>REGM01000143.1:798447-850293 GCA_004194415.1 Aurelia aurita | reverse complement strand
GAAAATAGTGCATGGTTTTGAAAATATTTGACCATTCCATATTTTAGAGATTGGGGTACCCAATCTCTAAAATATGGAATGGCCCCATAATTCTCCCAATTTGATTTAAACATTTGTATTTTCAACTTAGATAGGTCTGAAATTGTTGTTTGCACACATGGGAGAAGGTTTCACATGAAAATAGTGCATGGTTTTGAAAATATTTGACCATTCCATATTTTAGAGATTGGGGTACCCAATCTCTAAAATATGGAATGGCCCCATAATTCTCCCAATTTGATTTAAACATTTGTATTTTCAACTTAGATAGGTCTGAAATTGTTGTTTGCACACATGGGAGAAGGTTTCACATGAAAATAGTGCATGGTTTTGAAAATATTTGATCATTCCATATTTTAGAGATTGGGGTACCCAATCTCTAAAATATGGAATGGCCCCATAATTCTCCCAATTTGATTTGAACAATTGTATTTCCAACTTAGATAGGTCTGAAATTGTTGTTTGCACACATGGGAGAAGGTTTCACATGAAAATCGTACATAGTTTTGGAAATATTTGACCATTCCATATTTACCATTCCATCATTCCATCATTCCATCTTTACTATTCCATCATTCCATCATTCCATTCCATAATTCCATATTCCATATTTTAGAGATAGCCGTGACTTTTCTTCGGCACACATTTTTTGCAAGCTAATCCGATTTAACCTAATCAGTGGATCAAACTAGCAAAACCTGCAAATATTTTGGTAATTCCCAGTAATTCCTACTCTGGCTGGTTATGGTCTGTGTAGCCTGCGTGCAGACTCTCACGAAAAATTGAAAGTAAGGGAAAAAGTAATTCCTTGTTCCTTGTTCATTTATTCGCTGAACTCGACAATTTCCCAGATTCATTTGACGTCATATGGGGTTCCATAATTTGCCGCATTGTGACCCTGTGGTCGCATCTTTCGATTGCAATAGGCCTAACTAAGCAAAGGAAAGCGGCGGAGAAAGAACGCGGAAAGGCATGGCTCAGGTTTGGGAGCATAACATTATGATAAGTAAAATATTAAATGATTTTGTTTTGATACCAATGTAATATTTATTTAAGGGAAGGAGAAAAAGATGGAAAAGGTGACGGAATACCGCAGTGAAACACAAAACAAGGAAGGAAAAGACGATGAAAATTCGAGCATCAACAATCATGAAGAAGGAGAGAATGATCCTGATGCAGAAGAAACAAATGATAAAGAAGATTCGTCATCCAGTTTGAGTTCAGAATTACAAGGCAAAGCGTAAGTAAACATGTTTTTTATTGTTTTATATCCTCACTCAAAAAGAAACATATATTCAACACAAGTTATTAAGGATGTTTTGTTGACATTTCTGTTGCACCCCGCCAGTCATTTTCCAGCTGTGCATGTTATGTACTGTGAAGTTTTAATATGCAGACGAGACCTGTTAACTAATTCACACAGTCCTTCCCATCTTTATGCGGTTCCTCATAGGGGAGTTTTGTGCCTATTTCTTGTTGATAACATATTTCTAAATGCAAAAGATCTATTCATTGTGGTTTTAAATAAACTTGGGTTTTTATGAAATTGTAATGCACTGTTAATTAATCAATTAATTAATAAACAATCTATGTCACCAAAATTTAGCACATTATCGATGAAGCACATTAAAAATTTAAAGTAAGTCCTGCAAGTCAATACTCTCCTTTGTAAAAATTCCACACATTCAGGTGCTGCATTGCAGTACAATATAAGGTGTTATGAACGTAGTAGCTTAATTGACATACACAGAGCCAAAAGTTGACCGCAGTTTGTTTGCTGCAACCCATCAGAGAGTCGTGATGGACCAGACTAGAGCATGTGACAGATTTCAACAAGATCTAAGGTGCGACGAGGCTGTAGATGTTTGGAAAAAGGTGCAAATGCAGAAGACTATCTTAAGAAAATAAATGAAGGTGTTGTGGCGCCATGTTGTAATCCACTGACTGACTTTGTAGCCAGAATGTCAGGCGGACGTGGTTCAAATCCCACCAGCACTTCTTGAGTGTCATGACAAGGAGTTGTGGACTCTATTAGCGCTTAGCTACTTCTGCACTTCCAGTGCTTGGCGCTAAAAACCACAACTTTACCTTTACCGATGCACTTAACTATGCTAACATACGCCAGTGTAACTATGCCAACCTGCTGCAGATCTTCTGCGTAACATAAACGTTTTCTTGCTCTTCATCAAGTGTAACCAACATGAAGAAGGTAATTCCCCAAGAATGCACAATCCAAATCTAGATGAAATTGGTAGACAATAAGAAACTCTCATTTGTAGTCAAATTGGATGAAGTGTTTATCATAAAAAGCATACAAGATTTTGAAAACAAATTAGTTTTTTTGGAAGGATTTTTATGAAGTCAGATCCTGGACAAAATTCTTGTGTCTTGGTTTCATCGGGACGTGACTTCAACTCATGGAATGGACTCTGCACTTGTATTGTTTGCAGCGTAGCTTTGTTGACTCAAAACTGCATTTTGCACTGCTTTAAGCTGATGACTCAACGTTCTGTTATGTGTTGCATCAAGTGGTAGACTCATGATAATATGCGTTGACTCCTCATTCCGTTATGTGTTGTGTTGAGTCGTTGACCCATCAAGCTTCATCATGTTGCATCGAGTTGTGGACCTCCTTTTGAAAACATGCCTCTTTTCAGGCTATTCTCATTGTTACTGAGACTGTTATCCACAATCTTGTTTATAGGCAGCTAGGAATTTGACCCAGGACTGAAAGTTTCCTTAAAGTTCTCTTTCTTTGTAGGCTGAAAATGTTTTTAGGATTTCTTAGAAGACGGTTAATTAAGTTCCTGTTATTTACATTGGTGAGGGGTTTCCTGTGCGATCACCATAAATACTGTATCATCTAAAGAAAACAGGTATTTTGGGCCTCATTCAAACTAATTCCAAGAAGTTTCATTGATATAAGTTCAACACACACAATAGACAATATTATCCAGAATATAATTACAGCATATATGGCATAAATTAGAAGCAAGAAATTAACATTAAAACCCTAAACCCTGCTACTAGGCCTAACTGAAACTGTGATAGGCTGAGCAGCTCTAGTTGCTGTTGCACGTGAAGAGCTCTTACCGTGGGTCTATTCTTTCTGCAATGTTTGTCATCGCATTCTGTAAAATATGTTGTGCTTTCCTTCGACATCTCTCTGTTTCTTCCTCCATGACTGACATCACTTTAACACCCTTCCTACACTTGAGCTCTATGCCTCGCACATTTTCTCAACAAAAACCTGAAAAGAGGCAATTTTTCGGAAGGTGGTTGACGACTTGACACAACGCTGATCATGAGTCCACAACTCAATGCAACGCATAACAGAACGTAGAGCCATCGGCTCAAAGCAGCGCAAAATGCATTTTCGAATCGGCGAAGCTATGCTGCAAAGAATGGAAGTACAGAGTCGATTCCATGAGTTGAAGTCACATCCCAATGAAACCACGACGCAAGAATTTTAGGCTCTGACTCGATAGATTTTCGCCAAAGGAGTAAAAAACCAATTGTTGTCAATATGTTACCAAAACACTTTTACAAATTAAATTAAATCTATGATGCTTTATATATAATTTTATAGTGAATTAGGAAAAGTTCACAGAAAGTTGGGGAAATGTCACGGAGTAAATGTGAAAAATTAGTTTATTTTCTGTATGATGAATTTTAAGCTCTATTTGTAAATGTTCAATTTGATCAGTTGTAAGAGCATCAAAATAGTGCTATTATTGGTTTATCTTCAGGTTTTAATGCATAGGAAACACAAAATTACAGTATTAGGCATCAAAAATTGATTCTACTTTCAAAATATTCTGTTAAATTCTGGATGGACAGGTTTTCAAGATTTTGAAAAGACCTATGCACAGCAAATCTATGAACATCCAATATTGATTGAAAAATCCTGAATGAGTATACCAAGAGGTACAGTATTCCTTGTTTGAATATATGATGATGCAAAATTATTGTAAGACTTCACAGCCCTTCAAGGCTAAAATTAGAAATGGATTTGTCTCGTTGTCTAATTTTAAGATAAGCACATTTGTTGAATAATAATAATATTTGATGAAGCACAGGACACAAAAACTGAAGACAAATAGGTGCTGAGGATGTCAAAGTGAATCAGTTTGCTACTTGATATTTTCACATATATCATTTTGCGATTTTGTTGTGACCAGTGTCATATCTTTAATCCTAAAGAAAAGAGCAGCATGTGCTATATTTGTTCAAAGATATTGAAACAAAAGCATATTCATGTAAGTTTTTCAAAGTAAAAAATATCTTTTAACAATGGACTTGAATATAGTATCAACCTTAAATGATAAGATTAAGCAGGATAAACAATTAAGATAAGATGAAAATAGAAAATGATGATTAGATACTGAAATGTAAAGAAAGTAGTAATTTCAACCCAAGAGTTTCATCCCTTTGACAATCAAGTTGTTGTCAAATGAATAGCCTGTTTGTCATACTGTTGTGAGTTCTGTTTGTGGAAAGATCAAATTAATAACTGAAACAAGGCAATTCCAAGGACTTACCAGATAAATATAAAATAACCATGAAAAGCCACCCTAAACTCAGATTTCTTTATTGAAAAGCAGTCCTTGCCAAAGTAGACTTTGAGAATATAGATATTGGCTGAAAATCATCTAATAGTTTCAAGCAGTTTGAATCAATTTGTTGATTAGTCGTTAGAAATCTTTAATCTGTAGCCGGCATGCTCTTACTAAGAGTTTTAATTGGATTTTCAATTTGACAACCTTTCCTAATCTTTTTATGAAATGGATTTTCCAATTTGGCGACCTTTTTCTGATCTTTCTATGACTAGTTTTGGGTCAATTGTAAAGTGTTAAGACCTGCAGACCATTCCATCCACGTTTTCATCAGTGATGAGAATAGATTATTTCTGCAGCTGCTCAGTGTTGCAAAAGAACTGTATGATTAATGGGAATGAGAAATTCATAATTTATGATGAGAATGGATTTACTTCTATTTCATTAAGATTGGTGTCTCCACACTTGTCTAGCTGGACAGGTTGATTTAATTTGATGTGGATACCTTCTTGTCCAAGTACTTGCGCACATTAACATGACTAGGCTTCTTGAGAGTTCTTAAGAATTTACAAGAAGTCTTCACACTGATAAGAGTTCTTAAGTGTTATGAAATACCTATGGAAAGACTAAGAATTTTCACACAATAAATCTTAAGAAATTAAACTCTCTCTTGAATTCTTAAGAATTCTTAAAATTTTTAGGTAGGAAAACAGTTTTAATATGCGCACGGTCCGCACTGTATCAAATCATCCATCCTCAATAGTTCTAACACCTTTTTTGAATTATTAAAAAAATATTAAGATGATGCCTTTGAAAAACCTCATTTTTAGCCAATGAACCAAACAGCCTGAGTTATCTTGCTGGTTTTTTAGGTAAAATACCATTCGTATGTTTTTAAAAGGACAAGGATTCCTCCAAAATTAGGACTACTACAAATTGAAAGAAATTTTCTTAGTTTAAACAGGAAAAAGACTACTCTTTATAATAGGGTTAATTTAAATCTTAGAAGCAAACTTGGCTGCCACAGGAAAGAGAACAATAATATATATATGTATTGATGATTTTTTCGAATGATTCTAACACTGAGCTATTGGTAACGGTAAAGGACTTTCTTGAGAATTCTTGTTTATAAATTCTGAAAGTCTTTCTTACCTCTCAAGAATTCTCATCAGATTTCGCAGGTTCTTGAAATTCTTAAGAAATTTTGCTGCCGTGCTTATTTTTATATATAAGCAACTTGTTATGGGATTATTACTAAGAACTTGAGGAATGGAAGAAGTACATTTGAGAATCAATAAACTAATAGGGATGATTCAGTAACGGTGACAGCAAATAAGTTACAATTTCACACACCTCGAAATGGTTGCAAGGGTTGTAAGAGGTGAAGCAAAGTTTGTTGAAGCTTGGAAACTGTTAGAACTTTAATTTTAACAATATTGAGCCATACTTATTTTTCCATTGGTTTTTAGTGTTACTTGAGTCCAGTTTTGAAAAAGATATATGTTATGTGAAGAAAGTATATCTTTTGTCAAAAAGTTGTTACTTTCATGGATGTTTTGAAGCTTAATTGAAAGTTTTCTGGTGGTATAAATCTTGAGAATTGNTGAGAATCAATAAACTAATAGGGATGATTCAGTAACGGTGACAGCAAATAAGTTACAATTTCATACACCTCGAAATGGTTGCAAGAGTTGTAAGAGGTGAAGCGAAGTTTGTTGAAGCTTGGAAACTGTTAGAACTTTAATTTTAACAATATTGAGCCATACTTATTTTTCCATTGGTTTTTAGTATTACTTGAGTCCAGTTTTGAAAAAGATATATGTTATGTGAAGAAAGTATATCTTTTGTCAAAAAGCTGTTACTTTTATGGGGATGTTTTGAAACTTAATTGAAAGTTTTCTGGTGGTATAAATCTTGAGAATGGCTTTGAAATATGAAATAATAATAAAATACATTGAATATAAAGCTTTCACTATGTTTATTGTGGTTTTACTTTTCATTACAATTCTAATTTCTAATTTTTATGCCTAAACTAAGAATCCAATCAAGAATATTTCAGTGCTTGTTATTGCTTAGTACAGCACCTTTTCTAGACGAGTTTCTCTGATTTTTTCTGTACAAGGTACCTTTTGAAGTATGGGTTATTTCAAACATCGATTTTTGTAAGCATAGAAAGCCACTGCTACCTTAAAAACTCATTCTTTTATCATTCTGTATCATTTTTCATGACAAGCAGTTTGGTATACAGTACATTTTCATTCAGATTTGACTACTCTGGGAAGAAAACTGTTCGTGATCAAAAGTTATACTGTAACATTGAAACAACATGCATCATAGATGCTCCCACCTGATGATAGAAATCTGCAAAGGAGACAGAAGGGAATTCCAAGCACCTCAAGGCGTACATAAAATGATGGCATATATATCCTTCATGATTTAAAGTTGTATGTTATCATATATCATGTAAGTTTTGGATGCATTAAAATTAACGATATCGCACAGAAGAGTTATCAGTGATTTGGGCATTGCACTATTTTGATTCTACAAGGCTCTCAAACTGTTTAGCTAATATATTGATGACTTTAGCAATATTTCAACGAGGAAGAAAATGTATGTTGCTCTTTGAGAAAGGATTCAAGAATTTCATTTTGTAGGCAGCATAACACTTAGACAGTAAAAACATTTTTAAATTTATCCAATTTAGATCGACAATCCTAAGGGCTTCCGCAATGTCTTGCAGATTTGTCAATGTGTTTAGTGGAAGAAGTGCTATGCTACTAAGTGACATGCTATGAGGTAGCAGTTGAGCAGTGAAATGATGCCTTAATGAGATGTTCAAATCCGTCTATTTTAAATAATTAAATAGGCAAGATCAAAATATTACTTTTTCATTTCAAATCTTCTCAACATTTAATAGATAATCACTGTTTTATTTTGTCTACAATGCTACGATATTCGAATCAAACTCTTTCATATGCAAATCTATTGTTTTTTATTTCTATTCTTTTCATTTGTTTACCTTGTTTTGTTTCCACGGCGCATGCGGGATTTTGTCCTCATAGGCGAGGCAGATGTAGATTCTGTTTATGTAAATCAAGTCTTCAATTCAGGTCGCTCAGATGTTTTTCGAACTTAGCTTCTCGCATGTCAGTTTTCGCCGATTATAGTTGTTATGACATGTTGCAAGTCTCTTTAAGCTGCCATTTCTGTTATCTCTCTCTTGCGTCGGTGTTCGGTTTGCTGTTAAATTGATCTGCCGATGCTGGAAAGTTTGCAGGGATTTTGGAAGAGAAATTGATGAGAATAATGATTGCACGAGGAAAGAGGTTCAACATGAAATATATTGTTGTTTGTGATTTAAATCGAAACATGTGAATTATGATGAATCAAGAAAGGTGTTTAAATTTGATAATGCTCGTTGTTTTGGTTGATGAAGTAAACGAGAAGTTGATGTTGTTTGATATTTTGAAGAAGTTAGATACATAAATTAGATATAAATTAAACGGGATAAAGAATTTCGCTATTTGATCTTGTATGAATTCAACTTTGTGGTCATCACTACATCGATCAAATTGAAGATTCGCATGCTCTGTCTGTATTCAGTTTTTAGGAATTATGTCCTTGCCAATTCAAAGCTGTTGCTTAGATATGGTGGAAATGTGTGTGAAATGCAAATGATCAAATTCTCTCTGAAGAATTAAAGATCTTTAAGAAGCAAAGGAAGCAAATCTTCAGAGTGAAGGTGTTTCGTCAGATATCATGTATTTTTAGAATCATTTGCGAGATTATGATTCAGATGAACAGCGGAGATTGTGTGCGTTCACTTTCATCTCAAAAACACCTGATCAATTATAAAAAATGTTCTGTTTTACTTTAAACCGAAATTGATTGTATAAAGAAATGCTTGAAAGCGAGAAAATTTAATCAACATTACATGAAGCAGGTTTTTGCACATTGGTTTCATTCCAAATTTAAGGCTGATATTTGATTAGACCAGTTCTGTACGGCAACATCAAAGACAGAAATTAAGGAAAAAGAAATTGAAGTAACCTAAAATTCATTTTGCTGAGAAAGATGGAAGAAAGCAACCGGACACGAAATGTTGAAGCTTTACGGAGCGAACAAAAAGAACAATGTTTAGAAATGAGTTTAACAGAACAACAAAATGAAGAAGCAACACAACCAGAATCATTGGCAGAAAAACAAATAAATCAAGAAAAAGTTGATGTTGAAATATTAAAAGAACAAATTGATTTCGAAGATGTTCAACCGTCAGGGAAGGAAAGAGTTTCAGAAATTCCATCGGTACCTCCTCCTTTATCGAATATTCAAATCAAAATTGATTCCATGTAAGTTTTCAGTGTAATTTCATTTAATTCTAACTTGGATATTCTTTTGATTATATTTCCGCTTTTAGGCTTACAGATCAGTTGAAATGTGCCTTCCTTGTTTGAAAATGTAACCTTAATCAATAGTATGTATTTTATTATAAAGATTTAAGATATTTATTTAAGTGCGAGTGAAACTTTATTTCGTTTATGTGATATTTTACAAATTCACAGAAGATTGATTGGAAGATCTCAATCTTTTCCAGACCGCAGCCTCGCCAACTTGTAATTTTTCATTTGAAGGGATGTCTGTTTTTGAAATCTTTTTAGAAGATTTGTGGGAAATTTGTGGTGATGTGGCTGTGTGTTCGTGTCTGCAATTCGTCTTAATAAACCATAATTAAAAAATTGTCATCATCCTTACGGCATTTTGGTCGCTTTTTTTAAGATTAGTCAACATTGTACGGTTTTTATCAAGAATCTGACGCTGGATAGTTTCTCCTAAGGAAGGATATGATGTGGCTTATTTGCGTGCGATCAAAGATCGGTGTTTTTATTTAATCAGTCATGGTTTAGTCAGTCAAGAACTGTTGCTTTTCCGGGTAGGCCTAAGAAATATATATAACCTAATATAAGAACTGTCTATTTTAAGAAGTTACATGCAGACTGTCCTTTATTTGTCCTAGTCGAAGCAAACAAAAACTGGTGCTTCGAATACTCTAGAAACAGAATTTCTCAGTAGAAAAATGATGAATGAATTTCACTTCGTAAATATGGAACTTAATAGAGTTGTTTGGTAATCAAGTTTCAGTCAAGATATAATGCTGTTTCATTTGACATCTTTTATATATCTTAGCGACAATTTGAGTTGCCAACTTTGTGTTCTTATATAAAAGCTATTCGTCCAATTTTGTACTTGTAATGTAATGTAATGTAATGTAACTTGTAATGTAATGATTGCTACATCCCGTAAAATATAAACAAACAATGAAAATGAACAATTTCGATGCCACTTGCTGCAAAATCTACTGGCCTAACTCCTTNGTGGCTTATTTGCGTGCGATCAAAGATCGGTGTTTTTATTTAATCAGTCATGGTTTAGTCAGTCAAGAACTGTTGCTTTTCCGGGTAGGCCTAAGAAATATATATAACCTAATATAAGAACTGTCTATTTTAAGAAGTTACATGCAGACTGTCCTTTATTTGTCCTAGTCGAAGCAAACAAAAACTGGTGCTTCGAATACTCTAGAAACAGAATTTCTCAGTAGAAAAATGATGAATAGATTTCACTTCGTAAATATGGAACTTAATAGAGTTGTTTGGTAATCAAGTTTCAGTCAAGATATAATGCTGTTTCATTTGACATCTTTTATATATCTTAGCGACAATTTGAGTTGCCAACTTTGTGTTCTTATATAAGAACTATTCGTCCAATCTTGTACTTGTAATGTAATGATTGCTACATCCCGTAAAATATAAACAAACAATGAAAATGAACAATTTCGATGCCACTTGCTGCAAAATCTACTGGCCTAACTCCTAGTTTTGAAGATTAAGCTTCTATCAATCACCCTTGCTTTAATAATTTACGATTTTTCCAAGACGCTTAATTATTTTAAGATTAATGATAACTTTGTCATGTTTTCGTGAAAATATGCAAAACTAACTGCGATCAATTTTCAAAATTCACCTGCTCAAAAGCCTGACTCATGTTCCGCAATGATTGTTTGTGCATGCAATACCAAATGGTATTGTTTCGTAATTAAATTTCGAGAAAAGCCGATGATATTTCCCGCGTGAAATCGGGTTTTTCAATTTGTATTGCCAAGATGCCTTGGAATTTACTTTGTTTGAGTTGTTCTACCAGGTGTCTGAATGTTTTTCACATGTATTTTCAAATGTTTGCAATGCAGTGGTAAAATTCCACAGAAATTAGCTGTGTTAACCCAACTTTTGCAATAATATTCAATATGGAATATATCCTTTCGCAAATACGAATTTATCCAGTGAGTCGTTTTGCAGGTGTCCCGACGGGGTACTCGCGCATTTCATTTGAATTTAGCGCAGAAGCAAGAATTTTCGCAACAAGACACTTTTTTCGCCTGAAAACTCACGCTAGGACTTTTCAAAATATTCTAGGCCTTATAAATTGTGCAATATTCTCGAAATATTCTAGAACTATTCACATTATTGTTACACTTTCCTTTCTGATGGCTACTTAGTTTGTAAATCAATTGAAATTACTCCGTCAATATCTTTTAAACATTTCTTTCACCAAGCACAGACAAGTGATAAATTTATTCACTTTGGTTGAAAATGAAATGTAATTGTGAATTCGAGAACTTTTCTTCCCACCTGTGGAACTGAAAGACATGACAGCTTGTTTTCACACTTTTTTACTGGTGGCCACTCAACAGAAATCAGCATAAAATACGCTGTTAATATCTTTTTAAGCACTTTTTCCTTTAAAAGGAATCTGAGCATATACAGTATAAGCCTTTGGTAAAATAGCGATGCAAAGACAATAGGCCGTGACAAGCGCCAAACCATATCTGGGTAACTGATCTATGTCAACAGGAAATACTGATATCTGATAGGCTAAAATTTGACCCCGAATGGCTTGAGCCACTTTTGTGTGCTTAGATCTGTAGATTCCCTTTAAGCAAAGAAATGGTTGCTAGATATATTCATTTTTATTGACTATGGCTTCCATTTGTAGCTTTTAAACACGCATTCCGTTAAGCACTAAAGAATGATGAATTTAGTCAATTGTTGTCGACTAAATCTTGTTTCTTTTTTGTTTCAGTTTATCAGATGCAAACAGTCGAGCAAATGATGCTGCCGCAAATCTCAGGTCAAAATTAAGAAGTTTAAGTCCATCAAAAAGAAAATCAGACACAAAGAAAAAAGGAAGAAAAATATCGCAGGTATTATAATCATCCTAGTTTCATTTGCTTGATAGAAAGATAATTTGTGGCAATTTTCATGGTAAAGCTTAGGTTGAGCATCACTCTCACTGGAGTAGTAAAATGTGAAAGAGAATCGCTAGGCCATGGCGGAGTTGTGTGCATGTAGAATTTAAGATAAGGTATGAAAAACAAGATTCATTTGGAATTGTGTTAGCTTGATATTTTGGCTGCAGCGACAATTGGCAAAATAGTAGGACTTATCAGTTATCAGCAAATTAAGTTAAGTCTATTTTACATAGCAATTTTTTTAAATAAGAAAGAAATAAAAAAGAAAAGTATTGATGTCAAGGCAATGATAATTTGCCTCATTTTACATTTTTTTGAGGTAGTAACCAGTTAAAAATGATGATAAGATTGTTTCTTTGCAGTTTATGTCAGGAGCTTCATTCAAATCAAAATGCGTTCTTTTTAAACGAATATTTAAAGATCTGGCGGAAGAAGAAATTTTAATCATAGGTAAATGTTTTTATTCTCTTTCGGTCTCTTTATTTATAAAAATGATTTAGAGTGGCTATTTATTTCTTATGGTTCACATGTTTAGTATCAACCATTGCGCATAGACATATCAAATGCACTCTGGCACCCGAAAAGAAGTGCCAAAAAGGAGTTTTAAACTTCTATGTATTCGAAGTAGTAGCATTATGAAGAATTGTAGCATATGACGGCAAGCAATTACTTTTCAAGCTAAAATATGAACAATACAAACCATTCCCTGAAATTGACCTTCCTTCAATTGTTGGGCTATTTGTCATTATGATTTAGTTTCATTTGTACTTTTTCACAATAGCTCACATCTTCTTAACTCTTTCTTCTCATTGCCAGATTATTCATGTGCCTTGCAACCTTCCTTCAATTGTTGGGCTATTTGTCATTATGATTTAGTTTCATTTGTACTTTTCCACAGTAGCTCGCATCTTCTTAACTCTTTCTTCTCATTGCCAGATTATTCATGTGCCTTGCAACGAGATATTTTAGTTCATGGGAGAGTTTATCTTTCTCAAAATTGGATGTGTTTTTATGCAAATATATTTGGTTGGGAAACGCTAGTAAGTATTTCTCAAATTTAACAGATATTGAATGTTTCCTGGGCAAAAATACATTACTCTGTATCATTCACCTGGCACTTTCTCATACGAAGTCTGTAAACAAACCTTTACGTATGTTCAAACATTTATGTCAGCAGTTGCCAGTAAAAATCTCATGAGTGGTGACTTTTTAAGTGGATACCTAGTAGTTAGCCTCTTGAGATCTTTTTTAATATCTCATTGTGATTTAGTGTCGAGAAAAAGGTTTGATGATGATGGTTTTGGAAAGGAATTTAGTTTTTGATGAGGACCTAAAAGTAATTTGAAATTTGAAGTTTATTTCGCTTGACTTTTCAACCCTCATGATCTTTGAGCTGACTTATTGCCTGACCTCTCTTGACATTTGAACCCAGACGACCCTTGACCTCCGACCAATCAAAGTAATTTCTGTTTCAGGTAACAATAAACTGGCATGAAATCACAGCAATAACAAAAGAAAAAACTGCTCGAGTTATTCCAAATGCAATTAGGATCACTACTAGTAGAGAAAGGGTAATTCGTCCTAATCTTATTTCATCTGTTATCACTTTCATTTCTTAGGAAAATAGATATCGTACATCTTGTTCCTAAAACTGCTGAATGATTTTCGCAATTGGGAAAATGACAGCTGATTTGTTCTTGCAAATAATTGAGTCTTGAAGTGTGATTGTTTGGACTTTCGAAACGTTCCTTTATATTGCCTAAACTTTCAAAATCGCATTGATTGAATAACTGATTGACTTTGAGTTCGTGCAACTTAAATATTCCTGTTGAATACTGCAACACCGTAAATATTTATTATTTGAAAATCCTGATTTCATTTCAGTACTTCTTCACATCATTCGTATCAAGGGACAGTTCATACACCGCCCTGTTCAGAGTCTGGCAGAATGCATTGCTTGGTCAGGTGAGAAAACTGATTTATGACTTCAATTGCATCTAATATTTTATGACATCTATAAGCAACAAAACATGCGGCATCAAGGCTGGATTTAAGTAGATTAGGTACATCAAGGACACAGAATATTTAGCGCTATTTTATTCTATCTGTTGCTTTCTTTTTATGAAATTGAGAAAACTGAAACGTGCAACTAAAATCTCTTCGTGATTTTAATTAAACAACTGAAAGCGGACTTTTTCCCTTTAACTGCAATCAAAAAAGTTATAGTGGTTCTGTTACATATCTCAACCCCATCTTTTTTTAATCGAGTTATATAATTGATATATAGGGGCTAAATTTAACTCGCTACACTTACCCAAATTCACTATAAACAACTCGAAACGAAGTTTTAATGTTTAGCCTTCAAGTGCAGTCGAATTAATAAGACTATGCGATAGACATGAAAAGAACGAGCATGTTATGTGTCCTCAACTTGGTTTTTTGATAAACTTGAGTTCACTGAAACATTGACATGATTTTCTCTTTGTTTAGCCTTCAACTGCAGTCGAATTAAGGAGCTTGTGCCGCAGGTTTAGAAAAAGAGGAACAGATGACACGGATGGTTTAGAGGATAAAGATGTTGATGAAACGGGAGATGAGGCTGTCGAGAATGATCCTGAAATACGGTCCGTTTCAACGAGTGAGCTTTCCCAAGATTTCACATGCGATCAGGTTCGTTTATAAACATAATTATTACTATTTATGTACATATTTTATTTAACTATTACTAATTCTTTACATACAACATTTCTGCTTATCAGTTCTGTTGTATAAATCAGAATGCATTGAGAAATTTCGCTTTGAATGTATTAGACTTTTAATTGTCTTATAGTTTCATATTTTGTTTATAAGTATGGTCTGTTGTTATTTTAAGGGCTCTCTTTGCGTGCATTCTCCCTGAAAATGTACAGTTTTGGTTTNGATTTCACATGCGATCAGGTTCGTTTATAAACATAATTATTACTATTTATGTACATATTTTATTTAACTATTACTAATTCTTTACATACAACATTTCTGCTTATCAGTTCTGTTGTATAAATCAGAATGCATTGAGAAATTTCGCTTTGAATGTATTAGACTTTTAATTGTCTTATAGTTTCATATTTTGTTTATAAGTATGGTCTGTTGTTATTTTAAGGGCTCTCTTTGCGTGCATTCTCCCTGAAAATGTACAGTTTTGGTTTGAAAGAGAGCTGTATGTCGGTAATGTTTTGACAAATAACAACCAATCCTTGAAAGGATTTATTTTATTTGATTTTAGAACAGCAAAACAAAGATTGCCGTGATCCCAGCTACACCACCTGTTGGTGTCACCGAGAGATCTTTGTGGCTAGAAGAGAACCAAGATATTTCTGAGCCCGAAAAAGAGGGAGAAAAGGGGGAAGAACATGACGAGGTGCTTAGTGATGATGCTTCATCCAGGTCCCCTTCACCAATTGCCCGAAGAGCTGAAAATCTTTTCTCTTTTGCAAAACGAAAAAAGAAGAAATTGAAAAAGAAATCTTCTAGTAAATTATTTTCATTATTACCGGCTCCGGATGCCAATGGAGTGGAGGATTCTGAAACCGGAAGACCGGATGAAAGCTCAACAGATGCAGACGAAAAAGGTATGGTTCATCACTCAACCTTTCGAGTACTTTAATAATAAATCATGATTTGGTGTAGGGGGGTGGGTTCTGTTGTAAAGGGTAGTATGATCACTGACAGAGCTAGGAAATTTATTGAGAGGAAAATTAAAGGCAAAAAAGGATCGATAGCTATGGTTGATCGGAAACTGGAAGACCAGAAGAAAGCTCTTCAGATGGAGAAAAAAGATATGAATTTATTACACAGTCTGAGTCGTTCTTTAGATCATAAGCAATTGGAGGTCCCGTTTCGTTTTTTGAGTGGCATAATTGCTTTTAGTTACGTCACTCATGCACATATAGTGAGCACGATAATGATGTTTTCGCTTCAAGCAGCGCCCTATTTCTCATTTTCTGATGTTATAAAAAGGAAAAAATTAATATTATAGTTCAGAGGAAAGCCGAAGCACCCAGAGAGATTTACTGAGAAGGTATTGAATGCAAGAAAAGGTCGATGTTTATCATAAGGTCGAAGTCACCTGATTAGATTTTGATTTTGTTTATCTTTTTTGTTCCAGATGAAGAAGTGATCGGCGAAGTATTTTGTCCTTGTGTTGGTGCCCATCCTGGTACAGAATATTGTGTAGAGGTAAACGAAAATTATTTAAAGATTCAAAATCAAAACTGAGATTCCAAATTAGGGGAAAGTTTGTACAGTCCCCTATCCGAAAACCCCCATTTAGAAATGATCTCTCTAGCTAAAGTAAATCTTCCTCCTCCAAAGCAAAATTGTTTAAAGCAGAAAGATGTAGTTTCATTTGACCTCCCCCTCTTTACGATTGTTGTTTAGTTTTTTTCAAGACGCTGTTCGGGTTTGGTTCAAACTTTAATGCTTTGGATGAAATGAAATAATTTTAAATCAAAGAAAAGATTTATATAAAATATTTTTGGAAACTTGTTTATGTATGATAAGAATGATTGTTTCAAACATAAATCATCTGTTCATTGCTGTTTGTGGTTTTGGTTATCCAATGTATTGTATTCAACATTTTCTACTTCAAGTGTACAAGAACGTCAATAGTCAAATGCTTGATCAGCGAGGGCTCTCGTTTCTCAAACTCCACTATTCAAGATAGAATACATTACAGGAAATACTTTTCATTGCTAAACTATTTAAATGTTTCATTCTAACAAATTAACTTTTTATTTCATTTCAGGAATTTGATTTTGATGTAGATGCACTTTTTGAACATTTATTTGCAGCTGATTCTGACGTCATGAAACAAATACACGAAAGCAGAAAAATGTTGAGTAAGTATAACTTATTAATTGAAACCTAAAGATATGAAACTGATGATGATATGTTATACCTAGATTGAGGTAAATAGTAATGATAATAATTCATTATAAGAACGATGAGAAAAGTTATGTAGAAGTTGCGAATATGCCCCCTTCGAATAAACCCCCATTAAATTCCCAAATCGAAGAGTTCTTTTTGCAAATAGGACCCTACGTCCCCCACGTTTAATTACCCGTATTTTTCATAAGAAACTAAGAATTTGCTGCAGTACTGGAAGTTTCTTAAAATTCTCATATTGTCATTTTTCTTGAGAATTCCTTAGCAGTTCCTCCAGTTGTTCTTGTTGGGGGATCACCCGATTGCCTTGTGAGCATTTCACAGCGAATTTTATGAAAGTTGCGAAACATATTCAAACTTTACTATATATTTTAGCATTCTTTATTATACTTCGTTTAGAAAGAGAAAGACCTTTCTTTTTATGGTTAATGAATGAAATTTTAATTTATTCACAGACTGCAATTTTTCAGAGGTCATAAAGGATGAAGATGGCAGTTCAAATCGACTTCTAACTTATACTTTAACCCTGAATTATACAATTGGACCAAAACATTCTGATACTACCGTCAAACAGGTATGAACTACAAGAATTTACTTTCATGAAATTCAGATATTCGTTCTGGGATTTTGCGTCATAAGTTCATGCTTACTGTAAAATTTGCCGCTTGGAAAGTATGATTTGAACGTATTTTTAATTGTGAAGAAGTGACTAACACTGCTGCCAAATACAACTTGTTCCCCTTTCAATCTGTTTGTCATTTCGGTGATATTTGCTCATGATTCTGTTCACACATCGGAGAGTTTCACAGAGTTCCTTCTTGCCCTACCAAATCATATAAGTCCATTCCAAATAAGCAGCTAAAGTTACAGATTCATGCAGACAAAGCGAAAAATTCATTGAGAACCAACTTAATGCAATGTTTTTCTACCGACAGATTTTCAATAAAGACAACACGCCTGGTTCTTTTTATGTTATTGATACAGAGGTAATTATCCCGTCTCGTTCAAATTTGAATATGACGTTTAAATATTACCCTAGATCGGTCAGATTTGAGAATATGAAAATAAAGGATCTCAGATGATCTAGACGCTAAGATGGATAAACGATATGCTTACTATGATTCATCTAATGTGCAGTTTTGTCAGAATTCTCTAATTTTCAAACATGCAACTTTGAAGAACATCAAGCATCTCCAGGTCTAGCATTGACATTATCGCAAATTGCCATCAAACACTTGAATTCGTTGGAGAAACTCTCTGTTTCCATTCAGAAGAATGTTTCGACCTGTATTGAAACAAAAATGAATTCCAAAGAAAAATTCTTGGAAGGATACATTGTACATTGATGTAAATTGTATAATCATTTGATTTCATCTTTTTTATTCTTTTAGTTTGTTAAGATAATCCCTTTTATTGTAAGGGTATGTTGAGAAATAAAATAAATTGGACAGTTTAAACTTTTACAGAGAAAAAGAATGATGATAATAATGATTTCTTTGCCAATTCAGGTAGCAAACAAAGGAATTCCATATGCCGAGAGTTTCCATGTTCATACATTATACTGCCTAACAAGACTCACTGGAAATCGCTGCAAAATGAGGTATCTTCCAGCCTTATTTAAACACTATCGCACTCATTTAATTGCTTATGGCCTAAGAGGCCTAAAAGATGCCATAAATTTGTTCTCTTTCTTTGAAAAGAAGATTTGAAGTATTTTGAGCCACAGTAAGCGATTACCTCTCCACAGTCGGCGATTACCACTCCTTTATCCTGCAAAATCTCTTTATTGTGATCAAGATTATTCGTTGAAATCTTAAATCTGTCTGCATTCGCTGCTGGTATATCGAAAAATTTGTTATGTTGAGGCATTTTTTGGCTCACGTTGGCAGCTTGAAACAGCAAATTTCAACTTATCCTACTGAGCTTGAGCGATGTTCACTCTTACTGCTCTTTTTACTGTTTTTTTTTATTATTAACTAATTAAGTAATTAGTTTGGTTATTAATCCTGGATATTTGACACACCCAAATAATAACATCTAGTTCAGATGCTGCAAATTTTGTTTTCGATTGGAAGGTGTTTTGAATTACATTTGTCAGAAAGTGTTTTGCCAGGCTCTGATGGTATCATTGTATCAAAGTGCAAACAACTGAAACCATCGATTTTCGAATTGCAAGTAGAGCACAGGAACTAGGACACATGTTCACATAATTTGTTCATGTCAAGTTATCGTTGAGTGTGTTAAGTCATGTTAACTGCTTGCCTCGTTCTTATTTTCTTCCGTTATTATAGTTCGATATTCTATTGTAGGATACATTCTCAAGTCATATATACTAAATCAGTTATGGGAATTGCAAAAAGTAAGCATTTATTGTTTTCATTTTTATTCACACCTTTTTATTTAATGTTTAGCCAATAACTTAGTTATGAAACGTCTCAAGAAATGTTGTTGCTTAATTGATTTGGTGATGGTCAGGATAGCGTGCTTTCTAAAATATTCTACTGGTTGCTGGGAACGAGGTTTCTTTCAACTGCTATGCTGTGTACAACAGAGGAGCAAAGTTGTGGAATAGTCTCTCAGCTGAGGCATCCTGCTTATTTAAGCAGTTGATTTAGGGTTGAATTCTTATCTTTTAATTGTAAATTTTGAACATTGTAAATAGGTTTTTAGACTGTAAAATAGATTTCAGTAATAGCTTTTAATATTAACAATTTTTGTACTTTAGTTTGTGTTTAATTTTATGGGAGGGCCCCTTGAAAACTAGCACTTGTACTGAAGGGCTACCTTCGCCCGCAGCTAAATATATGAAATGAAAATGAAAAACCTGCAATGTAGGGGGATTTGTACTCAAGACGCGGACAGATGATGATATCTTACAAAATGAACCAGCAACTTTTGGAAAGAGAGGGTGTTTACCCTAATTGTTTCAAGGAAGCATTGTCCATTTATGCTAAGGACAAAGTCTATTTTATCCAATCAATTAAGAAGCCCCGGTCTCAACCATGCTTATTTCGTCACCACTTATTTATTCTGCTCATTGGAGTGAGATGAATTGATCAAAATATGGCGCAACGAAAATTGAAATAAACACATTTGGCAAAATATTTGTACTTTTTGAAAGATTTTCTTTTTGAAAAGTTCCTGTGTCAAGTGAGTTGATTGTTTTCGCCCTTGTCTTCATTTCATGTCCAATTTCTTTCAGATATGATTCAAAGAAATGCAGATCAGGCTTTTCAGGATTATTTCAAGAATTTAGGTTCGTATCCTAAACATTTCAAAACTTTTTGTCCTTAATCCTTAGCAAATTCGAAAATTGTTGTAATTAATTTTATGCATCATGTTCGGGATCATGTTCTTTCCTTTTTCATAAGGAAACATTGTTCCATAATGTATCCGTACCTTGGCAGAGTTGCAAAAAGTCCTTGACCTTCCTCCAAACCTGGAATTCACGGTCTCAACCGTCCTCATTTTAACTTTCTGTCAAAATAACAAAAAAAGAGCTTTTATATCAAGAAAGGTAATGATTGATCTTCCCGTGATATATCAGGACCGTTACGTGGCTTGAAAAACTATAGCCCAAACTTTAGAAAGAGAAATTAAAGAAATGGTTCGCACTCCCACAAAAAATTATCCCAAAACAATTTTTGGATGATATTTGTCAATAATACCAGTGGATCGTAAAGCGGCGTGGCCAGGGTAAATCACCTGGAGAGTACTGAAATGAGGGGGCAAAGCCCCTAGGAAAATTTTTGAGGACACGCTCTTTATTTTGGCTTAGAATTCTCATTTTCCCACATAATCTTCCTCAATCCTTCACTTAAACCTTCCTCCAAACCAGGTTTGTAGGTTTGGGAGGTTTTTGCATAGTAATTCATCCAAAGTGAAACAATCACAGAGCCCTGGGGGGGGGGGCTGCATGTTGATGGGGTGTATTCTCCCAGCTTGCAGTAGGCATCTTGCAGTATGTTCAAGGGGAATCTTTATGAGGGATCCATGACTAAGCTGGCAGCTGACATTGAGCTTTCGTTAGAAAAATTGTTTTTTGTGTTTCCAATGGCATTCATGTTACTCATGATGTTACTAATGTCGTAAAAATGTATGGAACAACGTATTTGTAGAATAAAAAATGATGAAACAAACGTAACAATGGTAATGATAATTGTTTTATTAGGCCTTAAAAGATAAATAAGATAAGATTCTTATTATTTCTTGTGGCTATGCACAATCCGATATTGTGTTTCGAACACATTGTTAAAAGGCATTCATTTGGAAAGTCCTTTTGTCTTAAATCCCACAATTGGTTGTTGAATCTCTCCACGTGATTCATAGAGATCACCTTGGTGATTAACTAAGATCTTATCAGCGTGATTTACACACCCATGTGTTTTGGTTTGAATTGCCGGCCGGGTTACAGACATAAACAGATTCTCAAGGCCGCATTACAGATCACAGACGATTTGACCTACAGATCCTGTCAAAAAGCCTGGACTTTGAGATTGTCGAGAAGAGCTATAATTTTGTGACTCGTTGTTTATTATTCAAATGGAACGGAGAATTTGTTGATGTTGAAGTACAAAAATAGCCTAGACAGTCTTCTAAAGGAGAACTTGAGGTTGCCATTGGATCACAGAATTACTTTACTGAATTTACTGGGAATCAGACTTGCTTAGATTATTTATCACTCACATGAAAGAAAGGATTCGTTAAGAAATTATTCGTGTCTGAAGAATTTGTAAAGTACAAATAAAAGAATTTGATTTTTCAACTGGACATCAAACTTTTGCAGAGTTTTTTATGAACAAGACATTATTATGAGCAAGAGATTATTTTGCTGGAATTGACAGCAATTGAATTGAATTGACTAGAAATGAGAGAAATGAATCATAAAATGGAATTTCTATATCGTTATCATCCTCATACTTGGAATAGTGAAGATGAATATGAACAGTATATGGGTAAATTGTTATTTTATTTCCTTGAAACAAAAAAAGACCAGTGGTGTAGGATGGTCGTTTGGGTCTGAATTGGTTCATGACTTTGTTGGAAGTGACTGGTCGTAGAGTTGGCTATGTTCTCATTGAGCATCTGTTACCATTCGTTAGGAGGATTCTAGGCTATGCAGGGAGCTTCGGGGGCAAAGGGGGCTTGTGCTAAAGCCCCTAGTTGTTGAAGCATTTTAGCAGTGGCCGGGAAGGTGTGTCTAATAAAGTACTGTTTAAAAAGCTATTAAGTTTTTGAGAAGTCACTCCCTCTGAAGATAAGGTCCCCAGTTGAGAGAATTCTGCCGTCACCACCCACCCTGCTTTGGCTGGGGTTGATCTCGCCTTTCCAAAGAAAGGGATATTTCTTCGCTAGGAAAGAGAAACTCAGTCAATAATATTGTGGTGTCCTGTCGCTCATGAAATATGGACACTTATTAGCTGACGACGTCTTTACTAGATATTTTTATATTTTTTACAGCTCTCGTTTTACGAGAAAAATCGGAAGCACTTCCAACAGAAAACAAAAAGAAACGGTCAAGAAAGTCATTAAGGAAAAGCTCAAGAGAAGAAAGTTCAGTTGGGAAACTCGCAAATGGGAAATCAACACCAATTAAACGACCTGAGCCAGGTGAGAAATGAAAGTAATTTGTAACAACCAATATCATTGCAATATCTCCTTCCCTATTCATTCAGCTTTGTTTATGAATTATTTCCAATATAGAACACAATTCATTTAGTTCCCAAAGCTTCTTTTCTCACCCCTCTATGTTCCCCTTCCTTTCTTTACCCCACCTTTTTGCTCTGATGTTTAATTTTGTACCCCTTTACTCTCTGATTCCTCTTTCATAAAACTTTGTTCGACGTTCAACGGACGCTAAATGGTTTGACCTTCAGGGTGTCCTTTCCAACTACCTGTCTGTTACACGTCTTTGCGAAATTGAGCTTCTTACACCCATAGATTTAGAGATGAGCCTCTTTCTGAGTTGAACCTATCTGGAGAGTTCTGGATTGGATTAAACCTACTTAAACTAATGTAATAAGTAGTTGGATCAGATCAGTCTGTCTGAAAACGTATTCATTTGCAGTCTGTTTTTTATGGACTTGATTACTTGACTGCTTTACTTGATTTACTTTTACTCCTTTCTTATAGTTCTTATTTAAGACTTTTTCTTTGATTTCATTGTTTCCGTTTTTAGCCTGTGACGTCAAAGTAGAAACTGGCGGTAAATCAGGATTTGGTCATATTCCATCACCAAAATCGTAAGTAGGAAATTTCTGAATCTTTTCTCAAGCGTACGTCATTATTCCATTCAATTTTTACAGAATTTTCTAACTCTTCGCAAGGTTTCTGACAGAGCCAGACAAGTAATTTTTCTCTCTCTAAGACGCTGATCAAAATGCCAAACGTGCTGTTATCTTCGCCTAGAGATTTCTAACAGTTTAAATGGGCTTGCTTTGATGTTGAATTGATTGATTGATCGATTGATAAATTGATTGATGTACTGATTAGTTAGTTTATTCATAGTTTAGTTGAGTGATTGGTTAAATTAGATGATTTATATATCTATTTATCAAAGCAAGAAGTGTAACCATCAAGAAGCTTTTATTGCAATCTTCCCCTGCATGCTAGACTTGCCCCAAGTCTATTTTGTTAATTTAATCAAAAAGTTAAAAAAATCGGGAAAGGTTTAGATGGAGTCAACAAAATAGACTTGGGGCAAGTCTACGTGCATCAGGCTTTCTAGAAACAATGCTTCATAGTTCTAATTTAAGGCTCTAATTTGTTTACGTAGAGCACAACTCAAATGAATTTACTGTACTTTGGTGGTGGGCTCCTTACCATGAACACAGTACAATGCCAACACTAGGCCTCTGCTACAACACCAACCCTCCCCCGGCTCTATTCTTTTAAATCAGTTATTATTAGCACCACAACTGTGCGAATTAAACTGTTTTTAAGAGTTTGCTGTGGGCTTTTTTATCTAATCCAAAAGTTATGTTTCAAACCATAAAATTCTTATTTCAGGTCAGAAGAGAATAATCCTGGATTTGTCCGTAGTTTAGCCGTATTGTAAGTTATCCTTTGAACGAATTATTTTTGATATAAATCAGGCTGATCATGTTAGCCAGTCGGTAAAAATCAATCTAGAAGGAAATTACGTCTAACTTACCACATCTGTGTAACTGATGTTAGATTTTGTTGTGTGGTCAAAGTTCTTTCGTAACAGTTTTCAATAGTTTAATTAAAGGTCGCACAAGCAAAACAGAACAGAAACAGATCTGCTTCTAATTCCTATCTATTTCAAAATGTAAGCTTTAAACGTTAAAATTTGTCAAATGGTTAAGTTTATGCATGTTTAGACAGTGATACTGATGAGCATTTTATCACTCTTATATTTCAAAATTCTTCAGCTCCTTTTCATTGCATTATTATTTATCTTCATTTAATTGTTCAATATTTTTCCCAACAGACTAATCATGCTGCTCATCATCAACAGTTATTTATTCTTCCGAGTTTACAAATTAGAAAAATTTGCAAGTTCTGAAAGCCAATGTCTGCCAAAGTAAGTCTTCTTTTTATTTCGTTATTTTTTGGATGTCAAATTGTCTTCCTTATTTCGCATATTATCAATCGTTCTTTCATTTTTGTTTATTCATGTCTTATTATGTTTGTCTCCAAATCATTTGTACGATCAGGACAAGATGCAAAGGCTTTGGTGAGCTATTTTTTAATCAATATTAAGGCTACATATTCTTCTTGTTACGCAATGTTTCCAACATATCCAAACAGACAAGCATTGCTTGGCAAGCAAATCTTGAAAGTTTAGCAAACAATACGTACTCTTTTGGCCAGGATTTAAGAAGATAGATGAGAGTAGAGCATCATCTTTGACATCATCTAATGTTTATTTTAATGGATTTCTGTTTATTTTATTCTCAAAGCAATCTTCCTTCGTCACATGAAAATTGGTATAAATTATTACAAACTCAAAAACAAACACATGAGTTAGAAGTCAAACGGTACGTCCAAATCTATAATTTCTAATTGTTGGTACTTGCCAAAATTATAGAGCTTTCATTGCGGCAAGATTTCCTAACTCGGCCCTCCCCCCCATCAGAACAGTGTTACTCAGTAAGAATAAAAAAGGCTTGATTGATTGACATCAAGTGGCCAAACATCATTAGGGGTTTTGGCAAGTAAAAATCTCTACTTAAACTGAAGAGCAATTTTGTACACTATCAAATGTCACTCAGACACAACAATAATATGTAGTTTCACTTATATCTCTAGTTTGCTTGCAAATTCGTTTCATGTATTTCAATTTAAAGATATCAATTGCCATTCTCGTATCTCAGTCTCTTCCATTTAAAGCAAACGACCTACAGAGCAGGTGTTTGTTGTCATTCAAACGTGGATGATAGAAAAGAAGATTCCTCAAAATTGGCTGCTAACCAAGAAAATATCTTTTAACTATAACCGCAGAGCAACTGGTTGTGTAGCTAATGAAATGAAGATGTTCATCAACCAACTAGATGAATGAACGAACTTTAATTGGAATACTTTCACTGTGACCAATTTGAATGTTTTGTTAATTTTAGACTGAAAGATGTGATTGGTGGAACGATTATTCTTATACGACAAGTATGTATACTTTCCAGTTTTGTCGAGTTTTGTCCGTCGTTTGCTTTTATTTCTGATGCTTATCGACTTCACTTTCGAAGAATTCAAATTAGATTTAAATCCCCTTTCCTAGATAGGTAAATTGTACTTTTGAAAAATGAAACTACTTTCTTAATTTATTTATTTTTTATGCAGGTTGAAACATCAATCAAAGAACTATATGATGAACTGAATGAAACTATAGATAACCGACCAAAAACTGTAGCATCTAAATAGGTTTTGATTTTGATATTATATCGTTGTGAATTTCTGCTAGAAAAACCTTGCTGAAGCTGAGAAACAGGAATCATTCATCTTAATAGTACTTCCAAATAAAGCATTCATTCAGTCTAGCTGGTCTGGTCTTTATGATCTTCTGCTTTATTGGAATGCATGAATGATTTCTGTTAGCTATTTCTCCATGCTACTAACAATCGGTCGACAACTGTTGATAATTTACTTTGTGATTGAATTCTGCTTAAAACTAGCAACCAACAAGAAAAGTAACGATAAACCTCGATGGTTTTGCTCGACCTAATACTCATCTCGAAATGTGCAGAATGGTACACAAACTTCCCCTTGCATTTATTTCTTAGTTGTGTGATGGTAATTGGAAATCAGTATAAGTGAATTTGCAAAGTAGACTCAAAAGTGATTGCCATAATATTCAACTGCTAATAAGGAAACTTCTCTCCACCATGTGTATGGTCACTAGAAAGCTGTGCTTTCGTTTAGTTTTCTTTACAAAAAATAAAATTGAGAAGCAAAATGTAAGAAATTGATCTCTTCTTTTAATTGTACTTAAAACAGTGAACAAAACAACATATTTCAAACTAGTTAGGTGACAGGCGTCGTGTAATACACTCTTGTATTTTAAAACTCATTGACCCCGATAAGCGCCATATGGCGCCCCTTTGCTCTTGCCTTGAATCCCTGTAAGCGCCGTATGGCGCTCCCAGTGATCAAGCCTCGTTTCCCTGCAAGCGCCATATGGCGCAACAAAAGCATGCCACAGAGATGATGTAATCTTTACTCCTGTGGGCCCCTTTTGTCTCTAAGACAAAGACCTTTAGATAGCTCATGAAACAAGCTTTGTTTTGATAGAAAGATGTATAGGGGTTGCCATAGTAAAATGTCGAGATAATCCCGTTCAAACTGTAAACAACATATTTGCGCACAAGCACTTTGATGTTGAACAAATTACGAAATGTCTGTGAATGTTATCAACGATTTTGGCGATTCACGAACGAGGAACTCGGAGCTAATTCTGATATCGATGTAGATGAAGTTTCTGGTGATGAAGATAGACTTACAGATGACAAATCTAACTGAGACAGCGAAGAGGAAGGATTAGACAAAGTGAGTCGCGCGTGAAATGCAAAGGATGCAGCAATGGCCTAGGCAGTTCCGTAAACCTTTGCACGGGGTGCTTCGGAGAGTTTTATAAGAGAAAAGACGATTGATAAACTGAAATACGTTAAAATAACATTGCTATGAAATATTAAACATTGTATGTAGTAGAAACTTACCTCTTTTTGTAGGAATTTTGCGTTTCACAGTCTGGAACTTTTAATTTTTAACCTTGCATGACAAAATTTTGAAGTTTTAACCCAATAATCATGTTGTGTTACATTTGACCAATCTAACGATATTTTTCTCCGAAACTGTAATCTTTTTTCTACATTTTCTCTCTGGAAACTTTTTCGACAGGGTTTACCAGTTTTTAGTGAAAATTGTTAAAAAACGGTCACTATTTGCTTCCTCTTGTTAGCTCTTTTGTGCTCGGGAAGCGGAGTCATTATTCAACACAACGGTGTCGGGATAAGAATACTGCAGTGCGATTGCGCCTTCGGGGTCAATGAGTTAAAACTTGTTTATTGTTGCTTTAGAAATGAAGTTATCACTCAATTAAATTGTTGGGATGAAAATTATATAAACCGTGTGAAAACACAAAATATTACTTGATGATTATTTGCTTAGAAATTGATAATTTTGTATATAAATTGTTGTAGTTACTTTAGACAAGTATAGTATATTGAATGGAAACTTGGAATCAAAGTTAGTTGTGAAAAGATGTCTGTATTTGCAACTTCTCTTAATTTTTCAAAGCCAGGACTGTCTACAAACTAGTAAACAACAATCAAGAAAACCACTTGAAAAGTAAACAGATAATTCTCTCAAAGTCACTTCATTTTTAACAAAACAAATTTAAATTAACACTACAATCAATGACTTGATATTTCAACAAGATCATTATCATCATCATTTACACTCAAACCTGATCTTGGAAATGCTTTCAAGCGATGATCTACAATGGCTGGCATTTCCGGTAACGGCTTGAGTCCATTATCAACAAATTCTGCATATGCCAGCAAAGGGTATCTCATTCCTTTTGGCAAAGGAATTTCTGTAATCTTAACAAAGCCACCATATTTGCCATGGAAACGAGATCCTAAATCACCATGTAGTTTTTCAACTGCCTCTTCATTCTGGAATAAAAATTCATTGGGTTAAAAAGTCATGCGTAAAAAACTGATCTTGCAAAAGATGGTAACAAGAAGGATACTGTATCCCAAAATGCATCTGTGAAGGAATTGATGACAGCCCAGCCATCAGTTAAGCCAGAGATAATGCCTTCATAAATATTCCACAAGACGCAGAAGAAGGCTTAATTGAACCATGCTTACCCCAAGTACTATATCATTGATGACAGTTTTGCATTTTTCAACATATTCTTCCTCGGACAATTCCTCTGGAGGGATGAACATCTTTTTTGACATTCTGTTCCTAATTCTTCTCCTTGTTCTTCTTTCAATTGCCTCTTCTTCGGTAAGCACAAAACCATTTTTTATCATGAAGAGATCTGGAGGAGGCCTTCTTCTCTGAGTCAAATTTATGAGCTGTTGAAGCAAATAAAAAGATACCGTAAATAATAATAATGATAATTACAGGTATACAGAAACATATTTTTGTAGGAATTCTTTCTTTGTTATTTTGTTTCCTTTCTTGCATTGCAAACCCTTATTAAAACAAAAGTGTTAGCAAAAAAAAAAGAAACATGGTTTGATTTGACTGCATTTGTGCTGTGCATGATAGAGTTACTTCTCAGTGCAAGCTTTGAAATAAATACAGCCTATTTATTGTTTTTCTATTGTCTGGATCTCAGCAGCTGCACCCAGATTGGAAAATTGCTGCACTTGTGCAATAACTTGTGCATGCAAAAACTGTCATCTTGTTTACATTAGCTACTAAACAAAAGATTGTGTTAATGTCACCATTAATATTTTACTTAGGCCAATAAACTTGTGCGCACAAAAAGCAACGTTTCCATTCTGGGCTACTTCTCTTGCGCAAATACATTAATTTCATTCAGGGAAGCAACAAGACTGACTGAATTCCATCATGCCTAACCTGCACCCAACAGATTGTTCAGAGGATGCAGGCGATTTTATGCAAAATATTTAATTAGGTAAGACATCATACAAGGTCTCCATATTGTTGAAGTTGCCTGGCTTTCTCTCTGGTTGTAAAAACCCTTTCATGTTTCACCAAAGCAATGCACAAATGTTTTATGAAATCTGTACGTCTTGAGACGAATGGATTCTGTCGTTTCTTCTTTGGCCATTGTCTTGCATGTTTGTGGTGTCTTACTTGGCAAAGTATTGATGCATTTAAAAGTGGAAAAACATTATTTTTGATGAGTTGAAGTGAAGAAATACTTTTTACAAAACTCAACGCCATTTTGTTTTGCTTCACATTGGATCATCCTCGTTTTCATAATTGAGCCTCATAATCATTTCTTATACTTACTACAAACATCATTGCTTTGCTCCTCTACTTAACTGATATACAGCTAAAATCAATATTAATTCAATTCAATGAGAGTACAAGTTTAGAAGCCTGTGTAGAAAGTCTTACCATTCAAGTTTTCCTCACTTTTCAAAATGGCTGCCGCAGAATCCATCAAAGCTTTGGATTATCGAATTTTTGAAAAGCTTTTAAAGTCAAAATACAGAAGTGCAGATGTACGAAGAAGAGTGATGAGGAAACTGCTGACAGAACTTGTTGAAAACGAAAGAGTGAAGACTACATTACCAAGAGCTAGAGATCTGGCAAGGGTAGCAAACAGGGTGTGTGTGTGTGTGTGTTTAAAATTTAAGGCCTAATTATGATTTTTATACTTTCTTTAAAAATAAATACATAATTTGTGGAAATAGACCTCATAAACTTGACCTTTCAATTTCTTCTTCTGTTTTAGATGATTGATTTGGCAAAAGAGAACAATGAGCCTATTGTCAACACTTNACATTATTTTTGATGAGTTGAAGTGAAGAAATACTTTTTACAAAACTCAACGCCATTTTGTTTTGCTTCACATTGGATCATCCTCGTTTTCATAATTGAGCCTCATAATCATTTGTTATACTTACTACAAACATCATTGCTTTGCTCCTCTACTTAATTGATATACAGCTAAAATCAATATTAATTCAATTCAATGAGAGTACAAGTTTAGAAGCCTGTGTAGAAAGTCTTACCATTCAAGTTTTCCTCACTTTTCAAAATGGCTGCCGCAGAATCCATCAAAGCTTTGGATTATCGAATTTTTGAAAAGCTTTTGAAGTCAAAATACAGAAGTGCAGATGTACGAAGAAGAGTGATGAGAAAACTGCTGACAGAACTTGTTGAAAATGAAAGAGTGAAGACTACATTACCAAGAGCTAGAGATTTGGCAAGGGTAGCAAACAGGGTGTGTGTGTGTGTGTTTATAAATTTAAGGCCTAATTATGATTTTTATACTTTCTTTAAAAATAAATACATAATTTGTGGAAATAGATCCTCATAAACTTGACCTTTCAATTTCTTCTTCTGTTTTAGATGATTGATTTGGCAAAAGAGAACAATGAGCCTATTGTCAACACTTGGTTACTTGTATGTATAATTATATATTATATATATATATATTGTATTTATTAACAACAAAGAATGTAGTCTGTCATATTGTCTTACTCTTGTTATATTTATTACAATACATAACTTATGTATTGTATAACTATTTATAAATAGCTATTTTTAGGATGCATCACATCAATCTTTTCTTCAGCACATTAATAAAACTGTAATGGGAAGTTTCAAGATCATTTTAAATGTTGTCTTGCATTTTAATTCATCAGTTTTTTTTATTTTCAGAAAAAGTCATTGGTTCCAAAAGTTTTCGATGTTCTGATGCCAAGATATGAAACAGTAACAGAATACTACACCAAAGTTTATAGAATACCTCCAAGGGAAGGAAACAAATCCCAAATGGGAATAGTTGATTTCTTGGGGAACAATCTGCCCGAGTTGGAGCCATCTGAGGATGAACTTGTAAAATTAAGAACTGACTTTTTGATAGAAAAACTAAAAATTGAAATTCCCCCAGAAGGAGTCCTCGTATGATAGTCTGCAGTTATATTTATTTCGTAAAGTAGTGTTTGCATTTTTTTGATGAAATTATAAATATTACGTAATTTTGTCTCATTTTTAGTTGCATTGTTCTAAGATTACATCCTCTGTTTTAAATGTTTTAGCGTTTATACAGTACAACTTTATGGTTGATGGATGGGCATAAAAATTGTGATTCTCATAAATGGCTGTCAATCAACTACCCTGGGTACTTTTCCTTTTGAAATTGTTTGAGGCTCTAGAACCCAGGGTATCAATCAACTCTTTGGCTTATGATTGCTTGTCGATGTGGCTCAGCTCAGCCTCATTTGGATATTTGATTGAATCAGCAAATCAGAACACTTTGTCAAGAAATACTGCGCGCTGCTGATTGTAGCGACATAAAATTGTCGGGGAGCCGGGCTCGGTTTTTGCTCACATGATTATGAGGCCCAGGTCGCACCTTGAGGTTGTTTACATTTTCCGGATTGAGTTGAATTAAGGTGGAGCGACAACTGGAACATTGAGCATAAAATGGCGACGGATCTAGAATGGAAGGAAAGAATAAATTTATCATTGAAAGAAAGAAATAGAAAACAACATTACTGTTTTAGAGATCTTATTAGCTCACGTATGTATTTATTATTATTTTCACGTAATATTAGCCGTCCTACATCAACAGAAGTTGAATTAAAGGGAGGAAAACAACGTCAACAGTTAGGCCCATTTCGTTTTTGTTGTGTTGTTAAATTTTAATTTGTTTTCCTGTCGAAATGCTTACATAGACAGATTTTTATTATGCAATGCTTAGAAAAACACTGTTTTACGACGATGATGAACCAATCTCTAAGATGTTTTATGCTGGTTTTATGCTGCCAAACAGATACTGGCTAGACAGGAGACATATCATTTTTTATTGAGTCTCTATTTTGTTAAATATCGTGTGTGTGGTGAACCATACACTGTGTAGCTAGCTACTAACTGCGTAGCTAAGAAACTAATAGGCATTAACCATTTTGTACAATTTAAAAAATGTGCAATATTAAGACAAAAAATCACGGATAAAATTTCCACACTGGTTGGTTAAGGCCCATCTACATGATCATGTGTTTGATCGTGAACATGATCATGCAACTGTATGATGATGTCCTCAAGCAAATGTATGATTATATACTATATAATTGTTATATCTATTAGAAGTTTCTGCAAACAAATTTGAACAACTTACAACTCGTATGATATTGTTCAAATTTTAATGTGTGCATGCTAATTCTTCCCAACAATGAAATTTGCAATTTTTATAAAACCAATAAAAGCCTTATGCACTTATGTGAGCTCTGTGCATTACCTCAAATATTTCTGTTTTTTCAGTGCCTACACAGATCAAGCCCCATCCTTGTTATATAAAAATCCCCAAATCTGAACCAATTTCCAATACCCCCAACCAATGAAAATCAATTTAGACTTTTCTCAAAATATTGTTCTGAAACCAAGCGTGCCTTTTTCAACCAATCAGCTATACATGGCTTCAGAACAATACTTTTAAAAACATCAACACTGATTTTCAGTTCTTGAAAAATAATTAGGACAGGAGCTTGATATGTGTAGGCATTGGAAACAAAAACAAAATAATTCAAAGTAATGTGCAGACTTTCCCTTTCCCAGCTAAGTCTGGACACAGGATAACTAGGGTAGAATGATTTGAAAAAATCCCTTGTTTATTCATATTCTTGTTTTGTTTTGCAGAAAATAGACTATTTGAAAATGCATCAATAATCAAGCTAAAGATTTCAGAGCAAGAGCATCAAATTTTTCAGTTGAAACAGGTAATATATAAACAACTTTATTTTATTTTTTCTAAGTTTAACTCCCTTATTTTTGGATTTGATCTCCTTCGTTAAAATCCAAATGTTTTGGACAGAAAAGTTTGGACGAAATACTTCAGACAAAATAGTTTCACTTTTTGAAAAATCAGAAACACTTTCCATTTTTACAGCTCATTCATATAATCTTTCGCTTGAAGGAGTGATGTTTGCATAGAATTAAGCAATTTTAACCAAAGATCCATACTGAATGAATCAAAGTACACCTTTTTTTAAGAAACTGCTTATAAGAAACTCAACTCTGAGATCGCTAAAAACTTAAGAAACTCCAGCAGTGGGAAAAAATTATTTGTGCAACTACTTATGTTAGTCAAGGAAATCCTAAACATATTTTTACTTTATTTTCACTCGTTTCCTGTATCATATTACTTGGAAGGATGTGAGTAACGTCTAAAAATTGGAAAGGCTTCAAAAACTTTGTTTTGAAATGTTCATGAGGGCACAGAAAGTACACATGAAGATTGTTATGGAGCTCGTCAGAAACTCGTAAGAAACTCTTGAGTACTCAAAGTCTGATAATTTAAAGAAACTTTCAGTGCTAGCTCAAATTCTTAGTTTATTATAAAAAGATATGTGTCATGAGAAAAAATGTAGCCAAAACATTTCTGGACGCTTTTAAGGGCAATGCAGACAAAAAAGTTTCAGGCACAATTTTGCCCAAAATTTTAACCATCTGAAATTTTTGAATTTTAACGTGTGATGAATTCATACTCAAATCGTATTTCTTGATATTGAGCTTTACTTTGGCAGTACTCAATACTTGCATTAATTATTAAAATAAAAACAGAAGCTGATTACATTGTATGCCAGTACGGATCAATACCAGTCAATCTGAAATTGCAAGCTCTGAAAAAAGAGAGCATGAAAATTGCATTTTGAAAGTAAGAAATCTTTTGATGCAGGACTCACGGACTGATCTGCTTGTTATGTTTCTAAGTAATAAATTCTTTCATCGTTACATTTCAGGAAATACTGGAACTTCAAGGAAAAGTTGCTCTTGGAAAGTAAGCTGCATTATTTTTTCTGTAACCTTGTGAGTGGGAGCTTGTTGAAGGCAGAAGGATCTGAACTAAAGGGTTGGCTGGTGGAAAAAGTGGTTGATAATTTGAGGCAATTGGAAGCGTGTTTGCAAATCTTGAGGAAATGATATTANCTCTACATAAATGATATTTTTATGACCAGTTCTTGGCAATGATGCCATTTGCCATCATCAACTAGAATACGGTCTAATGTTGTTATGAAATAGGATTTTTCAACTGAATTTTTGTGGAAAGCATTTGCAATACACCATAGATAATGAAATAAAATTACGATTGAAATTACCTGAATACTCTCCATACCAAGAAGATCACTATTTTGTGTAACTTGATTCCAAAGATGTGATCCATGAGGTACTTCATGTAAACAGGAACAGGAAATGACAATACATTTGCATTTTCAAATAGAGGCTGGAAAAATATGGCCGTATGGCATCATTTCCAAGTAAAGGGTTAAGGTAGCAAGATAGGTAAAGTTTGGTATTATTGTAATGCTAATAATTTCCCTTTAAGGGATTTAATTGCATGATCTTGATTATTTTTAGTTCTAGGTACTTGTTGTAAACAATATCCACCATCAAAATATTTTCTAAATGCATCAGGTATCTGGCTACGCCCATATTTTGACCACACCCTTTTCCGAACAGCAAAAAAGTGGTCTTAGAAAGCTCAAAATATTTCCATAATTGTAAAAGCTAGGTCTTCCAAACTTTTTGTGGGTATTGAGCAATAAAAGAGCTGCAAAGTAGACTACTCTTGTTAGGATATGTTGATGATTGCAACATGTTTTTGAGATTTACAAAAACAGCCCGAAATCTGTCATTTCGCAAAGTGACAACATGGCATAATTTCAGAAATACTTGGTATATGTTGCTAAGTATAGTCTATTTGATAGCTCTTGGCCACCTGCATGTACTGTGAAAATTTGAGAAGGATACCTCATGTAGTTTTGGAGAAAAATAAGAAAGCACAATTGAATTTTGACCAAAAATGCATTATCGAGAAAACAACGTTTAAAATTTATCAAGCAGTATCAATAGTATTTGTCAGTTTGTGTCATCTAAAAAGCACCAGATTGGTACTGTAGTCCTTCAGTATCCTCTAAAGCATCAGAATATCCTTTTTTCTTGTTCCTTCTGGCCCTTCTTCTTGCCTTGGCCTTCTCTGTGCTCTTCACCTTTGCATATAATATTCTTTTCCGGTCTATTTTTTTACATGCGGCTTGGCAGTGCAGTCCAGGCTCAAGACCCAGTTTCTGTAATATATCTATTATAGTCTTAGCACCATCATTGAATATGCCAATGGCTAAGTAAGTGGCAATCTCAACTGTTGGGAGGCTTGAATGTGTCTCCTTAGGGGCACGCTGCCATATCAAGGCATTGAACGCTTCATTTTGATTTTGTATGCCCCCATGAAGACATGCAGAAAGCAGTGATTCATCACTAAGGGCTTCGAAGGTTGGGTGAATCTCATCAGCAACAGCAGCTGGAAGTGGATGTTCATGCTTGTATGTGGTTGTACCATTTGACAGGTCACGCTGGAAACCACACCAAGAGCTGCTTCCTTCTGGACACAAATCGTGATATGGATTCTCAGCAGTTGCCTGAATATGGTGCCATATTGCCATTACCGCATTCCTCATTGCTATGGTGCTGTGTGTGTTCCCTCTGATTGCTTTGCCATAGTAGACTTGAAGGCTGTCTATCAATTTATTTGTGAGCCTTCCCCTCCCTCCTATTGACTTGCCATCTGTTAGTTTAGCATTCCCTGATCTACTTTTTAGGGACCTAAGGCGTGCACCCATACGCTTTTGTATGTGACCAACACATTCCAACTTTGTCACAGGAATGTCACCATACACTTTCTCTGCAATCAATTCTTTGTGGGCCTTGCTATCTCCATCACCTAAAAATTCACTGTACCTCAGGGAGTGCTTGTCAACTGATCTCTTGAAAATGTTGAGACAGCCCACTGGATCCATTTTGCCAGAAGATCCTTGGAAATTTGAATGGCATTCATTCTTGTGACCCTCCCACCATTGGTCAAACTCAGGAGTACCCTTTTTTGCCTTGTTGATCATGCATGTTCTGCATTCTTTGGACATGATTTCAGTATCTAGGACTTTCCCAGTTACAATTGACATGACTGTAACTATTCCAGTAGAAGAAACGAAACCACGTTTACGCCACGTTCCATCTCCAGATACTCCTATGTCATAAAATCCATCATCTGCAACTTCATAACAAAGGGCTCATATCTTGATTGGCTGAGAGAAAACGTCGAGTCACGTGATCATTCGTACGAACGAACCAATCACAGCTTCGGAAATCCCTGCTGCGGGCAAAATTAGGCCATTTTGACCACCCTCTTTTAAAAAAACCCGGTGTGAAATATGTTGCNCTAAAAATTCACTGTACCTCAGGGAGTGCTTGTCAACTGATCTCTTGAAAATGTTGAGACAGCCCACTGGATCCATTTTGCCAGAAGATCCTTGGAAATTTGAATGGCATTCATTCTTGTGACCCTCCCACCATTGGTCAAACTCAGGAGTACCCTTTTTTGCCTTGTTGATCATGCATGTTCTGCATTCTTTGGACATGATTTCAGTATCTAGGACTTTCCCAGTTACAATTGACATGACTGTAACTATTCCAGTAGAAGAAACGAAACCACGTTTACGCCACGTTCCATCTCCAGATACTCCTATGTCATAAAATCCATCATCTGCAACTTCATATAAAACCTTAGTCTCGGATGCAGCTGTGGACATGCTCCTTTCAACAACATCTTTAGCAGCCTCTTGCAAATGTTTTATATTATCTGTATAGGCATTGGCATTCATTGGGGGTGGCATATTCATGGCGGCTGCAAATTTTACAAGTCCCTCGTGCCCAACCCCAATATTTCTGGAAGCAAGAATTGCCCTCTTGTTTACCTCAAATGAGTGACCAGTCCTTTTTGATGTGTAGAACTGGGTTGAAAATCCGCAGTTCTTCTTTGAGCATCTAACATGCATTGTTGATGCCAATCCCATCTTGGAATTAGGAATTTCTTCCAGCACAATTCCATTTCTTTTGCAACTTGGGCACAGAAGCATCTCAACGACTGGGATGAGCATAGACAAGTCCATCAGCCTATATCCTGAAGTTGCCAACATTGCTTCTTCATCTGAGTCGATTTCGGATGACGAACTGCTACTCTCCTCTTCACATGGGCTTTTGGCAAGCTTTCTCACCGACACTGGTAACTTTTGGTGGCTTGATTTGGGTGTTTCAAAATTTCCTGTATCTAAAACAATTTCTTCTTCGCCACTATCACTGCTGAGGCCTAAATTACTCGCTGTATCGCCATAATTAGACTGTGGAGAAGTTCCGATAGCATCGATTGCCTCCTTCTTCGTAAACCTGTTGCCATAAAATTGTCTCTTCTTTCTCTTCAGGCTTCGTTTTCCGGGCATTTTGACTTTTCTAACAAAAATTTAGGCCGTGTGTGCTGAATATCGAAACAATTTTGTGTAGTGGTTGCTAGGTTGCTAGGCCTCTTTTCAGTGTGGTAGCCTCTATTTCTAGCTATGGAATGGATGGAATGGATCAAGGATCGGGGACCAAAAAGGATGGACAGGGGTAACAATTTTTCGACATCAAATCAGCTGTTTTGATCCGGTTTCCATGGAAACGAGGATGAATACATAGACTAGGGTTAGGAAACTGGGGTTTCTTGGGGGTTTTTGTTCGGTTTATCCAAAAAACGTCATTCTGGCATGAAGTATAGGTACTAAACTTGCTAAAACCATAAATTGAAATAAAAATTAATTTTAGATTTTTTTTACCTATCTTGCTACCTTAACAACAAAGAATGTAGTCTGTCATATTGTCTTACTCTTGTTATATTTATTACAATACATAACTTATGTATTGTATAACTATTTATAAATAGTTATTTTTAGGATGCATCACATCAATCTTTTCTTTAGCACATTAATAAAACTGTAATGGGAAGTTGCAAGATCATTTTTAATGTTGTCTTGCATTTTAATTCATCAGTTTTTTTTATTTTCAGAAAAAGTCATTGGTTCCAAAAGTTTTCGATGTTCTGACGCCAAGATATGAAACAGTAACAGAATACTACACCAAAGTTTATAGAATACCTCCAAGGGAAGGAAACAAATCCCAAATGGGAATAGTTGATTTCTTGGGGAACAATCTGCCCGAGTTGGAGCCATCTGAGGATGAACTTGTAAAATTAAGAACTGACTTTTTGATAGAAAAACTAAAAATTGAAATTCCCCCAGAAGGAATCCTCGTATGATAGTGCAGTTATATTTATTTCGTAAAGTAGTGTTTGCATTTTTTTGATGAAATTATAATTAATTACGTAATTTTGTCTCATTTTTAGTTGCATTGTTCTAAGATTACATCCTCCATTTTAAATGTTTTAGCGTTTATACAGTACAACTTTATGGTTGATGGATGGGCATATACTATAAATTGTGATTCTCATAAATGGCTGTGGCTGTCAATCAACTACCCTGGGTACTTTTCCTTTTGAAATTGTTTGAGGCTCTAGAACACAGGGTATCAATCAACTCTTTGGATTTGGGCTTATGATAGCTTGTCGATGTGGCTCAGCCTCATTTGGATATTTGATTGAATCAGCAAATCAGAACACTTTGTCAAGAAATACTGCGCGCTGCTGATTGTAGTGACAAAAAATTGTCGGGGAGCCGGGCTCGGTTTTTGTTCACATGATTATGAGGCCCAGGTAGCAGCTTGAGGTTGTTTACATTTTCCGGATTGAGTTGAATTAAGGTGGAGCGACAACTGGAACATTGAGCATAAAATGGCGACGGATCTAGAATGGAAGGAAAGAATAAATTTATCATTGAAAGAAAGAAATAGAAAACAACATTACTGTTTTAGAGATCTTATCAGCTCACGTATGTATTAATTATTATTTTCACGTAATATTAGCCGTCCTACATCAACAGAAGTTGAATTAAAAGGAGGAAAACAACGTCAACAGTTAGGCCCATTTCGTTTTTGTTGTGTTGTTAAATTTTAATTTGTTTTCCTGTCGAAATGCTTACATAGACAGATTTTTATTATACAATGCTTAGAAAACCAATGTTTTACGACGATGATGAACCAATCTCTAAGATGTTTTATGCTGGTGTTATGCTGCCAAACAGATACTGGCTAGACAGGACGAGACATATCATTTTTTATTGAGTCTCTATTTTGTTAAATATCTTGTGTGTGGTGAACCATACACTGTGTAGCTAGCAACTAACTGCGTAGCTAAGAAACTAACAGGCATTAACCATTTTGTACAATTTAAAAAATATGCAATATTAAGACAAAAAATCACGGATAAAATTTCCACACTGGTTGGTTAAGGCCCATCTACATGATCATGTGTTTGATCGTGAACATGATCATGCAACTGTATGATGATGTCCTCAAGCAAATGTATGATTATATACTATATAATTGTTATATCTATTAGAAGTTTCTGCAAACAAACTTGAACAACTTGCAACATGTATGACATTGTTCAAATTTTAATGTGTGCATGCTAATTCTTCCCAACAATGAAATTTGCAATTTTTTTAAAACCAATAAAAACCTTATGCACTCATGTGGGCTCTGTGCATTACCTCAAATATTTCTGTTTTTTCAGTGCCTACACAGATCAAGCTCCATCCTTGTTATATAAAAATCCCCAAATCCGAACCAATTTCCAATGCCCCCAACCAATGAAAATCAATTTAGACTTTTCTCAAAATATTGTGCTGAAACCAAGCGTGCCTTTTTCAACCAATCAGCTATACAGTAATATACATGGCTTCAGAACAATACTTTTAAAAACATCAACACTGATTTTCAGTTGTTGAAAAATAATTAGGACAGGAGCTTGATATAGGCATTGGAAACAAAAACAGAATAATTCAAAGTAATGTGCAGACTTTCCTTTCCCAGCTAAGTCTGGACACAGGATAACTAGGGTAGAATGATTTGAAATAATCCTTTGTTTGTTCATATTCTTGTTTTGTTTTGCAGAAAATAGACTATTTGAAAATGCATCAATAATCAAGTTAAAGATTTCAGAGCAAGAGCATCAAATTTTTCAGTTGAAACAGGTAACATATAAACAACTTTATTTTATTTTTTCTAAGTTTAACTCCCTTATTTTTGGATTTGATCTCCTTCGTTAAAATCCAAATGTTTTGGACAGAAAAGTTTGGACGAAATACTTCAGACAAAATAGTTTCACTTTTTGAAAAATCAGAAACACTTTCCATTTTTACAGCTCATTCATAAAATCTTTCGCTTGAAGGAGTGATGTTTGCATAGAATTAAACAATTTTAACCAAAGATCCATACTGAATGAATCAAAGTACACCTTTTTTTAAGAAACTGCTTATAAGAAACTCAACTCTGAGATCGCTAAAAACTTAAGAAACTCCAGCAGTGGGAAAATATTATTTGTGCAACTACTTATGTTAGTCAAGAAAATCCTAAACATATTTTTACTTTATTTTCACTCGTTTCCTGTATAATATTACTTGGAAGGTACTTGAGTAACGTCTAAAAATTGGAAAGGCTTCAAAAACTTTGTTTTGAAATGTTCATGAGGGCACAGAAAGTACACATGAAGATTGTTATGGAGCTCGTCAGAAACTCGTAAGAAACTCTTGAGTACTCAAAGTCTGATAATTTAAAGAAACTTTCAGTGCTAGCTCAAATTCTTAGTTTATTATAAAAAGATATGTGTCATGAGAAAAATGTAGCCAAAACATTTCTGGACGCTTTTAAGGGCAATGCAGACAAAAAAGTTTCAGGCACAATTTTGCCCAAAATTTTAACCATCTGAAATTTTTGAATTTTAACGTGTGATGAATTCATACTCAAATCGTATTTCTTGATATTGAGCTTTACTTTAGCAGTACTCAATACTTGCATTGATTATGAAAATAAAAACAGAAGCTGACTACATTGTATGCCAGTACGGATCAATACTAGTCAATCTGAAATTGCAAGCTCTGTAAAAAGAGAGCATGAAAATTGCATTTTGAAAGTAAGAAATCTTTTGATGCAGGACTCACGGACTGTTCTGCTTGTTATGTTTCTAACTAATAAATTCTTTCATCGTTACATTTCAGGAAATACTGGAACTTCCAAGGAAAAGTTGCTCTTGGAAAGTAAGCTNGTAAGAACTGCTTAAGTCGGCGGCGGTGTCTGTCTCACGGGAGAGAAGGACATGTGTCATAATAAACAAACAATAGATAGAGCAAAAAAACATATGAGAGAAGAAAACTATAAGAATAACAGAGTGTGTCCCTAACGAAAAGCCAAGCGCAAAAATGAAAACTACGAAACAACCAAAATTTTTGAACAAAATGAAATCTATGTATCAACCTGCCTAGTGTTTAAACCCTTAGGGGCAAAGCAATCCAGCCGATATTGCCAGAAGCTTTCCCGCATCCTATCTCCCCCCGTTAGCCTATCAATAATCTTAACACTAATATCCTTCAGAAACCCGTGGTGGCCTTCTTCAGTAAAATGCCTGAAGAATTCCACCTGGGGTACTGAGGCCCCCGAATTAAACTTACGACTGCACGCCTTGTAATTGTTAAACCTAAGCCTAAAAGGCGTGCAGGTGCTACCAACATATTGTACACCACAAACCATACATTCCAACAAGTACACAACATTTGACGAGTCACAGTTAAACGAATAGTTTATCCTATATTCCCGGCTATCTATGTTAGAATGAAAATGTTCACTATTACTCATCACATTACACACTTGACAACGAGATTTACCACAACGAGAACATCCCTTCTTAGCAGTCCCCCCATTTCCCTCACTACTCAGCCTAGCCCTAACAAGTATGTCCTTAAGGTTCTTACATCTCCTAAATGCTATTAAAGGTGGCTCAGGAAACACCCCCCTATGCTCCTCCGAGTTTGCGAGCATAGAATGGAGTCTCCTGGCAACCTTCCCCAAACTATTGAGTGCTGGATGGTATGTCGCAACTAGTGGGACCCTTCCCCCCCTCCCTTGGTTATTGGTTCTATTTTCCGCATTTGCTAGAAGAGTCGTCCTATCTAACCTACGTACCCTATTTATCTGTTCGTTAACTAAAGACTCTTCATAGCCCCTGTCCTTAAGCCATCCAGCTAACTCGCCCACCCTCTCCTGAAATTGGCGATCTTCTGAACATATCCTACGATACCTAAGTGCCTGACTATAGGGGATCGCCTTCTTTGTGTGCCAGGGGTGACAGGACTTCTTATGCAAGTACTGATGTGTATCAGTTGGCTTGCAAAACAAGTCTGTTGAAAGGTCTCCCCCCTCTCCTAATGTAACCTGAACGTCCAAAAAACTAATGCTATCCCGTGATTGTTCGCTGGTAAACTTAATTGTTTCGTGGCTACTGTTGAGATGATTGATGAAAGACTTCAGCTTTTCCTCCCCGTGCATCCAGATGAAGAAAACATCATCAATGAATCTCATCCAGATGAGGGGCTTGTCAGGAGAAGCATCCAACAACCTCTCTTCCAACCGGGTCATGAAGAGATTGGCAAAGGCCGGAGCGAACTTCGTGCCTATAGCTGTGCCCAATTTCTGCCTATAAATCCTATCGTTAAATTCAAAATAATTATTCTCCAAGACCAGGGATGCCAGCCCTAATAGGGTATCAGTAGCCACGCCCGGGTCTTCCCGTCCATCCAGCGCCTCCCTGATGGCCTCTAAACCCTCCCCGTGTGGAATGCTAGGATAGAGCCCCACAACATCTACAGTACATAACAAAGCCCCCTCTGGTATCTTACCTAACTTACTTAGCCTAGACAAAAAGTGGTTGGTGTCCTTAACATATGACCTACTTTGGCTAACCAACGGGTTAAGGTGGTGGTCTAAATATTCTGAAATATGTTCCGTTATAGTATATATATATATATTATTATTATTATTATTATATATTATTATATATTATATTATTATATTATATTATATTATATTATATTATATTATATTATATTATATTATATTATATTATATTATATTATATTATATTATATTATATTATATTATATTATATTATATTATATTATATTATATTATATTATATTATATTATTTTATTATATTATTATTATTATTATTTAGATTTATTATCATTAAAGGTTCCCAAGTAATATTCATCTCATTTACATGTTTTGCAAAAAAACTAAAAATGATCCACTCACATTTATCCAAGGCATATTCTGTTTTTGGAGCTAAAGTTAGTTTCAGTTGATTTTAGTTTACCTGAAAATGGACTGGAGAAAAAAACTTAATATTCATACTGTATTTGGCTCTGGCCAAGGTACCATACAGATATTTTGACAATATCTCTGAATGAAATTCTGAAGAACTATAGATTCCTTTGTGTTTTGCAGTGCATCAAAGACGAATATCAAGCACTGCAGATGGCATTTAATTCAATTGAAGAAAAGTTACGAAAAACTCAAGAAGAAAATCAGCAATTGGTATGTTTTTACATATTGAAAATTTTTGTTACAGTTGTTGTCAAGTTTGTTTATTTCCTTGTTTTGTTTACGTTGCCAATGTACGTGCTAATTTTTTAGAAAACTTTACATGCAACAACATATTCGTACACATAAAATCATGTTCCAAAATTTTGTAGCTGCGATGGATGTTTGGTGTTGTGACATTTGTCAAGTATTTGAACATCCAATCGTGTAAATTGTGTTAAGTATTTAGGCATTCAAATGCTGCCAATTAATCTCAAATTTATTTTTCAATTAAATGGTTCCATTACTTGGTAAACTTAAGATGTAGTTGGATTAAATTTTAAATTTTCGATTATTTGCAATATTGGCAATGATTTCCAAGTCGCCTGTATGCATAATTAATTTGCTCAAATGTTTTCAAAGGCTGTCATGTTTAACTTCCCGTCTCATTGACATTTCAAGTTACGTTTGATGTGTTTATCGTTTGTTTAAGTAAGATCAATGGTAATAGATTTCTAATTTGTTAATAATTAATGAAATCGACAAGTTTCTGTGTGTTTAAGGAAAATCTTCCTTTGCACCTTGAATTTTGTTTCAGACGAAAATTGTAAAGAATTGATGTTACCAAAGCATTGTCATGGATCTTTTCGAAATAATGCCTTAGGGAGGTTAAGTAGTGGAATCATGGAGTTGACAATCTTCGTTTAATGCTCTAAGGAAAATATTGGATGCTATTGCTTTAGGGGTTATCAATTATGAGTTCAACATTAATTTGCCTTCAAAAAAACTACTTTTTCAGGTTGAAAGGTGGATGAAAGAAAAAGCGATTGATGCTGACAAAATAAATTTCGAAAATGAGCAACAAGCAAAGTTAGTATTTGAAATAATAAACACGGGATTTCAACATTTTCAAAGAAGCATTATTCTGATCACTTTAAGTGGACCAATCATTTTCTTCAATATTTTGTTGACTTTTGCATTCTATTTATTCATCTTCTGTAATAGCTGCTAACCAAGAAAAATTCAGTCGTACTTTTGCAGAATGAACACGTCTGCCACTTTTAGGACTGACGCATAAAAGTCAAATTTTCAAATATTTTATTCTTGTTCTTTTACTCAAGGGAGTTACCGTGCTGAAGATGATATTAAAATATACTATGGTTTGTAATTATGAATCATCTTGCTTGCATGTAGCTTGCTGCGATTGCATTACACAAATGTCACACTTTTATTGATTCTCGAAATAAAAATTTCAAAATCTTTTAATTTTTTATATTTTAGACTACGGCAAGAGAAAATGCAGCGAGAGTTAACAGATGCAGCCAAAGAGCCTGTTGGATTATTAGCAAGGTTTCACATCACATTTTTCTAATTTAATTGCTAATTCTGAGTTCTCCTAAATTGTTAAAGGAACGTGAAATTTTAATCAGTTCTACACATAATAGCTTCATCATTCAGTTTATTGCAGTTTAAGATGAAGGATGGTTGTTGTCGATTTGATTATAGCTTTAAATTTGCAAAGACTACCTAACATTTCAAGTCATTACGTATCTTAAACTTATTGAGCAAAAATTTATCATCGTTAGACATAATGAGAAATTTGAATGAAAGTTGCAATACCCAAATCATAAAGATTTCAAAACAAATGTAACTTAAGCTCTATTTGTGAAAAAACTTTCCTTTCTTATTACAGAATCAGTAGTTCGCTTACAGATGGAATGCCAATAAACACAGTGGATCTTGGGATACCACCGCCTCCTTTTGCTTATGTAACCTCGATTCCAGATATACCGAGAGCGTCAGTGGTAATTTCTTATTCACTTTATAAACTCATATCTTTCTTATTGACGTTACGTCAAAAATTAATTAAAATGCAAGTTCTTCTGTTTTTAAATTTATGTGAAAGCTTTCTTATTTGCATCCATTGTAGAGTTTTGCTTTGACCGGAGCATGAAGGTAACATCAGATGATAAGATTTAGGAAAGGTTGATCTCTTCAACGCTGTTGTTAAAATAAATTGTCTCTTTGGGAATAAAGGAATTCCCTCGCATTTACTATTTCGAACACCTTCTATTCGCCCTTTGCTTACGAGCAACAGTGTGTTTTTCACTGTGATTGTCTTTATTTTCTAGGATGCACACGATGGTGAGGTCCTAAGCGTTCAATTCAGTCCTTCTGGAAAATACATAGCAACGGGAGGATCAGATCGAAGGGTCAAAATCTGGGAAACTGGAAGGGGTAAAATATTTATTGAACTATTTTGCCGTGTTTTGATGTCTTCAATCTGTTCACTTAAGAAATCAAAATGTTGAATGAAAATCTATTTATTTTGAGTCCTCTTTCTCGCAGGTAGTGTGAATGAATATGCTTCGTTACATGGATGCAATGCTTCAATTCTTTGTGTTCGATATGATATCCAGGTTTGTTACATATTTTTCANCTCAAGGGTATTTTACAAACTATTCCTGAAGCAATTTAACCTTAGGTTTGCTGTCTTGAAAGTTATTGGAAGGAGGGATTTAGAACAGTTTCTGCAAAATTTATTCATTTCTTTTTCAGCATAGTTTAACTGGTCATTCTGAAAAAGTTTTAGCAGCAAAATTTCTTGGAGCAGATAGCAGCAAAATTGTTTCAGGAAGTCATGATAGGACATTAAAAGTTTGGGATCTTAGGAGTAAAGTTTGTGAGTATTTGATCTTGTAATTCTTTGTTCGTTGCTTGCAGGGTAATGTACGACAACCCGTCATCTCAACACTTAACATATTACTCTGAAAAATATTTCTTTACTCCAATGCCCGCCAAAAGTCTTGGAACACCTTATCTAATTTTGCCTTTTGTTGCGATTTCCCCTCTCCCTCCCCCTGAGAACAATATTGTTCTGTGATGATAAGATGAGAAGGACAGGGCATTTCGCGACTCTGATTGAATGCTAGGACAATAACCTTGCAAATCAACATTGTTTGGGGGGAGGGGGCGCATCAACTAATCGCTATGGATTAAAAATGTGGGAAAGTGTGTCTTTACCAATAAATGGCCTAAGTTTTCCAAGGACTTTTGGCAGGGATTGTCGGTTACCAAGTGTATTTACTCCATCTTTAAATTTTCTCAGAAATTCGACTTGATAAAGAATTCTTAAGTCAACCTTTTCTTCAGATTTATGTGGCATTGAGTTAACTGTTTCATTTTTCAAGGGTGAAAGTGTATCTACTCCTTACGTATTTCTATTTGTATTTATTACAACATGCTTTGTTTATTTTTCAAAGGTACAAAAACGATATTTGCAATGTCAAGTTGTAATGATTTGGTTACAAGTGATCTAGCAGGGTATGTGTTTTCAAACAAACTAACAAACTACAATCTTGTTCATGGAATTACAAAAATTTTTTTTCGGGTCAAAAAACAGGAGAAAAAGCGAGAAAAAAACAGGAAATTTATAATGTAATGTTTGTGTGAAAATCCTAAATGTGTGAAAGAAATCTTTAGAAAATTTGATGGACGTTCTTCGATCAATTTAGGCTGTTTCCAGACAAAGCAATTTCCAAGACACTGTTTATAGCACCTCGTTCTCACAGAAATTGTTTCCAAGAGTTTTCTTGGTCCCAAAAATTAAAATATTTTTGCCACCCCTGATGATGATTAGGGGATAGAAAAGATCAATAATCAACGGAGCAATAGGCATTGAATTATTAGTTTTTGTTTTATTTATTGATGAATTGATGGGTGGATGGATTGATTGATTGATTGATTGATTGATTGATTGATTTCATCTGCTGTGAAAAAATAATTGAAAACTTGATTTTTCCGGTGTATTGAGAGATATTTTTTTTTCATTTCAGAACAATGATTATCAGTGGCCATTTTGATAAAAAGATCAGATTTTGGGATATAAGGTAAGGCACGATCTCAGTTCAACGATTAGTTTAATCTGCAATTTTGAAGCAACCATGAAAGTATTTTTCTTTAATTATGCTTACGATTAGTGCAACACGTCAATGAGTACAATTTTCTGGTCAAATTTTTCTTTTGGCTGCAAAAGTGCCATGGAGACTCAATTAACTATGGAAGCAGATAACGAGTGCAAGAAAATCTAACAGGACGGTTAGGAAACCTCTTTAATGAATTATTTTTCAGTGTTGATGTTTTTAGTGAGTGATAGTTGTGCAATGACAATTATGATACTATTTTTTCTAGATCTGATATGAACACAAATGAAATTCAACTACCGGGAAAAGTGACGTCACTGGATTTAGCACCAGGTAACCCCTTGCTTTTATTAGAGCAGATATCAGTAATGTCGAAGTCAAGTAGGAATTCAGCAAATTAGTTGTTGGAAAGGTACTAGGTGTAAATTATTGGATATTGATCCTAGCACTATAGTGCAGAATTTCTTGCAGTATTGGCCATTACAGGTTGTCGAGGTCTTAAAAAAGAATTTCTTCTGTGTATTTTGGAAAGAAAAATCTCCAGAATTCTCAAAATAAAATTCTGTAGGACCATATCACCAGTATCAACTTGCTCGAGCAATTTTCTGCAGGAAAAAGCAGATTTAGGAGTTTTGAATTTACTTTTTAAAACGCAGTCAATTGAAGCTGAATTTTCAAATAATGTGATTTATTGCAGATATGAATTCGCTGTTAGCATGCAGTAGAGATGATTCTTTGAAATTAATCGATCTGAGGAGAAATCAAGTTGTTTCAACTTACAGGTTAGTTCTATAAATCTTGTTAAATATATTTATCACAGAAGAGGTACATGAATCGTTTACCAGATGGAAGGTAATTTTCATCTCACCCCAGTAACTGCCGTTTTTTCTGCAAGCAGATTTTCTTCTTAAGGCTGCTGTTGGACGGTTGTAGAGCTGTAGGTATTGCATTGTATTTTAATTCTCAGAATCACTTCATTTTTGATGGCTTCAGTTACTTGTTCTCCTCATATGAAAAGTAGATTTTCTGATAATATTAACATGAGTCATCGTACAATCTCTTCCATTTAAAGCATCATTTTTTTTTCATTGTCAGATTGATTTACTTATGTTGATTGTTGATTATTGGTTGTTGATTGTTGATTATTAAAGGCAAGACTTCCTTTTCAGAGCTGATGGTTTCAAAGTAGCATTTGATTGGACGAGAGCAACTTTCAGGTAAATCACAAAGCTTAATTACGAACTAGATATCTTTCGTCTTAAACTTGCTTGCTTCAACGTTCACAATAGAGCATTACTTAAATTAATCTGTAAAACAATACGAAGAGATCATATGTAGCAGCTCCACATTGCATTTATTCTTTTGCGTCTTTAAACCTATGTAATGTACATACAAACATTTTTGCTTGCGATACAAGCTGTCTCAGTTACTGCCATATTATTCCTTAGTTGATTGATTATCAACTGATTGATTAATCCTTTTATGATTTGATTGAAGCTGACTGTCATTGATCAAAGTAATTAGCTATTAGCTTAGACGCCTTAATGATCGATTACTCATGTTTGGTTAACTGATGCATGCTTTCTATTGCAGATTTGATAGCAATCATTGACTAACAATAAACGAATGAAAAATTTGTTATTAAATCATGATGCAAGTTTGATTTTCGTTGAGGATGATTTCGAGCGCTTTTTGATGAAGAATTGCTTCATTTTTTATCAGCGATACTGATTAATATTTTAATGTTTCTGATTGTCTTTTTGTAGTCCTGATGTACAATATGTAATGTGTGGTTCACATGATGGCGGTGTTTACATTTGGAATGCCAGAACCGATAAATTAGANCCCTTTCCTTTACTTTAATACTCATAATGATGCCATTAACGCATACCCTCATCAAGCATCCCAAATTTGATTAAAACGTTGAAATCCTGAGGATGAAATCGCAATGTATGTCAGGTTAAAGCTAAATATTTGGGACAGTAATTATTGTTAAGAAACTGTTACTGAATTTAAGGATCTTTCACCGTATCATCTTTAATTAAAGCATTGGTCGGAAAGTGCAGCTTTGTTAAGAACTTTAATGTCAGGACCACGACGAACTTATTGAGGGTCATTTCAAAGAAGGACAAATGAAAACTCCAGTATCTTAATCGACATTTCAAGTTTTTGTGAGACAATTCCATGTACCTAAAAATCATGACACATCTATCAGGTATAGTTTGAGTTGTTTATTCTCCATTTAACGAACAATTTAGCTATGTGGAAATTTTTAATTGAAATTCTTTCATCTTTGACTAAAACTTCATTTTTGTCTGTTACAGAAACCCAGTAGTGGCATGTGCATGGCACCCGAATGGTTCTAGTTTAGTGACATGTGACAGAAATAAGCGACTGATCATGTGGACTGATATATAATGAAATCAAATCAATCGAATCAATCAAATCGCTGATCGAAGAAATTGCAGATCATTGCAATAACATGCCTGATCAGCTAAAGATCTCAGACCAAGCCAACTCGTCTGCAGCTAGCTCTGATTGGCTGTGCAGGTCAAAGGTCAAAGGTGCAGGTCAGTCAAAGGTTGTTGCTCCCCAAAGCTGCAGTGTGCGAAGAAGGAACATTCCATAAAAGCTTGAAGAAAGAAGCTCGTTTCGAAAGAGGTACATGAAGTTTTCGAATGACACAATTAAACAAGTGAGCTTCTCGTAAATTTCTTTAACTCTTTTTTCTTCAATTCAACCTTGAAACATTGCATGATCGAACGTAAAACTTCAAATTTTACTCACGCCTACCTTCGCACTCGTGGAACATTTTATATTTAATTCATGTCATTTTTGGTAATTTTGTTTATTTTTAAGAAAATTATGCAATCACGTAGAATCTCGGAGGCCTAGTTACTGGGTAATCTTAATTACAGTCAACTATCTCTAAGACGGACACCTTCGTGGAAATCTGTCAGTTGGAACAAAAATGTAATGCTCACCTTAACGATGTGTCCTGTTAATAGAGGTGTCCGCTTAGAAAGAGTTGACTGTGTAGATATAATACATTATCTTTTAGTAGATGACCTATCGACTATAATCGTCAAGCACAAACATGATGCTCTTTCGCAGTAAAATGAAAGTATCAGCACTGTTCTTGACTCCCTTTAGTTTGTAAAACTTTGTGTTAAGAGAAGTCACAGCCATTAAAATCCACCCCATTCCTTTATTAATTTAGACACCCAACCCTGAAAATAACTCAAATTTCCCTCAATTTAAAAGTTGCTGATAAAAGCTGTGAATCTGCAACATAATACGTTGTACAGAGTTGATAGCTTAATAATTTTCTTATCTACCGGGTGTGCCAAAAAGAACTTCACACGTTTGACAACTTTTTATACGGAGAGAACTCGATAAATTCGAATTCATCAAAATTATGTTAAAAGCCGAAAGGCTATTTTTGTGATTTTCTTCTATTTTTCTGAGCAAAGGAAATATAGGTAAAATTGAATTTACGATAAATCGTTCACTTCGGAATGCATAGAAAGGGGCCTAAAACCCTTGATCATATCATAAAGATTCTCCTCGCTCAAACACATTTCATCTCCCTCAAGAGTTAAGAATCAAAGCTTTATAAAAGTAGTAACGTTTATGATCTAATACTGTTGTAAAGATAACTTTTTAACTCTTGGGGAAAATGAAATGCATTTGCATACTGCTCTGGGTAAGGAAAATCTTTATAATTTGATCAAATGTTTTAGGCCCTTCTTCACGCATTTCAAAGTAATTTTCGTAAATTCAATTTTACCTATGTTCCCAATGCTCAGAAGATAGAAGAAAAATCACAAAAACATACTTGAGCCTTTCGGCTATCAACCAAACTTTCATTCATTCCAATTTATCGCGTATTCTATCTATGTATAACGAATTTAAAACGTGTGAAGTTCTTTTTGCGCAAGTACTTTTTTGTGAGAATATCATCGGCCAGCGAGCAACTTCAATTTCTGCTGATAAAAGGCATTATCGAACAAAAATTGATAGAAAATTGGTATACTATCATTTGATCTCAGCATTCTTATTCAATTTATAAACCCTAAACGCTCTCAAACATAGAAATTCTCAACCCTCTGTCGACGAAGCTCCGATTTACGATCTTTCTCTTTCCACTCTCAGAATACCGTTTGATGGTCGCTTACCATGATAACTACGATGACAAATATTATTAATCATCGTCGGGTTTAATTAGCAAATATTTTGAAACATCAATATTATTATTCCATGAACCAAATGCTTCGTGAAAATTCTTTAGAATGAAATTATTCAACTAAAATTTTATTAGACATTTCTGCTGTTTAAATTAGATAAATAATAAAATTTTAGGGAAAGTTGGTACCTCTTTTGTCTGTTGAGCAAAATTAGAATATTTTCGTATGGTAGAATGTTTAGAATATCAACAGAAGAACTACAAATGTCAGCATAGCGGACAAATCTTTTCTTTTGTCTCAGATCTCCGATCACGTGACATTTCCTCTTGCCAACCGACCAATCAGATGCCGTAATTTAGTCTACTTCCGCCTTTCGCAGCAGGATTTAGGCCCTTTTGACCCCCTCGCT
>REGM01000143.1:745890-792273 GCA_004194415.1 Aurelia aurita | reverse complement strand
TTTGGACCCATCGATTTTGGGCCAAAAATCAAGGCTATAGGCTTTGAAAATTGAGATTTTTGGACCTATCGATTTTGGGCCAAAATCAAGGCTATTGGCTATGAAAAATTGTGATTTTTGGACCCATCGATTTTGGGCCAAAAATCATGGCTATAGGCTTTGAAAAATAGTGATTGTTGGGCCCCATCAATTTTGGGCCAAAAATCAAGGCTATAGGCTTTGAAAAATTGTGATTTTTGGACCCCATCAATTTTGGGCCAATAATCAAGGCCATAGGCTTTGGAAAATTGTGATTGTTTGACCCATCGATTTTGGGCCAAAAATCAAGGCTATAGGCTTTGAAAAATTGTGATTGTTTGACTCATCGATTTTGGGCCAAAAATCAAGGCTATAGGCTTTGAAAAATAGTGATTTATGGACCCATCGATTTTTAGCCAAACATCAAGGGTATAGGCTTTGAAAAATAGTGATCTTTGGACCCATCGATGGGCCAAAAATCAAGGCCATAGACTTGGAAAATTGAGATTTTTAGACCTATCGATTTTGGGCCAAAAATCAAGGCTATAGGCTTTGAAAAATTGTGATTGTTTGACCCGTCGATTTTGGACCAAAAATCAAGGCTAAAGGCTTTGAAAATTGAGATTTTTAGACCTATCGATTTTGGTCCAAAATCAAGGCTATTGGCTATGAAAATTTGTGATTTTTGGACCCATCCATTTTGGGCCAAAAATGAAGGCTATAGGCTTTGGAAAATTGTGATTTTTGAACCTATCGATTTTGGACCAAAAATCAAGGCTATAGGCTTTGGAAAATAGTGATCTTTGGACCCATCGATTTTGGGCCAAAAATCAAGGCTATAGGCTTTGAAAAATTGTGATCTTTGGACCCATCGATTTTGGGCCAAAAATCAAGGCTATAGGCTTTAAAAAATTGTTATTTTTGGACACATCAGTTTTTGGGGGGTAACCACCAAGGAGCCCGTAAAAAATGTTTGCCTCAATACAGGAAATTACTGGACACTTGCCTTGGCCTGCAAAATTCACTGAGATAGGATTCATCCCGGGGCCTGGTTTGGCGTTTGATGCCCCTGACCGTAATTTCAGAGAGGTCGAAGATATTACTCTGATATATGAATGAAGACAATTTTATTCGTTTCGTAGAGAAATCATTTCACTACGTTGACATTCCTATTTTTGTTTCAAAGCATGTCAGTGTTTTGAGATGTGCAAATGGAATTGTTTGTAGGCCATCTTCTGTCAGTGATTGGCTAAAATGAAGTATCACAACGGATAATGGTGGGCGAAGCTTCTGGTATCTGAAAAGTAAATTAAACAGATTGATCTATCGATCTATCTATCTATCTATCTATCGATCTATCTATTTATCTACCGATTTTATGAAAAATACCGGATGAGTGACAAAAGGTATGAACCTTGAAAAATCAGCAAAATTTGGTTTTGATATTAATCTTGAAAAGCTTTTCTGCTCAGTTATATCAAAGAGCAAATCATTTTTAGCAATAATACCAATTATGATCCTACCGGTGAAAAATTTAGAAATTACAGCTTGAACCAAGTCATCCAGACCTCATTAAAAGTATTCTGTGCCTGCGAGCAAATGACTGGGAACAATGTGCCTGCAATCAAATCACTCTGAGTACAGTAAAGATGCCAGCAACAAATGTGAAATGATATTTTGTGCCTGCGAGCGGCGCTCGTGCGCTCACGCACATTAATGAGGTCTGAGTCATACACATCCGGCTTGAGCCACTTTTACATGCTTAAATTCCCTTTAAGCTTGCCTTGCATTCGGAAAGACATTTCACTACTTATCCTTGAATTGAAGGTCCATGTTTTAGCAACATTGAAACATCATAACAGTACTGTCATTCTGTAGTATCAATATCTAAATGATTTCTTTAAGGCAAGGGAGAACAATTTACCGAAAATAAAAATCGGTTTTACCTCTTGATGAGTTCCCGTTGGATTTTCTTACAAAGCACAGCAGATGCTCCTGAAAACAGTTGGAATACACACAAACGCTTGCACTGCGAAAAGAAAACAATAGATTATACATTAGAAATACAAGATACATCTAAACACTGGTGGAAAAGCACAAGGATAGTCTTACAATGTTTTTGCATTTTGAATACAACCTACTGATACCGTATACTGATTAGAATAGAACTCTGATAGATATCAGAACTTATTCTAAACTGACGGGGTATATTTGTTCCAAAATAACGGCGTATGCTATAGAATGGCTTAGAAAAGATAACATTGTTTCATTGTCCTTCTGGCATAAAATGTTACTTGTCTGTTTACATGCCTTAAAAAAATCCACAAGAGAACACATTTTCTGCAAACTAACTTTATTAATACTTTAAACTGACAAAACCATACAGGGTGGATTGGGGTAGAATGGGTCTTTTCAATGAATAAACTTGTCTACATTTATTATAGAAATTCCCAATAATCTAAAAATTAGGCTGCATTTTATGTAAACATAGTAGCGTATTTTCGTTGATGATCGATCAAGTGATAAATTGTCAACTGGTTTTATTTACCATATCGAAGAGTTGCATGTAAGGTTGAATTTCTTTCGGAATTTTCCCATCTTTACAAATTATACAAATACTCTCAAGTCGGTTGCAGCTCTGTAATGACGTCATCAGTTTATCCGTCAAATTGTAATGTGCTTGATCAACCCTTTAGAAAAAAAAGAATTCTCCATCAACGGGATCAGAAATTTACTCTGCGAACAGTTTCCGGACAGTCTTGACTAAGCCTAATTATCTTTTCATTTTCATGCATTCATTCATTCATTCGTTCTTTCATTCATTCATTCATTCATTCATTCCTTCGTTCGTTCTTTCAATAATTGTAGTTCTTCTGCAGACTGATCTCTTCACTAAGGAGGCGTAAGTCGATGGTTAATCAGCACCTTGAACTCAATCCAAGACTCTGTCAGCTTTATAAGTTGGTGCATCGACTCTTGCAGCATATCAGCAACTTCCTTTCAAGTGTTTTGGTAATACCTCTTGAACAGATTTTTTTCCGAATGTTCTTTGATCGACATGTATGCCATGTACTATAGGTGTTGGGAGTATATGAAGTTATGAAGGGGAGTAGCCCTCACAATGTTCTCAATGTCGAGAGCAAACAGAGACTGTGATTGCGCAACATTGGAAAGTGAAATTTTGAAAAAACTCGATAATTAATTAGAAAAACAAATGCACTGGACCATAGTGATGTAAATCTTCAAAGTTCTCCTAAGATTAAAATTGCGAATAGTATTGAAAACAGAAAAAACTCCTTCCAGTACAGGGAGGGTGCCCCAAAAATGTTGTGTCACATTTGTGCGGCTGCTGTGGAGGAGCTGTAACTTCTATTGTCTTGTTGTTGGCACTGTAGGATATACTTCAACTTAGATTTTGAGACCTTGTTTTAGCCAATTGGACATGTGGTTGCTGATTTATGGCGCAAGAAAGTCAAAAAAGTGAAAACTCCAAAAACAGCACTTTTTTGTTCTCTAAAAATGCCAAAATCAAGTCAATACTGCAAGAAAGGGTTCTGGAGCTGTATTAGAATTTTTTCTACAGTTGATAAAGGGTTAATTGTATTGTTTACTGATAACACAGCACCATTAACCCATTGCATTTTCTTGCAATATTTACTTGATTTTGACATTTTTGGAGAACAAAGAAAGTGCTGTTTTTGAAGCTTTCACTTTTTTGACTTTCTTGCGCCATAAATCAGTAACCACTTGTGCAATTGGCTAAAATAAGGTCTCAAACTTTAAGTTGAAGCCTATCCTATGCAACCATATCGAAAACGAGACAATAGATGTTACAGCTCCTCCACAGCAGCAGCACAAATGGGGCACAACTTTTTTGGGACACCCTGTGTGTTTCAGTAGGATTTCGCACGTCACAGTAAAAATAATTCAGCTTTCTCCAAGCTGCGCTAAAAATTGGCAACGAAAATATGTTTGGTGAACGGTTCTGCCAATTATCATGCTGTTTCATGTTTATAGAAACCGAGGACGTTTCATCTCAACCTTCAAATGGCACTCTCATTTAAAACGCCAATGTAACATTCTAAAAATGTTGGCAAGGGTTTTCATTTCTTTACAACTTTGCAACAAATGAATATAAATGAAAAGAAGAGTAACAAACCTCAATTTCTTGAGACGATGACAATTCTTGAGAGCTTGCAGGAGTGACGAAAGAGCCATGGCGTTACCAGGGAGACCAATATTAGCCAATGAAAGGTACTCGAGATTCTGACACTGTTTCGTAATTTCGACCAATGAATTGAATGAACCAAGTCCATGGAGACCTATGATGAAGTAAAAACGAAATGAATCAATCAACTGGATTGAACATACAATCTGGTGGGCCCCTCGTAAATTTTGCAGTTAACAAATAACTTTATCGAGGGAAAATATGAATGAGAAGTTTTTCGAGATTTGAATCGTCAAACAATACCTAGAAGTGAAAAGATGAAGTGCAGCGAAATCTCCACATCAATTTCACATATGAATAAAAAAATAAAATATTATAATTAAAATAAAATATAATAAAATAAAATATTATTAAAATAGTATTATTTCCTTTTATGTGTACAACAGTGATACATACAACAAAAAATGAATATGCATTTGCAGTTCGTTTCTTGGCATCTTCAATTATTACCAACATGAATACTGACTTAGTATCAATTTTTTTTTATGTTGTTGGCGTAAACAAGGAGAACGAATACGAACCAGCGAGGGTGAGACTTTTCAGCTTGGTCCATTTGGTCAAAGAAAGCATGGCTGCATCATGAAGTCCTCTTGTTCTTGGACTGAAGAGAAGAAATACGTTATTCACCTTGTTCGCATACTGCCTTTGTCAAGGCCTGAACAAATGAGCAAACATTGCTAGAAAGCTTGATCTGTTGGAAAACGATGTTTAAAAGGTCTCAATTTCCAAACTGTTCACAATAAATAATTAATAACTAAGAAAACAAAGAGTTCTTGGCAAATTTTTGCGACATTGCTGCATGGATTTTGCGGAGTTGCGGGTTTTGTTATTGCATTGCTTTGCATGTAAATCTGCGATCGCCAAAGAACGACAAAATCTGGCTTGGTTTTGGAAGAATGATGATATGCACCAAAGACGAGTTAATTTTCCATTACGGGGAATTTATCAAGATTCTAGGACAAGGCTATTTGCTCACATCTTGAATTTTTACAGAAAAAGATTCCTACAAATCCGAGTCATAGGAAAGAACGACCACACTTCCAAAATATACATGCAATATTGTGATATCACTCGATACCACTAGTGGTTATTGTCTGAAGATTTGATATGACTATTGTTAAAGATAGTCGACGGAGATAAATGGAGGATATCTATAAATAGGACAAAGAAAAACCTACATACGGTATTGTATTATCATCAAATGCAATTGGCTAATTTTAGACTTGCATATGCAGCTCTCGAGCTAGCTATTCATCTCTCTCAACTAACTTTAAATAAACGTAGTTGTAGCACCTACGATATGCTACTCGCTGAGTTGAAAGATGTAGCATAACAAATAACGTACCAAACAAATGAAAGTCCACTGCAATCATCTGGAACACTGAAAACAGAAGAATAGCCGACTCCAACTAATTCTAATTGCTCAATTTCATTTAATCCATCAACCAATTCATCCAACCCACTTCCAAGTTGTAAAACTCGCTCGTGAATTTCCTGTTGATGGGTCACATGCCTGGTTACATAACCAAATGATGTCGTCATTGTACTTGATGACGCAACAGGAGCAAATGACGTCAATAAGTTTGATGACCTCTCTGCATTTGATGATGTCACTAAATTTGATGACGTTGCTAGTTTTGATGATGTCATCCCTGCAGAAGATGAGCAATGTGGAGGAGTATCTACCAAACTGCTTCTTCGTGCAACCATTTTCTTGAATAATCCCTCAGGAGAATGACTCGTTTGTTCATCTTTTGAGTTGACGAGGCAGCAAGGGGAAATTGACAATGATTTTAACTTCTTCATTTGTGCGAGTATTTTACACATCAAATTTCCATTTTGACTTCCATCTGAATGACAGCAAATTCTTCCAACGTTGAGATGTTTTAATTTTGGGCATGACGAAGACACCATTTTCAAAGCACAGAGATCCTGAAGATGACAAATTCATATTACAAAGAATTAGATTTCAAATTATGGTCCTAAAACAAAACATATTTTTAATTTATCTTTGTGTGTATTTCAAGGAACTGGAATTGCACCAAAACCAAACACAAGCTTTCTTTCACATCATTTCATACCTGATAAAAACTGCAAAGATAAGCTGGATTAATATAATAATTATTAATTAAAATTAAAGAAGGGAAAACTTAAGGAGCTGATCCTTGTTTCAGGCATGACCTACACTATGAACAAACATTTAATACATGGTGTCCTTTTTTCATATCATTTTCATTTCTGGTTGGCTAATTTCCAGTGTAGAGATCTTGAATATATTGACTTTTCTTTTTGAGTCTTACCTGGTGTTTCACTTTCAGCTTTCAACAAAAGCACAAAGTTTACTAACCTCATCTACCCAATCTGCACAATTATTCAAATTCAGAGATTTCATCTTTGGGCAATTTGCAGCAATTGCTTTCATAAGATTTGCTTTAAAATCTTGAACATGTTGCAAATTCATGTATGTCAAATTTGTAAGGTTGCCAAGCCAATTCATTTGTTCTGCTGTGAGACAAGTAGAGCTCAAATCTATCATAGTCAATAGCGATGTCTTGAACGATGGTGCGATATATTTCCAGCAAAGAGAGTTCCTGCTCCCTGGTGCTAACAAAACTGTCACTTGATCTGTCTCAGCTGCATGCAAGGCAACTTTTGTGACAAAATCCATTAAAATCAAGTTGAAATGCAAATATAAATTATTGGAATGTAGATTGTGTAAATATGCTGGAAAAGGGTGGTTTGATTTTATGTGAACGCTGTAATCGGATCCTGAGTGAATGATTGATGTAGATTTTTGTCCCTTGTATTCTAATGATAATTCTTTCAATGTCATTTCATTTGGAAATAAGCAGAGAATTGTTTCAAAGTGAAGCAATCTATGAAATCTCAACTTTAGACTTGACAGTTTCAAAAATGATTCTCGGAGACGTTCATGTAACCCTGTCATTTCACCATCACCTCCGTAAAGTTCATCGCTGATATCTTTACATGGAATTGACCAGCCAAGCATTGACAATTGTCTGTTGTTCTGAAACAATAAATCTAAGACAGACAATGAGATTTCACAGCCAATCAAATTGACTTCCTGTAGATTGTGACATGGCTTTAAGATTTTCCCCATTTGCGTTGGTGTTATCCAGTAACAATCGAGGAAAACGAATGATTTTAAATGAGCAGCATGTTTATGAATGTATATCTGCAGGACCTTTGACGACCATTGCAAGTTCTCACCACTTTTGCCAAAGTGCATCTCACTGAAAGACATGAATTTGAAATAAATTTTTTTCCAATCAATTTTGCAGCAAGTCATTCAAACTTGGCTTGCCACACAAAATTCTTTGGTTGGCGTCATTTTAGATGTCAAATGTGGGTTGGGTGGTTGGTCAGCCTAAAATCTTTTCAGTTTTTGCTTAACAAACCAAAACATAAAAGGATCCCAAATTAAGTCACAATATTCAAAATCAAAATCATTTCAAAAGAGGACTAATGCCCAACCCAAAAATTCATATTTTTTTAATGTTGAATAGGCAAATGTGACGCCAAAAAAATTTGTGTGGCCCCTGCCTTTGTTTTTATTTTAATGAAAAAATGAGGGGAGATATGATCAACAGTCTGATAACAAGTCTAGAATCACTAGCAACCAAAAACTGGTCAATTAGTGACAACGAATGAATTAAAAGCTGGGTTGTTTGTGAATTGCACCATTTGCAACTGCGTTACATGCAGCAATTCTAAACTTAGCGTATCTCATGTGATTTTTTTCTCTTATAACTTTTCCACCAGGTGAGATTGTGTTTTTGATGTGCTGAATTTCATGCATGTATTGTTGAGCTGCGGTTTTGTATGGTCTGTTGGGGTTAATGGGTAGGCTCTGCGGTTAAATGGATAGTGTTGATGGCAGGAAAATGGTAGACTGTAAACTGTTGAATCCTAGACTGGAAAGTTTGTTGTGCGTGGCTGATTTCTCTGCCGCGCACTTTAAATCTCAGCTGCAGTTCTAGCCGCGAAATTTTTGTAAAACAACGAAAGGAAACAATAGCCTATTGTTTAGCGACACAAATACAGCTGCACAAGCCATTTGAATGAAGAAGAGATCCTCCACGCATTCTGCAAACTTTCCAATCTGGGTAAACCAACATTCACAATGGCAAGGGTAGTTCAAACAGTTGTAGCTATAGAAAATCTTTGAATCGTGATTTCTGAGAAAATATTCACATTTTCCCCTTATTCATTCAACCCTAAGGTTACCCAACAGCAGACCCTACTTTTTTCCTCCTCTGCGTATTTCATCAAGTTTCGCTAATTGATCAGTTAGGAACTCAGCAATCTATTAGTACATTCATTATTATACATCGACAAGCTGCTCAAGGGCGTCACCATGCGGTGGACTAGGGGTGGACATGTCCACCCCAGTTTTTTCTGATGGTAGTATTTATTCATAAGCAAAAACGATGGAAAAAGCTGGGTACACCTATCAGGACATACTTCCTTACTGAGTCCACCCCACTTTTTTAAGGCTGGCAACACCCCTGAAGCTGCTAATCCATTCGTTGGTCACTGATCAATTGGTTTTTAGACATTTTTCCGGCTGATCAATGCGCCGTAAAAGATAAATAAGATGTCTCCTAGAGGGCTGTCTTCTACCTCTCATCTAAGTTGAACTTCTGTTTTCATGATGGTCTCTGGACACAGGCCCTCAAATCTTCTTTCTCTGCCTACAAATGATGTGGCGTGACGTCACTCACCTGTGTAAAGTTGCATCTTGGGCGATGCATTGAAACCGTTTACTGACACGAACAACTCTGAAAATGTCTTCTGCTGGAAGAGATTGAAATATTCTCAATAAAATCTCATCTGAGACCGACTCAATGTAGCATTCTTCGTTTTCTTCCATCTTCTAATCACAATCTAATCTGCCTTGCTTCTATTCCTTCTCGTCTTTTTATACTCTTTTTATCAAAATAAATCGACATCTTTATGTGGCCTCCTTTTGGAGTCCCGCCTCTTTGTGGAAGAGAGGCGCTAAGATTTGATCATGCGGGATTTGATTTGAGGTGACTTTGGCGCATCGTTTTTTTACCGTGAAAACAGTTTCAAAAGTCTTCGTGTGGCCCGTGGATAACGGACAAATATTATAAATACTTCCGTCTGAAACTGATCAATTAACAGCCAAAGCAGCACAGTCGAGCCATCTTCGTCGCAGACACCAGCCGCTGCTAAAGATGTTACTGTTGAACTGTGCGAATCGAATCCAAATGCTGAAAGCTCAAGCAAGCAGTCTCCAAATAAGACGAACAGGATCAACAAAGGTGCTTGGCCTAAAAATACTGTCCTTATTGCAGGAGACAGCATGCTCTCAAACATCGACGAAACTAAGCTCAGCCACCGGTATCACACCAAAGTAAGAGCCTTTAAAGGATCGTCTATCGAAGATCTCCATGACTACCTCAAGCCTCTGTTGAAAAAGCGACCTGACAAGATTATTTTGCTGATTGGTACCAATGATTTACAGGATAAGTCGGTTGCTGATATCCTCAAAGGACTGAAGTCTCTATTGGATATGATCCACTCCTCGATTCCAAATTGTAAAGTGGTTGTCTCTGAAATCATTAGGAGGGAAGACAGAAAGAGTTTGAATGGTAAAATAAGTGAATTCAACCGTGCACTCAAAACCATGAATGTTGATATCCTCAGACAACAAAACATCACAAGCCAACATCTCGGAAGAAAGGGACTACACTTGAACTTTGAAGGTAACATTCAGCTTGCTAAGAACATTATTGATAAATTAAGATCGTGTTCCTTTTAGCAATGAGCCAAGCATTAGTTTTAACAAGGAAGATCGAAATCACAGTTCTGTTCCGCTTCTTGCAGATAATGACACAAATGTAAATGAATTGCGTGGTGAGTGTTCTGTTAACAAAAAGGCTCGTCCATCTGGGGGTAAAAAAGGTCTTAAATTGGCTTCACTAAATGTCAATGGTCTCCTCTCTAAAATTGATGAGGTGCGGCAACTTGCAAAAAATGAGAAAATTGATATTTTAGCAATAAATGAAACTAAGATTAACGACAAGGTTAAAGATCAACTCGTCGATATCGACGAATTTGACCTGAAGAGATTTGACAGGGATAGACACGGGGGCGGTGTTGCACTGTATATCAGGAATACGATTAGCTTTAAACTCCGTGATGACCTCCCTAATAAATCTTTAGAATTAATATGCATTGAAATTGAGCCTCCAAACGCAAGTCCTTTCATCATCGTCACATGGTACAGACCCCCTAGTGTACCAATTTCTTGTTTTGAAAGCCTAGAGGAAAATCTCCGTTTTCTTGACCGAGAAAACAAAGAGATTATCATACTAGGTGATACGAACTGTGATTTCAGCCTTCCTAGACCTAGCGATGCAAATCACATCTCACATCTGCAAGAGATCTATGACTTATTTGGTCTTAGGCAACTGATTGAAGAGCCAACAAGAATCACTCTGCATTCTTCTTCCCTAATTGACCATATAGCCACTTCAGAGCATAGAAACATTTTGGAGAGCGGTGTGATTAAAACTTGCCTCAGTGATCACTTTTTGATTTATTGTATCAGGAAGTTTCGTGGAGGGGTTAAGCGTCAACATAAACATATCACATCAAGACAACTTAAAAATTTTGATGAAAAAGCTTTTCTCTCTGACCTCTCTGAGGTCAACTGGGAAGAAATAATTGCCAATGCTAGTGATTCTGATGATGCGGTCCGTAGCTGGACCAACATCTTTTCGCTTATTCTTGATAAACATGCACCTAACCTGACCAGACGGGTTTCAGACAAGTATACACCTTGGCTCAATAGCGAGTTTTTCCAGCTTGCTAAGACGAGAGATAAATTGAAAATCCAGGCAGTAAAAAGTAAATCCACCCTTTTGATGGATTGTTACAAGCAAATTCGTAATCGTGTAAACAAGTTAAATCTCCAGCTANAAATTCATATCTTTTTATCTTGGCCTAAGACTCACTTAAGGTTCTAACAACTGGAACATTAGGGGGTGTGGGGTAGGATACTCTATCTTGAAATTCTTCAATAACATTTACTGGTGGGTGTACATGGCTTAAGTCCGAGGAGAATGAGGAGGCGAGGAGGCTACTTTTTAACCCCGAGGAGCCGAGGACTCGCATTTTTCGTGCGAGGGAGGAATTCCAAAAAAAAATTTAAACTTGCGAGGTGCGAGGAAAAAAATAAGATTAAGGACTGAGAAAATTCCTGTTTACATAAGATTTACATGTTGGCTGCAAAATTATTTTGGATCTAATCAAAAGCACAGTCAAAAGTCTTATTTTCAAATCTTCTCATTTTACGCCAGTGATTAGAGTGTCCTTGATTTGTTAGATTTGTTTCGTTGTGACATCGAGGTGCGAGGAGTCAACTTAGTAATTTTTGTAATGCGAGGAGGTAACAATTGGAAAAAACGTATTTGCGAGGAGTCCTGATGGCGTTAAATGCGAGGTGGGGAGGAGGGGTTAATTTTTTGACCCCATGTACACCCACTTACTGTAGAATATTGACATCAGAAGGAAGCATGATATCTTGATTTGATGGAAGGTAATTTGAAAGCACTATGACCACTATCTATGAGTGTTCATTCTATATATATATACTACTTTATATGTCTGTGTTCATCCTCAAATTCATATCCCAAATTTACAATCAATTAACTCTATATTCACAATTTCCAACAATTTCATTATTTAAAATACATGCATCTTCCAACAAAATCTTAAATTTACGTCTAAAATTGAGCAAATTTAGTGTGTGTTATACATGCGTTATAAAATTAACACAGATGCTCAAGATATTAATCAAATGTCATTCTCTAAGCTAAATCATTTACTATGTTATAATCTATCTACTGCACCTTTGGTAAAGGCTAAGCGTCCAAAGATATTATGAGAAAAATTAAGATGATATACGACATAGTTATAAATTTGCCCCCTTGACCAAGGAAGGCCAAAACAACTTTATCAAAACAGAGCTTCAATGAAAAAGAGAATCAACAAAATCTGTACAATTCATTGATAAATTATCGCGTTTTGTTTCAAGGAAAGTCCGCCTTTTTATAGATTTCTGCAAACACGTCGAAAAACATAATTCATATTTTTTGAAGAAAATTTTGGCTTGGTATAAGCTAAATGGCTATATGGCTAAAATTTGTGCTGAATATAACAAGCATGACAATGATAATTCGGGGACGGGCTGATACTTGATATTGAACTTTAAATCAGGACAGCTGTAAGCAATTATTTAACTCATCTCTACTAGTTGAATGCTTTTGCTAATTCTTGATATTCAAGGTAGAATGTGCATTGTTAATCGTCCTTTTGTCCATTTATAATCTCAAAAAGACTTCACTTTTCTTACTCATTTCAGTTTCGATTTCTCTTAGTTTTTTATGTATATTAAAATCGGTTTCAATATTTCACGAAAAATATCTTCTTGCTTGTCAACCCGTATTTCAGGAATGAATATTGTTGAATGAATCTAAATGGATGGTTGTGTATAATGTTACCTCAAACGTACGATGCATTCTTTAATTACTTCGGGTTTGCAAATTGAGCATTCCCAGCATGGAAACCATAATGGCTGCTTCTTGGTGAGCCAATGAACATTCTTTCTTTGGATACAGCAAATGAAGATCCAAATCTTGCATTGTTCTGAACAGACAAATAGAAAAGGAATTTTTAGAATCAAGACAAAATTCTCAAATTAAGATCAGGGTATGAATGAAATTACTTAATATTTACAGACAGGCCAACAATTTAGGTCGGCACGAAGTTTCAGAAAAACAAGAACTATCTTACTATTCAAATTTCAAACTGGTTTTCAAATAGCTCAAACTGGTTTTCAAATGGCTCAAACGAGTGAAGTAGTTGAATAACTCATCAATCTACCTCTGACGCTATGCTGAAAATCAGTGCTGTAATTCTGCTGCAATATTTTCAAAAGTTTCCAAAATGTATTGCTTGAACGAGACAATAATTCTTAATGGAGGACTCGACTGAATTTGTGTTTTTTAAAAGAGATTTGATTCAGTAAATTCTTTGATATTTAACCCCCATCATATTTTCTTCTCGTTGATAGTTGCGTTCCTCCGTGGAATCCAGCGAAAGAGTTTAACCTCTATGTCCAGCTACAATAGGTAAGGTATCGAGACTTGTAATCACCTCTTGTCCTTCATATGATTTAGATGCCTGCAAAAAAATTAACAATAATTACTAATTTCAAAGCGAAATTTATCATTAAAGACCCAAAAAGTAAATCACCGAACGGGACAAGAATCGCTGAAAATCAGCACAAATTGGGAATTAAACAAACCACTTGCAAGTATTTGAACTGGACGATGAAGATCATAGTTTCACTTTGTAGTCGTGGATGCAGAGAAAATTAAGATCATGGGACTCATTTCCTGCAGGCAAATAACTTAGTCTACTCTGTTAATGCAGAGAAAATGAAGATCATGGGACTCATTTCCTGCAGGCAAATAACTTAGTCTACTCTGTTAATGCAGTGTGAATGAAGATCATGGGACTCATTTCCTGCAGGCAAATAACTTAGTCTACTCTGTTAATGCAGAGAAAATGAAGATCATGGGACTCATTTCCTGCAGGCAAATAACTTAGTCTACTCTGTTAATGCAGAGAAAATTAAGATCATGGGACTCATTTCTTGCAGGCAAATAACTTAGTCTACTCTGTTAATGCATAGTCATGGTTAATGCAGTGTGAATGAAGACAGCCTCGAATATCGTTGTACTCTGGTAGCGTATCTTCCAGTTTTGCACCATCAAAAGACTCTTCAATTGCATATCTTAATCAATTTGAATACCTTTAATCCTGGACATGGCTCAACTGATGTATATCCACAATTGCCTGTTGCATCTCCAGTTGGAAACGTTTTTCCTCCATTGAAAACATAAACTGCTCCGCTTTCAGCTGTCAAAGAACAAACAATTTATACTTAAAAGACAGAATGAGTTAATTTTGACTGGACATTTACCAAATTGTTTTATGATTATTCTGTGATCGCTTCTTGTTGATTATAAATGACCATGATTGATACTTTCATATTAATAATCATTCAAAATCATCCAAGGTAATCAATTACTATCATTGATAGTGATCGATTACACAAACAGTACCTACTAACCTCCAGTGATTTCTTCAGTCAAATCCTTGGTTCTAAAAGGACTAACAATGATTAGATCATCAATTGAATCATGATTTGCGTCTTTGAAATCAACAATCATTCCGAATCGGGCAAAACTGCGATCACCAGAGAAGGTAGCAATGACAGCCTCGCTCTTGTGAATGTCCTCGTTCTGAATTCCTTTCTCGAAGATTTTAGTGAAGTTAACCAGGTAAACCCTTCCAGCTTGAATAAATGTGTTTGGAACCATGTCAATCAAATGGCCTTGTACATCTGCAAATAAGAGCATTGGACTTTGGAATCTTTAGATCAATCAATGACCTTACAATACAACTCAGAATAGATGTCAGGTGCAAAAATTCTCGAACCAAGCAAGTAATGTGGTTTGCAAGAATGAGTTTACCTTGGTGCGAATCTCACGCGAGATCAATTTTGATACGAACTTTAGTAAAAAAATGTTTATGAGTCCATGTTTTAAATCGGGGATGGTTGTTTCATTGTTTAAAGGCTCTTGTTAAACCAGCAGCCTTTGCGCGTAGATTTCTATTGAGGCAGCCATTTTTGTAGACCACAAAACTGTTCATTTTCATAAAACAGAGCACGCAAAGGACCATGGTTGGACAAGAGCCTTTAATGCTGCACGCATTGCTATGCTAATAGCCAGGATTATGCTTGACACTGATTCGTATTTCTAAAAACTTGCCTTATTTTCAAAAATTTCTGCTTTTGTAAAGTTGCGAAAACTCCATAAACTCGTCGAGTTCTAAATTAGGCGCAAAGCAATCCTCAGCTTTATTCCCCGTACTTAAACTAAAGCAATCAATTCAGTGTCCATTAATAGTTCTGGTAAAACACAGAAAATTCTACATGTAAGGTTCTACGAGAAATAAATGAATATGTTTACCAAGAGAGGAAGCACCAACAGCGAGCATCGGAGAAGATTTTGTGCCATATGGAAATCCAAATGCTAACGATGCACCAAATTTGGAGAAAGATGAAGGTCCTTCGAGAGTGGCTCTTAGTTTTAATATGCTTGATGACGTCACATCGTAAATGAATACTTTTCCTTTCTCTTGAATATCTTTTACCGAGTATGAACAATCTGCATTGGCACATTTTCTGCAAAATAAAACAATTGATAAACACGAAGAAAGAACAGTCAAATAATTTGTTTCCCAGTGTGCCAACCAGAATAAAGAATAATTGATCTTAAGCCATTTGCTAAAAATTGCTCTTGAAGTTTGAAATTTCTCAGATTTAATATTTCTAACTAACAAGACCTTAGACTTTTTAGTGATATTGCTATTGCCTGCTTCAGCTAGCCTGCGTGCAGATATGTGCTCCTCTCCGGCTCCTTATGTGCTCCTCCCCGGCTCCTCGAGTCTGCACGCAGGCTAGCTGCAGCTGGATTTCTAGTGGATGCACAATTCCGCCTGCCCTCTATCTCGAGAGCAACCTTAATGAAAGAGTGAGATAGTTTGCTGTTAATAATTTAAATATGGTACGCAACATTTTGCACCTTAATCCAGCTTTAGATTCTATCTTGCTTCTCGCTTTCTCAAGAGAGATCTGAAGTATGTAAAACTTAATGAATGGCCACCTAAAATGGTACCTGTAAGCTGGAGCTCCAACAAACAGAAATGCTACGTCATTCACTCTTACGAAATCCAACGAATATCCAAACCATTCATAATCTTGTGTTCCCAAGGCAATCATCTTTCGTTTGATATGTTTTGGGTTCTTCATGGCCAATACGACATCAACACGGCCTCGTTGTGGTCCTCCCATTGCTGCAAATGGTGAACCGATAACGAGGTCTTTAAACCCATCATTGTTAAAGTCTGCTGTTTTAAGAGTATATCCAAAATTTTCAAATGTTGTATTTCCACTGATGACAATATCTGCAGATTTTGAATACTTTTGTCCCTTTTTGCCAAAATAAATGTAAACTGCTCCATGGTATTTCAAGTCACTTGCACCTGAATCAGAACGGAATATTAAATCATAGACTGCTTCATGCAATGGGAAAGTCATAAAACAATTGATAGATCTGAAAGTCAGTATTTTATAGAAATTCATTAATTGCAATAATAGAAACTGCACTCGAGATGCTACATTGGGCATCAATAACTTTAGCTTCGCCACTGCGTTTGTCATTGCAGAATCCCATCGTAAGTGTCATTTTCTACTCTTGTGACTCAGACACAATTAACTTAAACTGATCTTGATCAAACAGTTTCTGATCGGCGGGATGATCCCGACATGAACACTTGATTTGATGAAGTTACATACTTGTGCATTGATGTAGAAGACAGAACAATCAACTGATCAACTAATCAACAATGCTATCCTACCCTTTGATGGAGCTCCAATTGCCAAATCATCGACACCATCTTTGTTCAGATCAACAACAGCAACACTCCAACCGAATTTCGTCATTCTTTCTGGTCCATCTATGACGTCATAGTTGATATCTTCAAGCTCCATTTCAACAATCTCATTGGCGTCTTTCTCATGTATGGTTGTTGTTGTTGTATTAACAAGGAACACTCTTCCAAGCTGTGCATTTCCAGCATAGTTGTAATTAGGTGCGCCGATTATCAGTGTAGGGCCAGTCGGTAAGCCATTAGCGTGAATCATCGAACTGAAAGACAATAAAAGCATATTCTAGTCGATTCAATCTGATTTCGAGAAACGGTTCAGGAAGTGGGGCGTTCTTCTATACTTCAGATGTTTCTATAGGGAGGGGGGTTTATTCGGGTTTATAGCTGAGGTTTTCATTTCTTTTTCCCGAGAGACGGCATCCCGAGGGGGGGGGGGGGTACTTGACTTTCAATTGTATGGGGGTGTGCCCACCAAAGACAAACATTTTTACCCGGCTCCAGAATTTTTCCCTCCGAACGATAGCCGATTCTAGAAAAAATCGGCGAAAAGTACACTCTAAAACGTAAAAATCTGGCCAAGCAACAACCTGTTTTAAGAAAATACACCCTTTTGACAACCGGCTCTCGAAAAATTTCCTTCTTTCGATACCCGGCGCTAGAAAAAAGAGGGAAAAACGATACCCTGAAAAACGGCACGTCCCCGTCGGACAAATATACTAAGTACTCCCCCCGGGGACGGCATCCACTAAAGTCTGCCTTTCTTTCGCAAATCTCTATAAAGCGAATACGAATTCACTTTCCCAGCTTAGCAATTATACCATGGGCGGTAGGAGACGTTTGAATTGCTTTTTGGAAAAAGTTGTGGTCATAGGTTGCATCCAAACATCTCCTAACCGCCCATGATTATACGTAGCAAAATGCTTTCTACCGGATTCGCAAAGAAAGTATCTTCCTTACTTTGACAAACCATGATAATCATGCACTTGATCAATTTTGAAAATCGATGATTTAATCTTTGAGCAAATCCTTAATGCAAAATACAAATGCATTAAAGAATTTGGGAAATTTTATCGTCAAATGAATTCGCTTCGATTGGCTCAAACTTTACTCTAATTAATGAAAAGTACTTACAGCATTTATCTTAAAAGACCTTACCTTCCTAATTCAGCATATGGCATCGGAGGTAAACTAGCACCTTGACTTTTCCTCGTCTTCTTCTTCTCGTATTTGGCTAAAATTTCTTTCGAAGCAACAAATTTCTCATTTCTACCCTTTTCTATCAAGTCAAAAACTTCTGAATTTGGGTACAAGAGGAATCCATTTCCAATTCGCACTCTTGTGACGTCATGAGATGTGAGGTTGTGTTTGACAGTCAAATAAGGTTTCCCAGGATTCCGCAACAATAAATCATTTCTGCTCTTAGCTTTCAGATTATTTGAAAAATTGTCCTTGGTACAATTGATAAACAATGTGTTCTTTGGTACTTGGCACACTTGTGTTCCTTGTTCCATCATGATCTCGGTTCGTTCCCAAATCTCGTTGGTCCAAGAGGCCATATCATGTTTACCACCTAAGCAGGACAAGAAAGATCAATAAAACATTGCAGAATAAAAGGGATAAAACACCCAAAGGTATTTCAGGAACCATTTACGTCAAATTTTCGGATTGCTAAAATCATTCATTTTCCATATTATCGCTAACCGTCTATCATATCTTGCGTTGCGAGAATCGCCAAAACAGGTTTAGTTCATTGCGCGTTTTATTGATATTGTAAAGTGCTCCGCATTACCTTGTAAGTGCTCCGCAAACAATCATTACCTTGTAATTCTCGGCACTTCTTAAATTTCCAAAATTTAAACATGTTCGCACTTCTTAATTTTGTTCGCTAGATGCAACAATAGCTTGTGCATAATCTGGACTACAAAACAATTTTCTTTTGATAAATTTAGTTCTCCAAGAGAGGTATGGAACAAGGAAGTAATAAATAGACAATGAAAGCTCTTAAAAATGGTCGTGATCTGTGTAACAATTTCGAAACGTTTTCTCTACGCTCTGGTATATCAATGCACCTTTACTAGTCGTTGTGGTGTTTGCAAACTGAATGATAAAATCTTGTCGCCTTCTACATAAAAAAAACCATCTTCGCCAATCAAAACAGACAATTAATGATTTTCTCACCCGTAATGTCAAGCACTGAAATTGCAGGAATCATAGACGATAAAAAGAAAGCTAAAAATTACCTAGAAAATAATTGTGCAATTTTTCTTCCAAAAACGGTGATTTCTTTGCATATTTTTTGAATAACTTTGCTCCAGCAATTTTCTCTCCAAGCCAAGCAAGAAATAACAATGTCGTACACTCTTCTATTACATCAACTTGGATTCTTTCGTCGCCATAAAATTCTTTGTAAATATTGTAAAGATCTTTTGATGGGATGAACCTATTGAAAAAAATTGGAAACAAAAGTTAGATTGTAATTTGACGAATATCTGTAGCAGAATTATTGCAAATTATAAAGGGTGCACCAAAAACATTTTGTATTATGAAGACTATTCAATGAAACTTCACTGCTCAGAAAATGAAGTGAAAACCACAAAAAATGGTTTAGCCGCAGCTATCAACAAAAGTTTCATTCATTCGAGTTTATCCAATTTCCAAATCTAAATATAAAAAAGTCCTGGGTAGAATTTCTGCCCCTATTTTAGAAATTAAAAAAACTGAATTTCTGAGCATAAACAATTTCAGAGAATTACCATTGGTATTGATTAATGACAGAATCGTCTCCTTCTAATTGAGAAATCATATCACCACCAGTGTCCGCAGTGCCATGTGCATCATTGAATACAGCATGAAAGTTCACATTTGCCATGGCACGGATAAAACCTTGGTCAATTCCTAAACTGTGCCAACTAATGTCCGCAACTTGATGAGACACAAATCCAAATGTAAAAGCGATCAGTTTTTGTGCATGCTACAAACAAGAAAGAAATCACTTATATCATCAATAGACAATCGTATATTAAAGATGACGTCAGGGAACTTTTTACCATGATCCTTTGCACCTCAAAGAATTTTGATTGATTTNTTAAATTTCCAAAATTTAAACATGTTCGCACTTCTTAATTTTGTTCGCTAGATGCAACAATAGCTTGTGCATAATCTGGACTACAAAACAATTTTCTTTTGATAAATTTAGTTCTCCAAGAGAGGTATGGAACAAGGAAGTAATAAATAGACAATGCAAGCTCTTAAAAAATGGTCGTGATCTGTGTAATAATTTCGAAACGTTTTCTCTACGCTCTGGCATATCAATGCACCTTTACTAGTCGTTGTGGTGTTTGCAAACTGAATGACAAAATCTTGTCGCCTTCAGTGGCGTGGCCACGGGGAGGGATGGGGGGCATTTGCCCCCCCCACTTCTGTGAAAAGATGGTCCTCGAGATTCTTTCAAAAACGAGGAGAAAGTCGCTGGGTATAGGTAGGGTGTGTAAGAATGTTTCCAAGAAATGCAGGAAGGTGACCGGGAGTGTCATTCTAAGCCAAAGTAAAGGTTGGTATTTTAGAAAATTTTCCCAGGCGTACTATCACAGAATTTTAAAGGCTTCCATTTCGGGGTCAAGCAAATACTGGATTGCGAGAAGCATCCTAGGACAAAGTGTAAGGTCTTTGCGGAAAAATTTCCCAAAGATGGTGATTCATAGAAAACTGTTACAAAATTGTCAAATTTTCCAATGGCATTGGTAAAGATGGGATCGAGAGAAGCGTTCTAAGCCAAAGTAAAGGGCGTGTCCTCAAAAATTTTTCCTGGGGGCCCTTCGTTTGAATACCCCCCAGTTAATTTGTCCTGGCCACGCCGCTGGTCGCCTTCTACATAAAAAAATCATCTTCGCCAATCAAAACAGACAATTAATGATTTTCTCACCCGTAATGTCAAGCACTGAAACTGCAGGAATCATGGACGATAAAAAGAAAGCTAAAAATTACCTAGAAAATAATTGTGCAATTTTTCTTCCAAAAACGGTGATTTCTTTGCATATTTTTTGAATAACTTTGCTCCAGCAATTTTCTCTCCAAGCCAAGCAAGAAATAACAATGTCGTACACTCTTCTATTACATCAACTTGGATTCTTTCGTCGCCATAAAATTCTTTGTAAATATTGTAAAGATCTTTTGATGGGATGAACCTATTGAAAAAAATTGGAAACAAAAGTTAGATTGTAATTTGACGAATATCTGTAGCAGAATTATTGCAAATTATACAGGGTGCACCAAAAACATTTTGTATTATGAAGACTATTCAATGAAACTTCACTGCTCAGAAAATGAAGTGAAAACCACAAAAAATGGTTTAGCCGCAGCTATCAACAAAAGTTTCATTCATTCGAGTTTATCAAATTTCCAAATCTAAATATAAAAAAGTCCCACAAGACTGGGTAGAATTTCTGCCCCTATCTTAGAAATTAAAAAAACTGAATTTCTGAGCATAAACAATCTTAGAGAATTACCATTGGTATTGATTAATGACAGAATCATCTCCTTCTAATTGAGAAATCATATCACCACCAGTGTCCGCAGTGCCATGTGCATCATTGAATACAGCATGGAAATTCACATTTGCCATGGCACGGATAAAACCTTGGTCAATTCCTAAACTGTGCCAACTAATGTCCGCAACTTGATGAGACACAAACCCAAATGTAAAAGCGATCAGTTTTTGTGCATGCTAAAAACAAGAAAGAAATCACTTATCATCAATAGACAATCGTATATTAAAGATGACGTCAGGGAACTTTTTACCATGATCCTTTGCACCTCAAAGAATTTTGATTGATTTCATTGGTTGATTTACCATAAAATGTGAAGGATCATGGGTAAAAAATCCTTGATGCCATATTTAGTACAGTCTTCTTTCCATCAGGATGATTGTCGGGGGTTCGAAGCTTCAGTCCCAAATAATTTGAAAATATTTCGATCAATCCTGTTTACCATTTCCAAAACAAACAATGCTTATGTCATCCGAATATTTACTCCACAAGTCGATATTGCTTCCATAAAAATCTTTGCATGCCAGGCAAAGATAAATAAGCATGGTTGCAAATTTCCTCACCGCATTCCATGGTTGTTTATAATTTCTTCTGATGTAATTTATAGTTGCATTCAAAAATGGTGCCCAATGAGTTGTCTCTGAAACTGCATGATATTTACTGTTCATGCATTCTTTCGCATATGCAAAATCAGGATAAGGATTCCCAGCTACAAATGCATCTTGATTCTTTCGCACAATGTCTGCATAATTGGATTTCTTCATATACAATGAAGCTTCGTGTGCAATGCTTATATGAGTGCTGACTCCACAGCCATGAGTTATGGGCCTAGGCATGTAAACAATTGCAAATATGATCGTGCAGCTCAAAGCAAGCTTCATCTTCCATGAATAAAAATTGCAAAGTCTTCCTGAGAATTTGAACTGTTTGTTGTTTCAACAATATTGTAAATCTTTACAGCAACTTTGCCATGAAACCGATTCTTGCGAGGAAAACTTGTTNGTGCAGCTCAAAGCAAGCTTCATCTTCCATGAATAAAAATTGCAAAGTCTTCCTGAGAATTTGAACTGTTTGTTGTTTCAACAATATTGTAAATCTTTACAGCAACTTTGCCATGAAACCGATTCTTGCGAGGAAAACTTGTCAAGTCCTGCTTTCGATTTGAATCGAATCTTCCTTGTTTTGGTCACTTGGCGAGTTCACGTGATCACATGATCAAAACATGTACCGATGATTGGCAGGTGTCAACAATTGCAACCATGACAACAGCAAAGGCTCTGTCAGCAACCTTGCAACTACAACACTACCCTCCTGGGTACCAGACGTCTGAGGGTACTACATCGCTTTCTACATTCAGGAAATTGGATGACAAACTGGAGTTTCAATAAAACTTCAAACAAAAGAGCTTATTTTCAGAAACAAGGGGCTAACAGCTCAGAGTTTGCAAAAACTGAACTATCAAGGTGGAAATATGCTTTCTTTTGGCACAAAATGCTTTTTCTGTGACAACTCAATTTGGGCAATTCTCCTATTGTCCGTGTCCCTTCTTTCGCTGGCTGATGATTTTGCAGTAATTTTATCAACATGAAACAAAAATATTTTCGATGGTTTCCCTACCTTTCTGTGCAATGAAAATACGTAAGACGAGGCGATATTTATACTATTTCTCGTGTCAACATTAAAACAACTAAAAATTGCAACAATGTATTATATCCAGTTTTATAAATTTCCAAGCTGACCGACCGATCTGTGCACCCATCAAGGAACAAGGAGTAAGCGAAAGAATATACAGACTTGAATAAGTCATACTGTGCTATACTTTGCATAAAAAAGATTTGTACAATTTCTATCGATATACAACAAACTCAAACGTATTAAACTTCCTTTTCATAATGTAACAAGCAAGACACAGGATAATAAAGTAAATTGCATTTAATTCTAATCTCTCTAAATATTGCAAATCAATTACGATACATGGTTTCTTGATTGGGAAAACTTAATCTGGTAACAGCTTAACAGAAGTTTAATCATCCCGCAGTCAAACATACAAGGTGAAAATTAATTGTGATTTCATTAGTAGAGGTTTAAATGCTTATAATTAGCACCAAGCATTATGGAATGGATGAAAGATTGTCCGAGATCCATTATACATTCCATTTATGCAGCTGATGAAATTTTATTTGGTTTCAAGATGTATCTTTTCATGATTTATAATCATAATTTCTACAAAAGTTACGTGGGGAGGAAAAATCAATATTTTTAAGAAGGCGTCAGCTAAACTGGTGTAACTGGAGTCTANATCTGGTAACAGCTTAACAGAAGTTTAATCATCCCGCAGTCAAACATACAAGGTGAAAATTAATTGTGATTTCATTAGTAGAGGTTTAAATGCTTATAATTAGCACCAAGCATTATGGAATGGATGAAAGATTGTCCGAGATCCATTATACATTCCATTTATGCAGCTGATGAAATTTTATTTGGTTTCAAGATGTATCTTTTCATGATTTATAATCATAATTTCTACAAAAGTTACGTGGGGAGGAAAAATCAATATTTTTAAGAAGGCGTCAGCTAAACTGGTGTAACTGGAGTCTAGCTAACATTGCATAGTATCTAAATCGATCTCCTCCCAAGTTTTCCAAACTTAACTTTTCAACACATCCATGCAGTAAACAACCCACAAATATATAAGAATTCGACCAGAAGATCTTTTGACTTTATTTCAATGTAAGAAGATCTATGGGTTCAAATGACTTTCCATACTTTTCTCTTCGATATTGAACCTTCGCAATAAACATAAAAATCAGAGCAGAGCAAATACATCTTTTTTTAAAAGTTTTATTCAAATTGGCTTTCATGTCAACATAGGTTCAATTTATCCTCAATCCCTACAATAGTTTTCTTTTTGAATAAGTGTTTCACAATCATAAGTAGCCATCTTAACAAGCAGCTATCTAAAAACAGGGGACAGATTCGATTGGTTGCACTCGAAAATCTTACACTAATGAGGAGATTGTTGCCGTTGTCTGATTCTTATATGCAGGAAGAGCATACCATTTGTTACATAGCTAAAGAAGGAATTCGCAGCATAGTACTATAATCTATGACAGATAAAACCAGAGAAGAAAGCAGGATAAAGGAAGACTAGAAATGGAATTTGAATTGAAATCCTTCTCCAAAGGGGAATCCTCCATGAAATGGATTTGGTCCACCATGACCTTGTTGTTGTTCTGGATCCAAGGGGTCTTCTCCATTGTCAAATTTTTGCCTCTTTTCTGGTGAAAGTAAAAATAATAAAATTCGTAAGAAAACTAAAAAAATTCTAAATAATGAGTATTTTTAAGTTAATGAATGTTTGCGTGTATCGGTTGTGGTCAGCTAAACTCATTACAAGTAATTTTTCGCAATTGAATTCAGACTAAACGTAAAACGCTGCTCTTTTGTTAATATTTTGAGAGCATTAAAGTATATCAGAATAAAATCTTGAAATGAATATAAAATAGATCTTCTGCTCGCCATAAGCAATTTTCAGTTTCCTTTCTTTATTTCTCGACACATTGATTTATCTCTCATGCATTCTGTACAGCAACTGTTTTACATATGATATTCATGCTGTTATATTAGTTCTATTTGCAAAAGTTCTACGCAATTACGATAAAGTACTACGCAATACTTTACCATTCAAAGATTTGCTGCAAATTCAGACGAATAGCTTTTTATTTCAAAGAGAAAGATTTGCCGCATAATTTCAGGATAAACGAAATGAAATCTGTACCTGGATCAGATAAAACTTCTTTTGCTGCAGCGATATCCACAAACATCTTTTCAGCTTTCTTTTTGTCCTTTCCTTTATAATGATCTGGATGCCATTTTACTGCTAATTTTCTATATGCTTTTGCTATGTCTCGTTTTGAAGCGTTCCTATAAAACAAAAATTCGACAGTCTTCCAGTGTTATAAATTAAAATACTGAATGCAAAAATATACAAAACGAAACTTGGAGCTTATTCTATAAACATAGCATTAGAAAGATTATTTCTTAGCTGAATTAAAGTTGGAAACAAGGGGTTGATGCTGTTGCTTGGGGTACATAGTTATCAACAACAAGGGAATAGAGTCCAGAAACTATTGTTTTACTTCCATTGAAATTCTTCACAAAAAGCCTTCGATTTTCCTTTAAACTTCGTTTGAAATGTTGGGAGGTTGAATATTTCGTTGGAAAACGGTCAACTTTGGTTACCTTACCATAAGATACTTTACCATAGGATAGGATCAACATAAATAAATGTTTACCTTTTAATTCCCAATATTCTGTAATAATCTCTCTTTTGTGATTGTTTCTGTAATCTGTGTGCCTTTTCAAGTCCTTCCTGGGCCTAAAATGTAAATTAAAAGAACATTTAAATTGTGCAACACTAAATCTTTCCTGGACAATAATACGAATCTTTTTTTAAGACCAAGCAAGAAGTCTAGCTTCGATTATCCCCTTCAAGGTCAAATTGTCATCGTTACGAACACATTTAAATAATATCCTTCCTGAGATTTCAATCATTTCTTCTCAAATCTGTTTTTTTTCTATTTAAACCTCTATTCTATATATAGTTGTAAGAGCTACGCAATAGATATCTACTGACCCGTGTATCGAGCGATACCGGTGAAATATTTACAATAAAAACAAATACAACAATCCTACAAGAGGTAAAGACTTACTCTGTGAAAATCTCCATTGATATTTTTGGCTGCCTGAAAATCTTTAATAGCCGCATCATAATTATCCTCTAACAAATATGCTTCGCCTCGATCACAGAATGCCTCGATGTCATTTTCGTCGATTCCTAATACATCTGTACATGATTTGATTGCGTCATTCGTTTTTCCCATCTGCAAAAAGGGAGGCACATTTCACTCGTAAAGACAAGTAATCAGAATGCAAAAATCTTGTTTGCAAGAAGAAGGCTAAAGACATCTACCTAGAACCTGGATAGCAAATGCATCCAAAAATTAAATATCGGGAGCCACCGTTGGCCAGAAGTTATCAAACTTCAACAATTGACCTTACGAGACTGGACAATTAAAAATTGTTTGTGAAAAAAATTGATCATGGCTGACTCAAACCAGCTATCCCCAAACGTATGGGCCAATGTTCGCCTAACGTCAACAAAAATCATGGATTAGTCTCATTCGTAAGTAAGCCATCATGACTCTGGTTCAACTATCCACATAATTACATGAATAATTACATAAAACCAGTAAAACACATACAACCTATTATGGTGATAACTACACGAATATAATGTTGCTTGGGGGTATCAAAAGACGATAAACGATGAGAAAGATAGTCTACACATGTTACAAACTCGCAGCAAATAAGAAAGGACAGCTAGGAGAACGAAAGAGAGCACAGATGGGAAACATAAATTGAAAAATAGAAGAAAGCTTTATACCTTCATTTGACAATGGCAAATATCTCCCATTAATTTCGTGTAATAAGAATGTTCTTGTGATTCTACTTTGAAAGCAGCTTTTAATTTAAACAAGGCATCTTCATATCTTTCTTCATCTATAAATTGTTGAGCATCTTGCATGAATTTAACAAGTTTCTTCACTTTCTGTAAAGAAAAAATCATCAAGATTCACATCATTGGGAAGCACAGCTTTATAACAATTATACCAAGACCATGACAAAGATCATTCTGAAGAACGTTGAAGAAAACAAGTGATAATTCCGTTCATTCATCATTAGTAATTCATTGACCAATCCGGTAATTCATATCAACCAAATATAGAGAGCACCGGAAAAAAGCCTCTAATTCTCTAATTCTAACTGAAAAGATTTCTTATTAGGTACTCCTGGATACCCATCATAGCATTCTGTTGGGCAAAAAATGGTTCTTTCCCTTCAGTGACAGGCTTCCTTCTAACTGCAGCTTTCATATTGCAAGGTTCTCCTCATTTTCGAAATTAAAACAAATCACTCGTGGCTTGCCGTCATTCCTTAAAACAATAACAATAATAATATAAATATCTATATAGGTTAAAACCTTTTCAGTGCCAAAGAGACTGTTACCAACAACGGTCCTGTTAGACCTGCTATCAATAAGGGTCCTCTTTTCATATGTTAGAAAGTTTCAATGCAAAGATGGGATGAAGACCAATTGGAAAAGATCATAATATGGTAAGATGATATGAGTGTTTACCTTATAATGTTTGAAGCATTGCTTGTGGTCTTGATCGAGTTTCAAGCATTCACGAATTTCTCTGCAATGAGAAAATTTCCAAATTAAGACAACCATAAAGATTCGAGAAACATAATTTATGAAAACATTTATTGTGACTATTTCAGTACAATCTTTTAAAAACACTGTCATTATTCAATGCACGATGCCACTACGAATGATCTGTACCTCATAACCTATCTATCTAAGTGTCATTCCCATCGACGTTGACGATCATGGTATCCCAAATATCTCTGTCCTTTGTACTTTGCAAGATTTTATTCTGTCCAAGATTGTCCCATTCTTCCTTTCATACCAGCAACATAACCCTGCCTTTGCCTGCCCCGTGCTCTTTTCCTTCAAACTTTCCTGTAATCACCAAGTGTTCTAGTTTCTCTTTCCTGCATATATGACCAAAAAATGACATTTGTCGCTCTGCAAGCGTTGCAATTAAACTTCTCTGTGTTTCTGCCATTTCTAATACGGTTTCATTGCTTTCTTATCTATCCATGACACTCTTAGCATTCGCCTGTAAAGCCACATTCCCACAGATCCCGATCTCTAAGCGTATAAGCATTCTCTTTATTACTTGTGACAAGAAGTTCTGCTTTTAAAGATAATTGCTTTAAAAATACGATTTGAATACTTACTTTAGTGATTCTTCAGCTTCGCCGATGGAATAATGCAATTTACTAATTTTCAAATATCCTTCTGTGTTATCTGCTATCAATTTTAAGGTCGGTCTGCAAAGTAATAAGTCAAAGATCAAATATCACCAAAGCCTGGTTTGAGATTTCATTTTAGCAATCCATAGCGGATGAAATCATTCGGAAATAGAATTAAATCTTCGCAAAGGAGGTAGAAAAATTCATGCAAATAGCATGTTAAAATTTTACAAAAAAGCAAAATGACTAACTAATTCACTTCATGGAATTAGTCAATTTGTAACATCGACTGTTTGATGGATTTGACAGAAATCTCACTAAAACTTACATTCAAATCAACAGTTGTATTAACCCAGCCAAGTTCACAGCCCAGAAATTAAACTAAGAATCCTTGCACTAAGAAGACCCCCAAGTTTCTCAGCTCCCCTTATCTTGTGATTTACAGGCCACCTTGTTTACCCAACGGGAAGTTACCAGAGAGAAGAAAGCATATGATATATGTCGTGATAGAAATAAGGTAAAAAGAGACAAAAACCTGATGTCTCCAATGGCTTTGATGGTTTCCCCAATCGCTTGATAGCACTCTGCTCNAACTGCATCGTCCGCTCAGTTCAACAACACATGGACACACAAATTTTGTGTGATTCCATACAAAGAACATGAACAGGTTCCTTCGCTACAAGAAAAAGATTCTTGGCGTTCAGCTGGCCTTGGCGAGAAAACCATCGTGTTCACTGACAAAAATGGGGGTCAACAGCACATTGAGGAAACACTGTGCTCTGCTTTCCCAAAGCTGAAAGATGCAGGTGGATTCTTGCTGATGAGATCAGGCACCCGCCAAAATTCAAGCAATGGTGCCTTACTACAACTGCTCACTATTCCTTTTGGTGGGTACACGATACCATACCTAAAGTACGACTCGCCATTACGAAGTGCAACATGCTTTATAAGACCCCTGCAGCGAGATTTGCCCTTGGATCCCCAATCAAGCTCCATAGAAGCAGCAAATTATTCAAGTGTAAGTATTTTTGCCATCCGGCTTTTTTCCAGAACTGGAGTTTCTTACTTTTTGTCGATCTCAGAGTTGAGTCTCTTCTAAAAAATACGTGTAAATTTATTCCCAAATAAAAAAATAATTTCACCTTTGTAGAATCGTAGAAATTTGTCTAATTTGGTAGAATTCGCGCCTTAAAGGCTACTGTAACTTTTCTTTTAAACGTTTAATACAGTTTAAGATAAATACAAGAAGCAAGCAAGGATATGCTTTAGATTGCAGAGACTAAATGCAGAAAACTTACAGAATCTTAATAAAGTACTCAAGTACCCAAGTTTTTCACTTTTAATTTTAATTGAAAGATGAAATCTATGTTCAACAAAACTTAAATTTCAGATGCCAATGGTTCAATGCCTCCAATGTGACGAATTTATTGCAATGAACATCATGCAAGACCATCTAGAAAGCGAGCACCCAAAGAAGTCCAGGTACACCTTTAAGCATTAGCCTATTTGTCCGTCCGTAATTTTCAATGAGTTGTAGTCCGAACGAATATTCAATTCAAAAATTTTTGGAGCGAAAATGACGAATCAGGTCATTAGTCTATGGGGTGTAAGGTGGTCATATTGAGAACAAGTTAACTTTCCTCCAAAGTTGACTTCTTGAATCAATTTTAAACTAGGACAGGGGACAAACAGCAAGATTGTTGAATTCATTATTCAAGAGCTAGAGGGTGTCATTGAGGTTTATGCAAAGCTCACTGGGAGGAACAGGGGCCAACCTGGAAGGGGTACCGCGAAAGTTACGCCTTTTTCTGGGTTGAGCGCAAGACAATTGATACAGACGGCATGACGTCACAGCAGCGTTGAAAACACGACGCCATCTTGTTTTGGGGTAAATGTTCAAAAAATTTCTACAGGTTTCTATAGGAAATTTGCAAAAAGTTGTGTAAAATTGCTCCTCTATTCTACCTCGCGATAGTGAGTAGGGAAAGGGTAGGTAGCAATTGTCAGTCAGACCTAAACCTATTAAATAAACACACGAACATGCTGTTTTTAAAAGCAAAACAAAAATTTAGGCCAAGAAAGATGTGAAAAACTTGCCTTTGCGTCGATAATTTCATAGTTAGCATCACAAACTCTGTCGGCTGTGAGTTGCTCGTCGCTTCTTCAAAGTCAGCCTTCCTTTTATTAGACATTCGCCTATCCATCTGCTAAAGTTTTTGAATAATTTGAACAGCTTCTAAGCTTTCTGAATATATTTACTCAAAATCCCAGTACGATGCTATACTTTGTAATGGCTTCATTTACCCCAAGTCTGATTTTCGAGCGCGAATTGATCAAGTCACGTGGCATGTCGTCTGTATGAATTGGATATTTGTATTCCTTTTAGCTCATAAATACTTTTCATTTAATAGTTTAATGACGGGTCGAATGATTTTAACCGTGTTTGGTCAAAATCGAGAGAGAAAACACTGACAGTGGTTGCTGCAGAGTAACCTTAAGAAACTTTCTAACGTCGTTGCCAAAATATGAACTCCAATTATGTATGTTTTATATGTTCTATATGTTTTATATGTTAAACCATATAGGTTTATCTACATCTTTGTCCATACGACTTTCACCCTTCCCTTATAGTCTTCTGATCGGGCTTTATCAAACTATTATTATTTTTTTAAATTATCCTTAAAATTATAGGAATGAAACGTTGATGGATTACTTTCCAACCATCGAAAATGACGAAGAGAACTCTACAGATGAGGAGAATCAAGAAGACGAAACGCAACATGTCCGCTTTACAAGTGTGCAAGCCGTTGAAGGCCACGTGGATATGTCTTCCACAAGAAGGGTATGTTTGCAATGCCTTCAAGCGTTGTTGATGATATTAAGATCTGGAACGACCATGTCTAACGTTTTACAGCCACTTACAAAACTATGTCAGTGTTTGGCAATAGCATCTTTTTTTGAATTTCTCACAAGTCAGTGAAAATAAATTGAAGCAATGTTGTACTGGCTTTCATGCAATTTCGAAGAAAATGCGAGAAAAGGCACCTGTCTCCATAAAAGGTTCATCTATGGGTGCAAGGCCCGTGCAAGGGCGCCTTAATTTCAAAATAAGTTCTACAAAATTACGATATGGATCCACATTTTGCTTTGATTCACAACGAATGAGCTGAAACTCAATGGATATCACTGTGCGATAGTTTAGATGATAAAGGTGTTTAAGGTGCTAAAATGTTATATGCAAGGAAATATATTCCAAACTGAATCTCTACTTTGTTAATTATTTTTTAGGGCACACCTACTGAAGAAACAGTAGACCAGCAAGATGATCTTTCACAACTGCAGGCAATCTTTCCATCGCGACCACTGAATGAAATCGAGGATGCCCTTTCGAACAGTGTTTCAGTTGAACTGGCTGTTGATGAGCTACTGTCAAACAACCAAATGCCATCAGGTGAAAGTTCTCGTATCGGTAAGCATAATCTGAGATCTAAGTATTTGTTATATGCGATTAAAGTTAAACCCGAGTTAAACAACGATAGCTCGCAGTCTGGGAGACAACTAATTGTTCGAGTTAACCCTATTTTACCCGGGCGATTTTTTTTATGTTTTCTCCCGGGGGGCATTATGGCCCCCCTGTTCATCTCCATAACTATAACTCCTATGCTGCTGCAACTTACAAGAACAGTACCGACAAATATTAAAGGGGTAATTACAGAATTTGGTTGTAACTAATCACGTGGTTCGTTGCTAGGCGACCTAAAAGTGGCAAGTGGTGACACATAAGCTTTAGTACTGATCAAAGGACCCTTGGGGGGACTCACGTTCATTTTATTATTGAGAAGGTCGTAGGAGATATATCATTTTTAGAAAATCCCATTACATAACAATGTTTTTCAGCTTCAAAAACTTCAATTGCTTCTAAAAACAAGAACAACTTTTATAAAAAATGAAACCTTCAAGAAAAAGTTCATAAGCTGACTTGACAAGCCTTGAAAATGTTCTTTGAGGACGTTATTTAAACCTTCAAAAGCTGTAAAAAATGTCAATGAAAAAGTATGGGGAAGCTAGTTTCTAGCTAATATCAAAGTACATATCTGAAAAGGCAGCATTCAAACTCTGTTCCATTGTTCCTGAGCTGCGACGGAAAATCTATAGGGTTACTTCTTAGGCGTACAAGATGTCCTATTGCCCTCAACTCTGTATGTTCTTGCAATCAGATTCCGAGAAAGCCCTTCAATGTTAACATTGACGTCATTACTGTTTTCAGCAACAATGAGTCAATCCTTACTTGAATGCAAGGCTAGCCTGATAACCAGACCCGATTTCAAAGGAAATAGTTTCCTTTGAAATCGGGTCTGGTTACTAATATTGTGCACCCAAGAAACTGAACGCCCATTGTGGTATTAAAAGAAAGAATTTGTTTTGATCATTTGCATATTTACGTAATTACTTTTGAATTTGAATTGAAGTCAGTCAGCCATGACACATGACACAGACATAAAATCCTATTTGTTTAGCCTGTCCTTTCTCCCAATCAAGCAGAGCTTTGGAACAATTATTGCACCGGAGACAAGTAATATCGCAAGGCATGATCACAAGCTTTGTTTGTTGAAAAACAATCGACCAGACAATCGCTGTCTGTTTACAAAACAATACCCAATTATCACAGGATACACGAAATTTCCCACCCACCCGATAGACTCTACTTGTACTTTGTACACGTGAGTCAAAAATGAGAAAGCGCTAATCATTTTGGATTTTAATGATTAAAACTTTGAAAAATAGGATGAATACAAAGAAATATTATTATCTATCCATCAAAAGCAAATTTTTGAAAAATTATCATTATTCATTATAAATATGACGTCATAGACCTTATTTTTTGCTGATGTAAGCAAATATGAACAAAATATATATTAAATGAAAGCTCTTTCAAAGATCGATCGATTGGTACCAATTTTGTTACAATTAGATACAAAACAAAGGAATTATTTAGGTTTTTGTGAGTTTCTTTGTTACCACTCTCCAAATAAGTGATTGTTCTCGTCACGTGACTACATTTATGACAATGAAACATTTAAAATTTGATAGCCAATTAATTTTAGGAAAAGTCGGTAAGTTTCAGTATTCCAGCTCTTTTCAGCTAAGAGCTATAGTTCATGATTCAAGTGGGGGAGCCATAATGCCCCCCCCCCCGGGTAAAATAGGGTTAACATGGGTTGGAGTTATCCGGAGTTATTCTCGTAGTTAAGTATCACTAAGCCGATAATAACTGTTTCCGAGGGTGATATTGCGTATCATTACTTCACATTCGAATATTTTGAGCCAATCAGATTGTGTAACAAAGCTATTGCTGTTATCATAGAGTAACAAAAAGGGATACAAAGCTTGTTCAAAATGTCGAGCATTTGGAGTTAAACGTAAATCATAACAGAGTCATTGAGATTCAACTGTATAACCATATAACACAGTTAAGATCCTGTTTTGCTTAGCGTTGTTCTGAAGTATCATACAGGGTAAGTCAGAAAAAAATAGTTAAGACTGATTAGACATTTGAAAGCCTGTAGCTTTCAAGTTATTTATTAGATTCCCACAACTTTTGATATCGGTGTAGTTAACACGTCAACTTCGATATGAAAATTTGGTTCATGAAAATCGGTCACATTATTCTCAAGTTATAAGCGATTTAAAAAAAGATTATTTCAAAATCATTGATCAAATTTACTAATAATTCAGCTTCACAGCTAACAAAATGCATAAATAATTGCCTTTCTAGATAGTGACAAGGATTCAATTGTGATACCTGACTACTTCGAAGCACAACAAAGTGGTGTTTCTCAAATACTCGAAGTTGAGAGAGAAGGGCTTTGGCAACAAGCATTCTCCTTCTATAAAAAACTTGCCGATTTTTCACGTCCGTTCCGTGTAAAGTTTACTGGAATAGAGATAGGAATAGATGCTGGTGGCCCAAGGAGAGAGTTCTTTCAGCTTCTTGCAAATAAATTGGCTAGTATAGAAGTTGGTTTGTTCGAGGGAAAGTCAAATAGCCTTCTGCCTGTCATGTCCAGCAGCAGTCTGCGTTTAGGACACTTTAAGATTGTCGGGAAAGTCATCGCCCATTCAATTGCAAATGGTGGCATTGGTAAGTAGGCTTCATTGAGTCCATAGTATACCAATACAAACTTTTCGAAAGTACAATACGGAAAATATCAAGCCCGAGCTCGAAGTTATTGACTGAGCTTGCCAGGTCAATACGATGACTGAGGGCTTGATATGTTCCGTATTGGCCGAAGCGAATAGTTACTATTTGGTTCATTGCCCGATGCAGATGAAACAAAAGAAAACAATCAACGCAGTGATATGCCAGACGCAGCGCAAAACTGAAGCACTATTTTATATCCCTTGACGACGGACAACACGGGAAAATATTGCCCGCTCCTCGACCAATCAAATTCGTTATCGTGTTATCTGCCCTGAAAATCGGGTAATAAGTCTATATATTTCCCAGCAAAAAAGAGTAATATTATGGTTGAAGTTGTTTGCCCTATGCGATCAAAACCTAAACTTCATGCTTGCAAATTCCAAGGACCCCTCCTTTTTGAATTGTTTGGCTGCTTCGCCTCGTTAGCTTGGTTGCCGCTAGGCATTAATTTGGAGGGAAAATAAACGCGAATTATCCCTACTGATTTTTCCAGAGTTAACCCCCAGTGTGAGCCAAGCTTTACAGTTCAGTTTGATACAATATCAGTACCCACAATCCGAACTAATCTATGCTGTCTTTCTCACAGGTTTCCCACTCTTGGCAGAGCCTGTATATACATATCTGACGGTAGGAAGTGCAGAAGATTGTCTACCGAGCTGCAGCATAGACATAGTTCCAGATACTGATGCAAGAGAAATGATTGAAAAAGTGAGTTGACTGAATTAATTTTTGATTGGATAAGGAGCTTGTTTGTATTCGTTTCAAGGTTACAGCTCACTTAAACAAGAAACTTGAGCAGATAAAATAATGTTCAAGTTGTTTTACTACCTGTAAAGGAGGCCGTTTGAATTTAGGATTTCCGTGTCATCTGTCTGAAATGACTCAACTTGACTAAATGATTGTTGCCATATTTTGACAGATTTTTAAATACAAGCGAGTAGAATTTTGGACACGGTCGTGCCAGCCTTTCTGGCTTCAATCTTTACTTAGAACCAGACAGGCAATCCCATCAAGAGGTACCTGTCGGAGCCGTTTGAGGATTTAAAAGCCGCAAAATTTGCCGTGGCTTGCAACATACGTTTGAACAAAAAATAAATTAAACGCCATCAAAACATGAATATTAGCTGAGCATTACTTCCTATACACATTCCTAGATTGCGCAGACAGAGGGAAAATCCGAACTGGACGAAATTGCCGAGAAGCCTGAGGTGATGGACTATGCACAGAAATGTGGTATGCCTTCTTTATTAATATCAATATCTCTGTCTTGAAAATGCTTACTCGCAGGTGCCAAATAGGCATCCCTCCCCCTCTCCCGTTGATTAAATTTCGAGAACTTTTCCCACCCCTAAGCTTTATCATGACCCCCCCCCCCCCTGAATTCCCCGCTAATATGAGTTGCTACTCTCTTCAAAATTGAAGCAAAAAAATAGCAATCCAAGCGTTTGTTACACTTGCATTATCGTGACACAAAAATACGTTTTGAGAGAACGTAACAAGAAATTAAATAAGCACTTGTTGGCATACAAGCTAATCAAAACTGCCTTACAATTTCAGGATGGACGTCATTGATAACATTTGACAAAAAAGAGCATCTCGTTGCTACCATGTTGCTGCATGAGATCATTTGGAAGAGGCAAGCTGCCATCAACCAAATTGCAGAAGGCTTAAAAATTCTAAATGTGCTGCAATTGGTCAAGAATCACGCAAATTGCTTTAGAGAGAAGTTCGTTTACTCAAAGCTGGAATTAACGAAAGAACGACTTCTGCAAGAGATCATATTTTTGGAGACAAGTACGAGTGAAGAGGAACGCGCAAAGGAATATTTCCTATCGTACTTGGGCTTGCCGGGATGCATCCAACTTGGCGAAGGTATGTTAAGATAGCTATTAGGAAATTTATCACAATCATTCCTATCAAGTACATTTCATGATTGTAGATCTTTGAACAAACGTGCCACAGACCCACAGACGTTGCACATAGAGGTTTGAAGTTGGGCAAGTCTTATTATCATGCGCATGGAATTTACAGCAACATGTTAAAAGCCTTTCCCTAAACTTTGTTTTGCCAGCTTAAACTAAAAAGATTTCAACAACATGAGAACAATTCAGCCAAATTAAAATCAATGAATAATAGCTCAACGAAGGAAAATTGACTTTGATCTAGACTTTGTGGCCCTACCTAAACATGATGATAATGATAGGTGGGTCCCTCGCACTTCTTTAATTACTCGCCGTTGTCGTACCTCATTCCAGAAATACTGAAAATTCTGGGTTTCTACATTTACAATGGAGGTGGTCGATGAATCTCAGACTGCGTTCACACGATACCGGCACATTTTGAAAACGATGGAAAAGTCGATGCTACCAATCTCTTTGCAATATCTGCGACGAAGAGGCTGGATTCTAACGACAAANCAACAACATGAGAACAATTCAGCCAAATTAAAATCAATGAATAATAGCTCAACGAAGGAAAATTGACTTTGATCTAGACTTTGTGGCCCTACCTAAACATGATGATAATGATAGGTGGGTCCCTCGCACTTCTTTAATTACTCGCCGTTGTCGTACCTCATTCCAGAAATACTGAAAATTCTGGGTTTCTACATTTACAATGGAGGTGGTCGATGAATCTCAGACTGCGTTCACACGATACCGGCACATTTTGAAAACGATGGAAAAGTCGATGCTACCAATCTCTTTGCAATATCTGCGACGAAGAGGCTGGATTCTAACGACAAAGAAATATATTTAGGCATAAAGAATCACTCAGCCTCGTTTCGAAAGCGTTGAAAAACGTTCCGTTTTCATCGTTTTCGAGAGTTCACACGATGCTGTTTTTTAAAACGTGCCGGTTAGAGGTCCGTCTTCAAAATCAACAGCGATCAACAGTACCGTTTTCAAAATATACCGTTTTCAAAATCTGCCGGCAAACAATGTGCCGTTTTCGTGTGAACGGGAGGCCTATCCGTCACATTTTTCACCGTTTTAAAATTGTGCCGGTATCGTGTGAACACAGTTGCAAATTTTAATTCTAACCTGCCAGTAGATTTTAATATTGCTCTTTAACAAATTCAAAACGCCTGAAGAGGACCAAATGTGTGAAAAAAGTTTACAATAGAGCTCGAAGTGGCGTAGAACAATGTTAGGCAGAACAAAGACCTTTTGTTTGCATATTATGAGTATAAATGATGCTTTTCAACTGAAACAATAGCTTCGCCCTCCAAAATTTGGCAAAGTGTCTGCCTCGGAGATTATTTAAGAGCTACGCAGTCTCGTTGCTTTTTGAATTTCCACAGTATTTCTAAGTGAATCTTAAAGTAGTGCAATTTTACATTTCCTACATGTCTTGTTGTTTCAGATAGAGAATGTACACGTCCGGAGGCAGTCCTTGCATTTTCAACGGGTCAGCAGATTCTAACGGAAACAGGTTTGAGCGAGAAAATGACCGTCGAGTACACTATTGTCGAAAGCGATGATTTTCCGTCAGCCAGCACTTGCGGAAATGTGTTGATATTGCCTACCAAGCATCAAAGTAGTGCGGATTTCTTTACCAAGATGGACAAAGCATTTGAAGTGGAAGCAGTTGGATTTGGTGAGGCCTAACTTCTTCGATGTCTTGTTAAGAATACTATTTTGATGCAAATGAGTAATCATTTAGGCAGGACGACGTATTGCCTTTAATTAATTCTATTCGGTTCCAGTTACGGTTATATTTCTAAATCCGTTATTGTTGGTATTCATAGTGCTCGCTTGCTACGCTTAGAAAGTGGATCATATATTTTCGACTTAAACATGGGTACACACACCTTGTGCGATGAACCGATTGAAATGAAATGCATCACCTTGTGTAGGTGATGCGAGATTTGAGATTTCGAAACGGAACAGATCTCCCATGGGGGCAACTAAACCTTTCTCGTGGCATATTTTATTAAAGGACGGCAATATTCTCCATGCCCAATTTAAAAAGAGTTTGAGGGAGTTTGAGCAATGGAAAGCGTTCTTCATCAAGGTTGGTCATTCCAAGCACATATTTAAAGATGATGTATTTCGATGCAAGGCTTCTTCTGCATAACACAAAATATACGCATGAATAATTGTTTTTTTGGATGGGTAAACCAAGTAGTTGCGGCTTAACTATGCATTTTGACTCTCAGTGGTAATACTGCTAACATGTCCAAGCAAGAATTAAGTTCAAGGAGACGACTTTAATGCTGTAGAATCAAGGATCTGCATTTGCAATTTTCAAAGTTTGAAATAATCTTTCTCATTTATTATACGATATTGTCTAACAAATTCTGAAAAATGTAAACTGCAAACGCGCTGTTTTGGGAATCTCCTCAGTTGCGTAATAATTCCGAGATAGATGATATAAAATGCATTTCATTCAGGCCCCGTTGACACGATACCGTTTTCATTTCGTATCGGATTGGGGGTGGCAATCCGGTATGAAAATATTTCTGTTTACATGATACCGTTTTCATTTCATATCGGATTCGTTTCATGCCACTTTCAGAGCGTTTTCATTTGAAAACGCGAAAACGATATGAAGCATATCGGATTGGTGCGTTCTCGTGTAAACAGAAGGCCAATCCGATATGAAACCAATCCGATATGANAAAGAATTTATCGCACCCAAGGGAACCATTTTGCTGATGACTATCTTTTATTAGCCAGATATAACTTGAACTTTTCGTAGGATTAAGAAAGATGTCTCTTCAGGACTCGCAAATCTGATTGTCAAGTTACGTTCTGGATTTTTATTCAAACATTTTCCTAAGCACGAGGTTTCTTGCTCGTATTTCGCTACAATTCAGGAGATTTCCCAAAACTTAACTTAGGCCAAAATCTAAAAGCTCTGGTTTGGAGGTGCGAGAAAATTTGGACTTTCAAAATAAATATTTCAACACTCAAAGCACCAATATCAACAAACAAGGTATTTATCTTCAAGTTAACTATCGATGATTACTTTTAAAATTATCAGGAATTGATTCACCCTAAATTCTTGTTGCTAAGCCGCGATCAAATGTGTAGCGTTTTTTTGGAGACACCCGGTACATTAAAAAAAGTTAAGGTAATTCCCAGACGTAATGCAAAGTACTGTCCTTCTTCCGGCATGGTCTAAGCATTTGGATATTGCAACTGTGCATCTGTAATTCGTTGGCCTAGGAAGTTCAACGTGTCAGTGTAGATATCAACTCCTTGAGATTCACTTTGTCGTAATGGGTCTATCATTTCTGAAAGAGCTTCGTAATCATGAGGCAAGAGGTTACAGCAAACATATGGCACTTCCACTGCATCTATGGCGTCCAGCAATTCTTGTGGCAAATTATTAGACCACTCAATGCCATAATTCTCATAGTCCTGCTGTAAAGGAAAAAAGTTTATTGCTAGTAAGAAATTGTTTATGTTTGTTACGGACAAGTTAGATTCGATGGTAGTTATGTTTTACTATTATATGATCAAATTTTGTTATATTGTAGTGTAGAAGCTCTTGTTTGTTGCTGAAGATATCAATATCGTATCTTATCATTACACATCAGATAAAGTATTTACTTAGATGAATATTTTCCTTACAACTTTACTACGCACTGGGACCCCTCGCACGTTTCCCACATTCTTCAGCATAATATTGAGAACTTGCCACGGTTGTTTTTTCATTAATTACCGCTTTGATGGAGAAAATCATTTTGAAAAACCAAACCAAAACAACAAAGATTCGTTCAAAGCCTATTTTAAATACTAAGGGGTAAAAACTTAGAAAGATAGCATGTGATCCCTGAATGGTGCAAATAAAGATGAGAAAAGCCCCTAGTAACAGCAATGGCGAAAATAATCTCTTAAAGGTATTCTACTTTGCCAAGATGACTGAAAGTAGGCACATTTTGTGAGATTTAAAAAGTTCTGGCTTACGCCCTGTGTTGATCTTAAGGTGTCATCTGATGTATTAATTGTGGCTGCAATGCCTCGTATCCAGAGTTGCAAGGGTGATTTGTTGTGTTCTGTCGAAAGAGCGTGCCGGTCCCAAGCATCTGCCCATAACTTTAAGTGCCTATTTATCCTTGGCAGGTAAACATAGTGTAGGCAGAATAAATGGAAGTCGCTGCAAGGGTCCAAAAGATTGTAAAGCTCCAATTGATAGAACAACTCATAGAATACATATAGGCAGCCACTAAAGAGGTCTCTCCACAATCTCTCAATTCGTTGATTGTGGACACTCCGACCGGTTATCATGCTACCACGGTTTGGGCCACGATCAGGATGGTTCAGCATGAACGCGCAAACACCGACGTTTTCTTTGCCTTTGTCGCTCCTAACTCTGCTCGGAAGTCCGTGTTCTGAAACAGCACCTACGAAGGCGCCAAGAACAGTGTCCGACTTGTTGTTGTTACTGCACCGCAAGAACATGATTCTACGAGAGTGACCATCTATGCCTCCGTGAACCACAAGACGCCATCTGAAAAAGTTATGCATACATCAGGATGTTGTTTCATAAACACAAATTAGACAAGACTTTCGTCCTGTCCTTTACTGTTTGTTTTTTTGCGAAAGTTCTCTTTTGACAAGGTTGAGACAAAAGGTATCAGTATCAGTTTAAAGTTGGTCACAATGTTTTTTAACCAGGTCAGTTTGAAAGGTTATCATAAGCAGATAGAATATTGCCCAAAAAATCATAAATCTGTATCTCAATCAATTAAATTACTAAAAATTCATTGTATTGGAAGCACTAAAAGAAAGTGCTTGTTAAGAAAAGAACTGCTACATGCCCTGTTGCAATTCCTACTTTTGGTGTTAAAAGCAACGTTTGGAAGAAATGATTTGCAACGACACTACTGAGGATGAAGTATTGATAGTATAAAGGTGTGTAGATGAGATGACATAGGAGCCATCATCAAAGCTGTTGACATGCCAGCCTTTCAGTTTCCAAGGCGTAAATGAAGCCTTTTTACCACAAGAGCTGGGAGGTTTCACTAGTTTATCTCCTATGCATAGGCCTTGAACAGGACACTTGATCCAAAATAGACTCTGATCCTTAGCTTGAGGTTACGGTAAACGTTTGTAGTGCAAGATCGGAGTTTCTCTCCCCTAAAGCCGAACTGTTATCGGAATCTAGCTAAACTGTACAACATTCGATGGGTAAGAGTATATGAATTCTAACCATATCAAAATAATTGACAAAGATTGTAAAATGATATTTTCCAGGCAAATTGACTGCGATTGCCCTTGCGTTTAACGTAACAAAATCTAACTTATATCAGCAGGAACTGCAGACCCTAAGCTACCAAACAGTGTATCAGATTTATACATTTTATAAATTTGCAAATAACTCTGCCCTCCCACAGTTGTATTTGGCTATAAAAGGCGGTACCAGAGCACGAATATTTTGAGACACCCTTTGCTTGCCTGAAGCCTGCTCACTGGCAGTGTGCAAAATATGGAGCCATTCGAGTGGCTCCTTGGGTACAAAATACCTGTTCTGTACCTGTACCTAGTGGATTTGTGAGTCTTGCAAAGTTGGGCTTCAGAAATTTCTAGAAATCCCAAAATTGACCTCAAATGTTCATCACTTAAAAATACTTATGTTAAATTAGACAAAGAGTTTAAATATACAAACCGTATCAGTTTGTGGTATCCATCGATGTGCCACAGCGCGAGGGGTCTAACCACATTATACGCTCTTCGTCGGATCACGTAAATTTCCAATGACCTCAGCAGTACCCCATCTGGATCTACCCTCCTGACACTTTCACGTACTCTTTTTTGTTGGATCCTGTAGCCTCTGCTCCTTAAGAAACCATCCATTCGCCGAAACCCGCAATTAGGGAATTCATCCAGAATCCTCTTCACGATATCATCCAAGCAAGTATCACTCATCGTGCTATACTGACGTTTGATAGATAAGTTGTATGCCTGCAGCCGTCTTCTTATTGTACGCACGCTGACATCGAAGATTGCACTTATGTCTGGAACTGTAAAGCCAGTCTCTACAAGATATTGCAGTTGGGACATCGGAATATCATAAGAAGGCCTCCCAATTGCATGATTAACTGCAAGGGTGTTGTTTTGGCTTAGCTCTGACTCCCCAATTGCTTCTTGAAGTAGTTGACGGGCACACTGTAACAGGTGTATTACACCTCTCGGTGGAGCGTTGCTGCTTTCTTCCAACCTAATTGTTATGGAAATGATATCCTCAAGTCGATCGAGGATAGTTTCAGGATCGCTTCCAAGCAGTCCAGGATCTTCTAAACAGCGTATTATATTTGTTACAACTTGAATGATGTGCATCTCAATTTCATGCCGTGCATCATTCTAGAAGATAATGCGGGGGAAATAAGAAATTCATCATTACCAAATTACACGGGAATGGTGGTGGACCAGGATGTAGCAATATCTGTTCATTTCATTCTCCTAGTAATTTTGGTTGTTGTCTGTGATTAATTTTTCTTATGAAAAAATTTGGTTTTTCTTAAGTGTCCGATTACCACAGCCGGCACCCTGCACCTACCTTTTATAAGAAACTAAGAATTTGTGCCAGTACTAAAAGTTTATTAAAATTATCAGATTTTGAGTACTCAGAGTTTCTTGGGAGTTTCTTAAAGGTTCCATCACAATCTTCAGGTTTACTACCTGTGCCCTCGTGAAAATTTCAAAAGAAGGCTTTTTGAAGCCTTTCCAATGTTTAGACATTACTCAAGTACCTTCCGAGTAATTTTTTTTAGTTTAGTTTAGGATAGTTTTCTTTATCAAAGCAAATAGTTTGCTAAGTTATATTTTTCCCAGTACTGTAGTTTCTTAATTTTTTGGCAATCTGAGAGTTGAGTTTCTTACAAGCAGTTTCTCATAAGATAAAGTACGTGTATCATTCAGAAGGTATCACTACGAATAAAATTGAATTGAAAAAAGGTACTTGAGTAATGTCTAACATTTGAAAGAATTTTGCAGTCAAGGCAGGAGTAGTGTGAACGGAATTAATCAACAAATATTTGAAGCAAATTTTTCTGTAAAAGAAATATTCTTCAAATAATACTCCCAGAATAATCAACCACCGCATGTCTTATTAGTAGCAACCGGGCTTTCTTTAAAGGGAATCTAAGCATATATGAGCCATTGATAAAAATAGCCCTGCAAAGAAAATAGGCCATGACACATGCTGCTGTGTCAACAGGAAATAGTGATATCTGATTGGCTAGAGTTTGACCGCAAGTGCCTTCCCTATCTCACCTGGGACTTTTGAAGCGGTCACTGCCTGGGGGGGGTTGATTCCACCCCCCTCTTTTTCTCCACTGTTACAGTAGCTATGATGGTGTAACGTAGTAATTAGATGGACTTTGATGCAAACAATGAAAATCACGTGATAAAATCAAATTAAGGCTATTGTTCTTGTTGCTATGACAATAAAAAAATATCAAGTTATGATTATGATGATAATGGGTATCATGATTAGAACAACAAAATAATGGATTAAATTGTGATTGTTTGGGTCAAATGAGTTGGATATCATTAAATACATGTATAGGCATAAGATTAATATTTGTAACAATTTCAAAATAGGTATTCAGTTTTTGTCGACCACTCAGTAAAAAATTGGTTGCCATGGTTACGGTGCTATATTTAGAATCTTGAAATTTTCATAATTCGTTATGACGTTAAACTTGAGCAATCTTGGGATGCTGCGTTGGGGCTGCGTTGCATATGTTAGAAGCAGCAAACAAAAACTTGGTTGGGGGGGGGTGAGATAGGGTTAAGCCACTTACAGTCAAATGCCCGGGGGCCGGGAATATTTTTTGTGCAAATGCCCGGGGGTGTCCCGGGGGGATGGTCAGGGTAAGAATTGAACGAGACATTACATTATATTCAAAGGAAATTGCACAAGGAACTAATCATCAAGGCAGTTTCCTTATACCCCGTCGAACATCCGAAGCCATTGAGATGTTCATGGTATGTGAATAGAAATATTGGATTATTTTTTAGACATCGTCNAAAACTTGGTTGGGGGGGGGTGAGATAGGGTTAAGCCACTTACAGTCAAATGCCCGGGGGCCGGGAATATTTTTTGTGCAAATGCCCGGGGGTGTCCCGGGGGGATGGTCAGGGTAAGAATTGAACGAGACATTACATTATATTCAAAGGAAATTGCACAAGGAACTAATCATCAAGGCAGTTTCCTTATACCCCGTCGAACATCCGAAGCCATTGAGATGTTCATGGTATGTGAATAGAAATATTGGATTATTTTTTAGACATCGTCAGATTCTAGAGAAACAGGCGGTGACACTTCTCCTGCTTTGACATTTCTGCTGCTGCTTTGACTGTAAAAAAATTCGTTTTGAAATGTTCACAAGTCATATTATATGAATTTCAGAATTTCAGAATTTCTCTTTCTGACAATAGCCCCCTGGGTATTCTTGCCCTGAGAAGAAAACTGCCAAATGGCTAAGACCAACCAGTTCCGGAGAGGAATTACCCTGGAACAATACAGGTACATGCTACTAGCTGCGCTCCCGCTCGGAAAATGGAGAAGAACTTTGTATGGTAAACAGCTCACACTATGTTTTGGCGGAAACGGCAGGAAGTATACCCATTCCCCGGGGGTACATAACATGTTGAAGGTACGGGTATGTGTGGACTTGCCCAAGTCATCTTGTAAGGGTCATTTTTCGACAGATTTTCCTTAAATATGGGTGGATTTGGCAAAAATCGGCAAAAATCATTGAAAATGGGTACTTTCCGCCAAAATTCATCATAAAAGTGGGCGAAGGCAAAGTTTGTTAATTAGAAGTGGGTAACATTCTGAAAACCGGGCGGCAGACCCCGTCCATCCACAAGTCATGTACCCCCCCCCTCCTTGGACCCATTCTATGATGAATACATTGGTTGAAATCACAGCTTTTGGGAGAATCTCTTCGCTAGCATAGCCAGTTTTTTTTTACAATATTTTAAAATGAACAAAATGCTTACCAGTTGCAGCGGAAGTTCGGAGAACCTTGTTCCAGTTGCCATCTCGTACGACTGTTCATGCCAACGTGTCTAATATAGGAAACTGCGCTTTGATAGTTGACTGTGTGAGCCTCGTTGGTGTGACATTAAAAATTCTCAACATTAAAGAATTAAATAAAATACATTGCCGGGGGGCATCCTTTGTTTCCGTCAATCAAAGTGACAAAAAGTTTTTTTTAAATGTAGACACAAAAGGACTAAAACTGATTCCGGGGGCCATTGCCCACCCTGTTATTATGTTAAAAAAGCACTGTCCGATGTTTAAACGAAAAGAGGACAAAATATTTTACATTGTTGGGCAAAATCCTGAGCATTACAAGCTACAGCACAGGTTAGTGTCCAACAAGAAGCTAGTATTAAAGTGGGAAAGTTTCGAACTATGATGCATTTCAATACCCAAAGCAGATCAACAAAATCTATAGAATGTCTGCAAAGAGGAATCTTTGAGGAAACTCTGGCCTGGCAGCTGCATAAAAGCAAGTAGTTTAAGTCTAAGAAATCGGTCTATATCATCTACCTTCGAACATGAAGTTGTACGCCAAGTTAGATGATTTTAGAATGCCGGAATTTTATTGGAAATTGAAAAAGTAATTATTGCAAGCCCAACCCAAATGGTAAAGTTTGCCAACGTCAATGATTCAGTTCCAACAAGATTGTCATTGCTAACGGGGATACGAAGTCAGAACGAGGCAGGGGGAACTCCTTGGTGAAGGGGAACTCGTTTCGCTTAGCGGTTGACTGACTGGGGAGGTCGTTTCGCTTAGCGGTTGGTTGACTGGGGAGGTCCTACTTCAAGATTCTAGAGTTTCACTTTGGAGTTTCACTTTGGAGTTTCGCTTTGGGGTTTCACTTTGGAGTTTCGCTTTGGAGTTTCACTTTGGGGTTTCATTTTGGGGTTTCACTTTGGAGTTTCACTTTGGGGTTTCACTTTGG
>REGM01000143.1:733522-745360 GCA_004194415.1 Aurelia aurita | reverse complement strand
AAGCATGAAATAAATTGAGTATTTCACAGAGCTTTAATCAAGATGAAAACGAATGCAAGTTGAAGCAGAGAAGGGTTTGTAATGATATTAGGGCAACATTGTTAAGCACTGAACATCTAATGTTGTAGCAAGAGGAATAACACTGCTCGAACTAGTAATGTCTTAGTATTTGTCAGCAAACATGTCGATCAGTTCAAGGTTAAATGTCTTGTTGTATGCAAGGAAACTTTTACTACGTTGCCAGCATCTTCAAATCCGACAAGTGGCATTGATATAATGGTATTTCCTTTTCGTATTTGCTTCGTTCTATGCCCTAACAGTAACATACGTCGACTTTTGCTTGCAATTGCTGAGAATTGGATCAAGAGAAGCAGTGAACACCACCCAGTGGGTAAGGGGTTTCAAAATTTAAAAGGACAGTGGAGAAATGTTTTTTTGGAAAGGGCACTAGCTGCCCCCGTGCTGCCCCCGTACCATCAGGGCAACGGGGGCAGCTGCCCCCGCTGCCCCCGTGCCTCCGGCGCCCTTGGTATATTCAGCAAGTCAGCTGTAGCATAGTAACCTAAGAATAAGCACCAAAACACTACCATCAATCTCGAAATTCATGCTCCCTTCTGGTACAAAATTCATCTTTGCGAAAAAGTAAAGTGAAGTCTTTTTGGTCATGCTGTAGCAGCCTCGTTCTTTATTCTAAACCCCCGCTTTTCTTGTCTAGATTTTTAAAAGTACAATAAACATTTCAATCAAGCTCTCTTTTCACCTGGATGCAACAGGTTAGAGCTCAGATGTGCTTTGAAATAAGCCAATTAGAAACATCCGAGGCTAGATTGATGTTGTGTTTGGAACACCAATAAGAAGTGACGTGTAAAACAGACGTGAACGAGGTTATGTGAGATTATGTGAGATATGAGATTAAATGAGAATTACTTTCAGAGTGTGAATGAGAAAACGAACTCTTTTTTTGTGTTAGTGCTGTGTAGAAATTGGAAAAATATTCACTCCTGCCCAACATCATTACTTGAATGAATACCTGCCCCTTTTTATGTTAAAACAAACGAGATATATAGAAACAATTTTCAATGCCTTGTGTGATGCTTAACAACTGTTCGTGCGTAGGGATGAACAGGTCTAGATAAAAAATAGACAACATTGCTTTCTTGTGTGATGTATGTTCGCTAAGTAACAAAGCCAACAACAACAACATACACACATACACTTATACATACAACAAAAAGCATAAACGATACGATTTTACGAAATGAAAAGTTTGAAAAAATGAGAGAAATAACAACGATGGAGTTACATGCTTAAATCGAGTGTTATTTATAAAATTCGTGATCTTGTTCGTCCTTTTTCATATTATTTTTGTAACCTTTTTCAAAGTCCTTGGCTAAAACGATATATCTGTTTTCCCGAACTGCTTGCATGCCAGCCTAAAAAGAACAAAACATCAATTAAAGATGGATTTACACAAAATCTCTTGCTCCATTAGCGCTTCGTATGATTTCTTTGATTCTGATAGCATAGGCTTCTAGATTACATGAAGAATATTTTCAAAATAAGTTACAAGAATATTTATGTAGCTAATGCCTAAACAGTGTTAAGCTGAATTCCAATTTGAAGCGTCGTTCTTGACGCATTCCGGATAACGATGAAGTGCGGCGACGCATTGCCAATGCGACAAAGTCGGATTAACTTTATCATACCGTGCAGCATTCCGCAACAAAATCACCTCGCGTGTGAGTTCAGCTTTACTGAATTATACTGTTTTCTGGGATAAATTGTGTGCGTTGCGCTTTACCAAGAAAATTCATGCCTATTGCTTGTGACCTTGATTCCATGATCTTCAAGAAATTCCACATTATTATGCACGTGGCTTTGCTTCATGTAATTGGAACTGTTTGTTGCACAAAGAAGAAAACTCCAGCATGTTAATCTTTTACGACAAAACTATTTTCAATTTACTGAAACAATTTTCAAGTTTCCTTTTGCTCTTTATGCCCGTCTTTGTGTTGTTGAGGTTTCAGTCAATAAGGTACGATCTGTCCTTCAAAATTCAGTCGTAAAGAAACCTTTTACAGTACGCACGTCACCGTTTTAACACCAAACCCCCATCAGAGCGATGCAATTTAAGGTTTTGCGAATAAAGACACTTACTTCTTGACAAATTGCATTGATGTCTGCACCACTTATTTTGTCTGGTCTTGCAACATCTGATAATAGTTAAGGAAATATTCTCTGCCAGGATTTCATCATAGCACAGCAAGGTTTTACCACTGTGTAGGAAATGATCGACAGATATCATTATCTAAATTTGTGCGCAATTCCGTTGGCCAACCTTCCTTATTTCATTCAAAATCATGATGTTTCAATTAATCTTGGTTATTGTTACTAAAACATAGAGTACTCTAAAACTCAGAAACTATTTCTTCCAGAGATTACGCAGATATATGATGATTTTGTAGACCCTTTCTTTGATAGAAAACTTTCTCCTGTCGTCACTTTCTATTCAATAAAAGCCCGGAGGGTTGACTGAAACGATAAAAACTCTAAGGATATGGTATCTGTGCTTCAAACAAGAATTCTCTAACCTTCAACTGAAACAGTATATAGTAAGTTTCGCGGAAAGAAACTTTCGCGGCTAGAAGAAACTGCGAACGCTTAGGAATTAACTTCGCGGTTTGATTAAATCAAGATATCTCATTGGAATAAACTTTCACGAATTCGCTTGTTAGAGAAATAAAGGACAGGCACATTTCGAGCATTTTAGATACAATAACGATAATATTGGCGAGATTTGTTATCATTAACTGTCGTTTAATTGTAAGGACATGAAAAGCCATTGTTTAGGATTGAGGCGTTGGTTTGAATACGTTTTGCTTAACAAGCCTTCACGGATGAACTGTTCAAGGACATTTCGCGGAAATAAACGTTCCCAGATTTGCCTAAAAAACGCAAAAAATGCGAAAGCTACTTCTCATGAGAGTTTTTTTCCCTTAGATTGGCAATAGGACTTGAAATATGAAAAGGATACAATCTTCGAGATCGACTTCATCAGACAAGTTCATCTTCGCAGTAATGGTCGAGAAAATCAAACGTTTTTGTCTTCTGTCAGGCATCGGGAATTCTATTTTACGATCGAGTCTACCAGGTCGAAGAAGGGCAGGATCAAGTGTATCCGCCCTATTTGTCGCCATGATTACCTGAAAAGAAAATATTATCAATTATCATTTTGACCAACGATTTAAGAGGCAAAAAAATTAAAAAACTATTTGTGATGATTTGGGAACACAAAAGAATTTAGGTTATTGAATGTGAACCGTCGTTCATAATCTGAAATCTGTTTTCTTCTCGAAAATAAGGAGACAAATCTAAACTAAAACACACAAGCACAGCTCGCAGATCATTTTCATGGTCTAACTCATCTACAATAAGTTCTTCCAGTTGTCTTTCTTCATCAATTACAGCAGCTAATAATTTCTTGCACGAAAGCTGTATCCGTTGTGAAACGAAATAGTCTAGTCGTAGTTTATTCTAATCTAGTTAATCTAGAAGCTGTAGTTTGGTTGCAAGGCCGTTAGTCAATTAAGTAGTTGCTAACTTACTTTGACATTAACAGTTTGATCAAATCCATCCATTTGATTTAAAAGTTCCAGCAGAATTCTTTGTACTTCTCTGTCAGCTGTGGAAAAAATTTGATATCATTGTATATAACAAACAAGAACAAGGTTGAGAGACAACAAATTGATCAATGCTGAATAACCATGACTTCTGACAAAGCTCTTTGCGCTACCTTTGAGCTTTAGGGATGATAACTATGCAATGAAAAACGCCCTTAAACAACAGCTATAATGGTCTCAATTTCTAAACAGCAGATTGCCTTTAGGTGACGTTTAAAAAGGCTTCCAACATGTCATCAAGGTCGTTTAACCCTTTACAAATCAAACAGAATCATTTCGATATGCGAAGCCTGGAAGAAAACATCACAGTCAAAGTCTTATTAAGCATTCTTCGATATAGAAGATGATTTTGAACTATTTGTAACAGCATGCCAAATCTGAAAACTAGTATTTTGCGAACTTAGTCATTGTGATGAAATAAAACAAAGTTAGGTAGTTAAAATTCAAGCTAAGATGGAATACCAACTAAATGAAGTGGTTTTCTGCAATTATACTATGGAGAACACAAAAAGTCCTCCTTGATTCCTCTTGTGTACAAAATATGACATAATGCTTTCGACTTGTAAGATTCAATGAAATCAATGCAGAAAGCTGTTTTACCTCCAGTTTGAGCATCAAATCGTTTAGTAGCAATGGCATCAATCTCATCAATAAAAATGATTGAAGGGGCATTCTCTTTTGCCAATCGAAATACATCTCTAACCATCCTAGGCCCTTCTCCAAGATATTTCTGAACAAATTCTGACCCAACAACGCGAATGAAGGAAGCTGTTGTATGATGAGCTACAGCCTTAGCCAACATCGTTTTACCACATCCAGGGGGGCCATACATGAGAACCCCTCTAGGGGGGTCAATTCCAATTTGTTTGTAGAGGTCAAAGTGAGTGAGAGGAAGTTCCACTGCTTCTCTAATTTCTTGCTTTTGAATATCCATGCCTAAAACAAGGGGACAACAATCATCAATTCAATGGCTGACTTTTTGTGTGTTGTGACTAAGCAAATAATGTTCTGGTAGTATCTTACAAAGCAAATAATACCAAAGACCGAAAGACAGGAATCACAAAACAGTGACAAAAATTTTCAGGTTACAAAAATCTGTGGGAAGGAAGAAAGTTTTTGACAAAAAAGTGGTTACGAGACTGTTTGACATCTCCAAGCTAGCTGGACAGAGAAGTATCATTAGACGATTTGCTTCATAGTACCATTTTGATGATCTATTCTATTCATCTCTTCTTAGCAAGTGAAAGTATCCCATACATTCCAGTTATGATGGACCTAGGGACATGAAGTAACAAGATTTCTGGTTTATCAACAAAATTACTAATTCAGCAAAGAGGACCTTTCACAAACGAGATGAAACTTACCTCCTATATCAGCATAAGCAACATCAGGTTTTTCATCAGCAGCTAACATTGCAATGCTACTGTCCGCTTCAGGAGGCAAAACGTCAACCAGTGCATTTGAATGTTTGTGAAGGGCTACTGATGCGTTTGGTTTCAACAATTCTTTGTCAATTGTACTCAGTATCCTTACATAATAGTTTGAACCTAAAATAAAATACACATTTTTCAGTTTGAGTCAAATGCAAAACAGAGAAAAAAAAGAAGGTGCGGTATTTTTGGAAGAATAAGACACATTGTTTCAAACCTGTTATCTTCACTTTTTTATTTCAAAGTGACAACAATTAAAATTGAGTTCAATATTACATTATTTGCAGGAAAGAATTTCTAATTCAAGTCTCATTTTCTACTTGATGAAAAGGTCTAGTTGGGATGAAAATAAAAATTATTTTAATTCATATGCATTTGACTAACCTGTTGTAGATCCAACTATACCAGTGTTTTGGTCAACTGCTTCTAAAAATTGTCCAATAACTAAAGGCACAGACTGAATTCTTTTCACTTCCTCCTGGGCATGTAAATACTCTTTTTTCAAATTCTTTTGTTCATCTTTGATGTATTCTTCTTGAACTTCCAAAAATTCTAGTTGCTTCTGCAATTTTTTGTATCTGATGTAAAGGTCATCAACAGTAGCATTAAGATTCAGTGAAGAACTTGTTGTTGCTGAAGTTTGAGGTCTAGAGACAGCTACGTCAACCTGTTGAAGTGAAAATGCACAGATTTGAAATGATGCTTTTTGTCATCTATTGCAAGAATAAGTTGTCTTGTAACATGAAAAGCTCTCCTTTAAACAGAACAAAAATGCAGTGAACTTCAAAGGTTAGAACAAACAGTTCTTAGCCTTTTACAATCAATGTTGTTATGTATCTATCTGGGTTCACCCAAAAATTACACCGGAGTATAGGTTCTTTTTATGCTATTTTCAGGGTATTTTCTATTGGTTTTTTAGTATTCTTTTTAGAAAAGAATTTTTCTCATTGACATACAATTTTTCTAGATAGGTTTTTCATTGTAAATCAGATATATATTTGAGAATAAGAAGATATCAAATCTCTTTGGCTATTGTTTTGACAACATTGTCAGATCAATATATATACACATTTTTTTAATAAGAAACTTGGATCAGGCCATAGTACTAAAACTTTCTTAATTTAACGTGAACATTTTGCCATTTTAGTACTAAAATTTTCTTAATATGTTTCTTATTTTTAAATGCATGAATTATCATGTAGTTTCCAACACTGCTGCAGATACGTTTCTTGACATATAAAACATCAGGTGGGAAGAAAAAGTGCTCTATTACGTTTAAAACATAAAACCGTTACTTAATATTACTCAAGAATAAGGGTTCAACAACATATTTATCATAATATCTTTGAATTTTGCTTTCAAAAGTTTCTTAGCTTTTTCCGAACCTGGTATATATATACTAGAGTTTCTTCAATTTTCGGCCATCCTAGTAATAGTTTCTTATAAACCAGTTTCTTATAAAAAAAACGTGTAGCCATCTGCCCCTTGAGATTATTTTTTGGCAAAGAAACAACCTGATAAATATCACAATGATGCACAGGGTTAGGGTTGGCTTGTGGGGTTGAGGTTTTCGGGAACAGGATAGAGCTCATTTGTTGTGCTCAGGTTTTAGTAGGGTTAGGGATGGGGTTTTTTAGGGTTCGGTTAGGTGTCATATTTCTGGAAATGACTTTTCAACTGCCTGCCTGAAACTTCAATCGTCGCGTGCCTCCACAGTAGCAGAGCAGCGGCATGTGGAACGAAAAAGTATGGTAACTTTTTGCCTGTCCCAAAAATCTTGTCACACAGGATCTTTTCTTGCATAGAAGAAAAACTGCCTGAAAAAGCCATTGTAAGAAATCTGCCGCTGGGACTTGGGGATCCATGATTTGCAGTTGGCGTGGTGCCTGAAGCAAAGTTTTCAGAAAGTAAAACAAATTTGAGTAACTAACATTAGACAACGCTAAAAACAATAATTGAAAATTTAGCAAGTGGGTGAAGAAGATTAAACCTGCTGGCTGGCATTCCACTTTTTTTGTTTAACAATGATGTTAAAACATCTGATATTTCTTAATCTCATACGAAAAGATGTAAAACTAGAACTCTCTAAATTATTTGCAGTTGTAATAACTCAAACCAAGCCAGGTCATTCAAGTCGTTTGACAGTTTGAGCAAAAGCAAGAATTTTAGGCCAACGAATTTCCAAACTTTGAAGGCATTATTTTCAATCTTTTAGACTTAGTTCAGGGCTACGCATTACATAGTTACAATATTTTAGTAATAAATATTTGAATTAATGTTATATGAGGTCCAAATGAAGTATTATAAATACATTACCGTTGATTCTACAATTCCTATTTCGTCCATGTCTGAATTTCTTTCAGCTTTCTTTGGATTGTTGAAAATGCAAAGCGAGGTCAAAGCGAGGCTTGATCGTCGCGCGCCTCCACAGTAGCAGAGCAGCGGCATGTGGAACGAAAAAGTATGGCAACTTTTTGCCTGTCCCAAAAATCTTGTCACACAGGATCTTTTCTTGCATAGAAGAAATTAACTTTCATCTCTATACTCTAATATGTAATGAATATTAGTGATGTTAGATACCTAGATAGTTGAAAACAAGCTCTTTGCAAGGATTTGACAAAATTTGTCCAATAGAGATAACCAAGGGCGGGCATGTTGCAGTGAGGACAGTGGTCCTACGTATGTCCACATCACCGGTTTATTTCTCCCATACTATGTTAATGTCTGTCCCTAAAATCAGGTTTAGTTTGAACTCTTTTTAACAATATCATTTTGCANGTTGCAGTGAGGACAGTGGTCCTACGTATGTCCACATCACCGGTTTATTTCTCCCATACTATGTTAATGTCTGTCCCTAAAATCAGGTTTAGTTTGAACTCTTTTTAACAATATCATTTTGCAAGTAACTTGGACTGTTCATTTTCTTGGATGTTGGTCAACATTTGTCCTCAAAATTGGGTTTTATCGGAGGATTATAAAAATGTTTGTCCCCAAAACCAGTCTTTTTAAGAGCGTAATTAGTACTGGTACGCTGAAAAATGGGTTGGTGAAATCGTTTTTCAAGACATACATAGGACCACCAAAAAATTATGGAATTGGCCGAAAAATTATGCAGTGACATGAATTTGGGCATAGGTCATTGCAAAAGAACAACATCCAATCTCCTCTACCAATCCACTAGCTGAGACAGTGGCGGAGGCCCCATTTCGAGGTCGAGCAAACATTGGATTCTTTGCGGAAAATTTTTCCCAAAGATGGTGATTCATAGAAAATTGCTACAAAATTGTCAAAGTTTCCAATTTGGCATTGGTAAAGATGGGATGGAGAAGTGATTCTAAGCCAAAGAAAATGATGTTTACTAACAAAATTTCCTGGGGATGCTAATTTAAAAAAAAATTCACAAAATGGTTAACAATTCTATGTTAATACCGGCAAACATGGAATCGAGAGAAGCGTTGTTCTAAGCCGAAGTAGAGGGCGTGTCCTCAAAAATTTTCCTCAATTGGGTTCGAGGCTGGGATTGGATTTTCGTGTGCATGTGACCATGACTATGATGTGATGTGACTATACCTGTTGCTGCAAGTCATATGGAACATTTGGTTATTTCCGCGAAACAAAAACGCTGTTTCTCTTTTGTTTTGTCAATGGTGGGTAGCAGTGCAACGCAAGCCTGCAAATTGAGATAAAAATCTCAAGAAATCTTTGGCAAGTTTCTGTCAATAGTCATTTCAATAGTTAATAGTCTTTTCACAAAAAAGTGAAAAGAATATTCTCAATTCGAGGGACCATAGCTTTCCATGACGAACAATCCCAACTAATACCCCACCCAACTTGGACAGGCAACTGGGACAGGTACAGGTCTGAATGAAGGGAAGGCTTCCTGTTGCGTTATTTCATCTGTCGGTATCAGTACCCTTTCCTGTCAGTTGCTCCACTTCGTAAGCAAAATTCGTTTTTGAAAAAAGACTTTCCAACAAACAGGTGAATGGTTTTTTTGGAAGTCATCCAAAAGCGGTAATTTTCTCAGATCTTGAAATGATTCTCCAAAACAATACAGAACTTTTGTCTACCATACCAGAGGCCCAATCCGTTCTCTTTGATTATGTTTTTCTTCGACCGATCTACTTTGTGGCAGCTATGGTGGCAGTGGCAGTGTCATGCTGGACTTATTACGTTGAGTCTAGTGTCATGCTGGTTGTTTCAGTTTTTATCCTAAAGGTGTATCAGCTCAGCAATGACGTCATCTGGAGAAAGTATCATTTTTGATCTCCAATGACCAAAGTACGAATACGATGGCAATATGATCGGACAAACTGGATTGACAGGAACAGCATGAACAATGCAAATACGGAAGGGAGGACCTCAGCATTCTACTTTCGCTTTTTGGAACTATGCTAAAGGGCCTGATAAAGACATTTTGATGACAGTTGCAGCTGTGGGTCGAAGAAGGAAGGTCATCACATCTGCTGCATCTGTCACATCCAAAAGGCCTAAAAGATAAGAAGTTTTGCAAAGCAACACGCTGGTAAGTTCATTTCTGTTTTTGTCCTCTTTCTTTTTGAAAACGCCTTATTTATATTTTAGCCTTGAAGTGACTTTTCGGCCACAGAAGCCCTGTTTTTCTACTTGTCATTTCAAGAGAGTAAGAGTGCTCCCCAAGCATTCAAATAAGAAACTTTAAAGGTTAGGGCTACCGGGCTACTTCCTTTATCTCCGAAATAAAATGAAGAGATTGCAAGGACTCGGCAGAGCAGAATTGATTAAGTTGTTGATTTTGGAATGAAAAATAACGAACATGGGGAAAAAGGGGCAGATTTTCCTCGACTTTCATACAGTCTACATACCTAGGGGCGGGGCCCTATTCCCAATATGAGTTGTTTCTAAATGAGTTCCTTGAGTTGTCCTATATATCCCCTTCCCTTTGTTGTATCTCAGGCCCAAAAATCTTCCACTTTTCTTAGAAAAGAGCAAATTAGAGGGGCGTGTCGCTGGTGAGGCGTGTCGCTGGTAGATAGGTCCTACCTTTTTTATTATTCTTCTGATGATAGCTTTAACCATTTTTCCTTTGCTTGAAAATATCCCACACATGTAGAGTTAAGATTTCTACTTCCTCTGTTCAAATGAAATTGTCACATTTATTTTCAGCCCCTTGAAATTCGTAACTCAAATTTTCATTTTTCCAAAATACTAAAAAGATTCACTGTGAGAAATTTCAATTTTATCTTCACAAAATGAAACTCGTTTTCTTTCATGTCATATTTGTTCTGCATTTTCAGGGAAACCAACCAGATAGGCAGACATGACGTCATTCACGTCTTGCTTTGGTCTGGCACTGCTGCTACTGCTAGCAACAACAACAACAATTTGCAAATCACATGAGCTAAACGCGGAAGGGGAAGATTTTGAGGATGAGAAAGAACTGGACGAGGCTCCTTTTGAGAACCAGAACGAGGTTGGTTTAGTTTCTGTCTACCTATAACTGCTAGAGGATCTTTCAGCACCTATTGTATTTAATTTGAGATGGAGTTGTTGTTGTTACTAATGCATTGAGTTGGTGGAGGCTCAAAATTTTTAGCGTTAGTTCTGATTCTTATCTCCTCCCTAGTTTCTCATTGAAAGCAAGCTTGTCACATTGGAAGTAAGCTTGCATTTGTGAGGTAATCCTGTTTTTCTCAGCCACTCAGCCCATCCCTTTGTGGTAAAACGAAACGAACTTCAAGTCACGAGGTTTAGGAAAAGTGAAAGTAAAGTTATCATTGTGTCATGAGTCAGACGGGGGTCAGACTGTTGGTAAATGAGTAAGATTACTGAAAGTAACCGCTAAAAAAGGAAACTCGTGAAAATGAGTTTTAATTAGATTTGCACAAGTAATGGGAGCACTCGTTCCCCTACAGTACAGATAGAGTTCATGCAATTTCCAAAGAGAAACAGGATCTCTTTTTCTAACAACTTTGGATAAATGAACTCCGCACTGCTGACAAGGCCAGTATCCGTAATAGAAAACTGCGATCATATACGTTGTTTAAGGATGAGAGGATGGAACGCTATACAACCAGTGAAATGCCTTTTAGCTTAAAAAAGGTATTATCCAAATTTCGATGTAGTGACCACGACTTACGCATAGAGAAGGAAGACACAAAGGTCTGCCAGTCGAGGAGAGATTATGTACAATGTGGCCGAAGACAATTTTATAGAGGATGAGGCCCATTTCCTAACGGAGTGCCCGGCATATGAACGCCCATCCTAACATTGGCCAATGTAGAATTACTCCCTACTAATTTCCAATTAATCAACCCGAGGGTAAGAGAGAGCCAGTGATATAAGACTCAACCAAATTTCTAAAAGAAGCACTAAAATACGAAATGAAAACGGTGTCTAAAGCACGGGGGGGGGGTTCTTCCATAGTAAAGGTACCTGGGGATGTGCCGCGCTCAAGGGTATACTTTTTCGGACTTCTAGTCTAGCCAAGGGTATGCTTTTCGGCAATTTTAGTCCAGGCCAGTCTAGGCAAGGGTATAATTTTTGGCAATTTTTGTCCAGGAAAGGCCAAATTTTCTTAATTTGTGTCTAGAAAGCCCAAATTTTGGCGATTGTTGTCTAGAGAACGCGAAATTTTGGCGATTTGTGCCTAGAAAATGGCAAATTATGGCACTTTTGGTATAGAAATTAGTCTAGCCAAGGGTATCATTTTCACAAAAATTGGTCTAGCCAACGGTACTATTTTGAAG
>REGM01000143.1:671138-729270 GCA_004194415.1 Aurelia aurita | reverse complement strand
GTTATGTGTAGACTAGATCGTCTATATCTCCGTTCATTTACTTTAAGAATGAATAAAGACCACCTTAAATATTAAATTGTATTTCACAAAAAAAAAAAACAGTCATTCTGTTCCATTCTGAAGTTATAAGCGATTGTGCTCGGAGGCTCGGAAGGTATCTCTTGAAGCTTGGAAGAGTCTAAAAGTCGACATAATTCAGTCTTTAGCTTGAAAAATGATGGCAATTGGGTTGTGGGTGTGGGGGTGGGTGGTGGTGGTGGGTCTGCTTGTTCTCATTATTCTGAACCAATTGAAAAAACAATATTTGATTTGATTGAAAATTTGATCGACATTTTCAACCCTTTTCAAGAATTCTAAAAAACTGCTTCTAGCCAAATCACGAATAACTTTAGAAAAGTGTGACGGCCTTTAGTTAAACAAATTTCTCATCTACGTTTGCCTTTTTTCCATCAAATGATATTCGCTTCATTGAAATTGGCGACTAATTCAGGATGGTACATTATGTCCAACGTTGAAACCTTTTTTTGACTCGTCCGGTAATTACGGCACAATAATTATCTGATGACAAATTTTACAAACTTTGTTCTGTTTGATCCAGGTGGAGGTGGACAACCTAAGCAACCAAAATGCGATCAACAATGCAAAGCACAAATTCGCAAAGCATTGAATGCGATCAAAACATTGAAACAATCTTACTGTGCATTCTACGTGGCATCTCAAAATCAGACTGACTTCTTGGTAAACAGAGATGAAAATAATGCATCTAGCTTGCTTCAAAAGTAAGTCACTTTTGCTAAATTGTACACTATTTCTGTGATTATATGTAATTCCGTTTGTGGAAATATACAAAAACACGGGAATGATATCAGAGAGCATAGCATGTTAAAGGGGCCTCTGCAACCGGCATGCTTTGTGAATACATCCTTTTGTGGTTTCTTTGTTGTCATCATTTTAATGGTCCACTAAAATGGCCGACGAAAAAGAGATGACACGTGCAAGGCATGCCGGTTGCAAAGACCCCTTTAAAGGTGCGGCTTATATGTGGTTTCTAATGTTATGCACTTTAGGTGCTTGAGAAATTTATCCACAGAAATGGAACTTAAATATCATATTCAAAACAAAAACTCCTTAGAAGTTCCTGCGAATTCCTAACAAAATGCAGGATCGTTTTGAATAACTGAATGCTATCTTTTCAGGTATGCCTCTGATTCGTTCTCAATGTATGAAAGCGAGGTTGCCACTGTGAAGGCGATAGACAGCACAGTGAAGTTCGAAAGCAAAGTAGCATTGAAAAGCGATTGCATGAAAGTAAATGGATTCAATTTGCCATGTTATCAAGGAAAGCAGAAAACAGCGAAAGAATTCCATGATTTGAAATGCTTCCAGCCTTGCATGGGAGATGTGGATAAATGCCAAAAATCTGACGAGAAACTGAGCAAATTGATTGAGGGAGCTGTGAAGGCGTTTAATGATAAGATTATCAAAGTGGCTGGCTGAATATTATGACAATTACAAGAACTCTTTAATTTAAACCTTTAATTAATGAACACTTTAATCAATGAATTTATTTGATTAATGAACATTTGATTAAATGTGATGAAACAGTGCTATGAATATGTTATCACAGGGAGCCATGCTTTATCATTTGCTTTGCCAATTACGAAACCAAAAGATATTTCAAAGGTGGTTAAATTCCACAACTCTTAAACGCCCCAGATGCCAAGAAAGGGTATGATCGTCATTCAAGATCTCTGGAAATTCAAGGCCCTTATCGAAAATGATACCAAGGGAAGTACCTATATATTTCTTCTTCTCAATTCAGTTTCAGTTGGCTCACAATAAAAGAACCAAAATAACAACTAATTCAAGCCAAACCAGCCTAATCCCTATTTCAAACTCTGAAACAAACAGTGCTTCGGGCTAGCGCTACAGAAGCGTTTCCCTATTTCAAATAACCAAGATGCTTTTCTATACTTCATTCATTATCATGCTCAAATTTTCCTGAAACATGCATACACAATTCAGGGGTGGCGCCAGGAATCTTCCGACGGAGGGGCTGGAACTTCCGACAGGGGGGCTAAAATGGCAAAAAAATGCTGGTTTCGTACGTCATTTTGCCAAATTTCCTCCGACAATAACTCAAAATTTCCTCCGACGGGGGGGCTAGATGCTTCCGACGGGGGGGGGGGCTGTAGCCCCCCTAGCCCTCCCCTGGCGCCACCCCTAATACACATTTACGCAAGACCCTCTCTGTTTATAAGCAGGGTGATCATACGAGTCCCTGATCATCACTTTAAAACAGATACTGCCCTTTGAAATATCTTCAGTTCTCCTATTCGGCATCAATAACCACTGCTTGTAAAGTAGATATCAAATTTATCTTAACTTGAGATGCTTGATTTAAATACGCTTGCAATTATGTGTTAAATGGCTTGCATGATACTGATTAGAACGAACTTGAATGAACGATGGATCTATGATTTAAATTCTGATCTCAAATCGAAGCTATTGAATTCCAAAATGTCCCAATAGCAACCATGAAATCAATGCTAGCAATTTTGGTCCTTCCACCTTGGAATCGCGGTAGAAAAAGGTAGTACTGGGGATAAACTGGAACCCATATTCTGAAATTTTGTTGGTTGAGTAAAGGAACCATTTGCTAGATATTTTCATCTGACACATTCACCATAAAAGAAACGAAAGAGACCAAACGAGACAAAACAGTACACTGGACTTGTTTTAAATTATCAAATCCAATACTCTGGGTACCAGAACCTCGAAAAACATTCAAAAAGAAAATTACTCCCTCTTTCTTTTTTCTTTTACTATTTTCTGATGGCTCTGGTACCGAGCGTACAAGTCAGAGAGCATATTAACGTCTTCTAATAGACCTTTAGCTATTCTACAAAAGGGTCTGGATCGAGCAACATTTTTATACAGTTTGCAGAAATCTGACGAATTTTCGAACTTGCACAACAGTGATAGAAGCCCTAACGCCACTCAATCGAAAATTTAGTATACAAATGTATAAAAATATCGCTCGATCCAGACCCTTCTGTAGGATAACTAAAGCGTCTCTTGTCTGACGATTTGCATCGACCAGTGTCAGATTATACATATAGCGATTGTTTCCATTATGAAACGCAATTCTTGCAGATTTCTGAGCATAAAACCTCAATTTATCGTTATGTAAAAAAACTGTTTCTTGGGAAACTTGCTTTAAATTTCTCTAATTCGTTTTAACACCCCCAATAACTGGAACCCAGCAGCAGAAATGACATCATTAGGTAGCATCATTGAGCAAGAACACATTTTCGAATTAGGTATGATAGTGTCCTTCAGCAGCACTGAATTAACAGCTGCATGTTTCTCCTTCCACCTTGGGTTCGAAGAGGAAAGAAGGTTTGACAACTTCTCAATCAGCAAACTCATCAGGCACGCAACGGGAGATGACCTCTGTTAGACTCTCAATTTATTGTAACGAGTTTTTCGATAGGAAGCACGTTCTGAATTTCTCTATTTCGGTAAAAAAGACTACAAGTAGTGCATGTCAGCAGAGATGTAATTGTGGGGTAAGCAAAGCTGATATAAGGGCAAATATTCTTCCACTTGAGTTGGAAAAACCCTGAGCAAAATTTTAGTTGGTGAGGACCAACTTTAAGGGGAACAAAACGTTCAAGGGGAGATGCTAAAAACGCGAAAAAAGCCAGGCAAGGAGAGAAAAGAGAAAAAACCAGGAGAAGGAGAAACAAAGAGGGGTGAAGTTACACGAATGCAACTCTGAGGGAGGATAAAAACATATAGGAGGGAAGGGTACCAAAATCAAGGACTTTATGAGGAGTTTAAAGAAAAGAAAATAGTCCCGTTTGATTGCTTCCTTATAGCGAAACAGCAGAGAAAATGAAACAGAAAATGAGTTACTTTGCTGCTCGTGAAGACCATGTTTTGACCTTCCAATTAAAAATTTAAAAAGTTTGAAAGAATATCTACACCTGGGATAGTGTTCTCTAGAAACATCCAATCAGTCCTAGCATGCGTTTTCCTCCACCTTGGGTTCGAAGAGGAAATAAGGTGACATAGAGAACGTGCTGGAATACATTGTTTGAATCTTTTAAATTGACATTTGATTTAGAAGATGGATTAAAAAGATCGAAGCACGTCTCAACATAGCAAATGTTTATTGGGTGTTTCTTTATGAAATAAAAACGCAAAAGCGTTAAATGACATGATGATGGGAAGACATGATGGGAAGAAATCTAGTTTCGAAAAACAACAAAAGAATATAAATTTAGCGCAATCGGACGAAGTTGCATTCACAGACGTTGAAGATCGAGGCAGGCAAAGACAAGCAAACTAACAAAGAGAGACATCATCAGCGAAAACAGTTTTGGTAAGTTTACATTTTATGCATTAAGTATTTCTTATTTCATAATCATAAAATATTACTATATATGCTTACATCCTACTATACATTCTACTTATTATTATACCACTATACAACACTACAGGAATTATACCTTGGGGAGCAAAGGACAATGACTACCCCGGAGCAAAGGACAATGCATTAAGTATGAAACTGTGGCTCTTTTGCTTCTAAAACTTTCAACTTATCCATTCCCTTTAAGATTTCAGCTGTTTTTAAACATTTGAGTAAGGAATATGAAATGACCAATTCTAGCTTGGAGGAGGCAAATCTTCGGATACTTGCACTTTGGCACACCAGAGTTTCCCTTCCCACTTTAAAAATTGAGCTTTAGAACTATCTCCCGTTGCTGCTGAAACAATCTAGCAGAAAAACAGAGCCATTGAACATTTGTATTAACGATATCATTGAAACCTGGGAAAAGGGTTAAAACTGTCTCTCGTGCTTTCATAGGCTTTCAGCGGGAAGACGATGCTTGCAATCAAGCTATTATGGCTTTTGGCAGCGTTCGTGCTAGCAACGACAGCAATAACATCTGAGATGCACAGTGACGTCGAAGACTACTCGGCTGATGAGGAACTAGATGAAGATCAATTGCAACGTGATGAGGTAGAATTTATTAGCCTATTCTATTACCTTGCTACTGTGCAGACTAAATCAGAAAATGCAATATAACTCAGCCAACAGAAAGGCTGCTCTGTTCGAGAGGAAGCTAAATATGCTGCGTTGCAAAGTATAGGGTCTACTGGGGGGGGGGTGAAGAGGGATATCTGGGGTAAACGATCAATTTCTAGAACTCAGAAATTCAAAATAGAGAATTTTTTAAATTATAGAGAGTTATCGGAAGACGTATACAATTTGTAATTATAGGCTTCCTCTTTCACTCCTCAGATTACCTCCTTATCGTTGTTGACAGCTTTTGAGGAAATTGAGGAATTTACTTTTGGCTAAGTAGTGATTTCTGAGAGAAAGAACGTATCTAAAATAGTGAGAAAAATAACCAAAAATTACTTTGAAGTTGCATTGATACAAAGGATTTGAAATTTTACGAATTGGTTGGGTGGTACTTGGATTATGATTTTTCAAACAGGTGATATATTCTATTTGACACAACCGGTACAAATATGATTGAGACTAGCTTTTCTTTCAGGGCCATGATGAAGAAAACGAAGCCGGTCTCCTGCAACATGGGCACAAAAATGTTGACGTTGATGGTAAAGCAATAAAGGATGCGTGGGGATGGGGCAGCAGAAGACGGAGCGGTTGGGGTGGCAGTAGCAGACGACGTTGGAGTGCGAGAAGGAGGAGTGGTTGGTCGGCTAGAAGGCGACGTAGCTGGTCCGCTAGAAGGCGACGTAGCTGGGCCGCTGCCAGGAGGAGACGTAGTTTGGCTGCCAGGAGGAGACGTAGTTGGACCACCAGAAGGAGGCGTAGAAGGACCGTACGCCGTCGAAGAACAAGAAGGCGCAGAAGGATCATACGCCGAAGAAGAAGGTTTAGAAGAAGGATCATACGCAGAAGAAGAAGGTTTAGAAGAAGGATCATACGCAGAAGAAGAAGGTTTAGAAGAAGGATCATACGCAGAAGAAGAAGGTTTAGAAGAAGGATCATACGCAGAAGAAGAAGGTTTAGAAGAAGGATCATACGCAGAAGAAGAAGGTTTAGAAGAAGGATCATACGCAGAAGAAGAAGGTTTAGAAGAAGGATCATACGCAGAAGAAGAAGGTTTAGAAGAAGGATCATACGCAGAAGAAGAAGGTTTAGAAGAAGGATCATACGCAGAAGAAGAAGGTTTAGAAGAAGGATCATACGCAGAAGAAGAAGGTTTAGAAGAAGGATCATACGCAGAAGAAGAAGGTTTAGAAGAAGGATCATACGCAGAAGAAGAAGGTTTAGAAGAAGGATCATACGCAGAAGAAGAAGGTTTAGAAGAAGGATCATACGCAGAAGAAGAAGGTTTAGAAGAAGGATCATACGCAGAAGAAGAAGGTTTAGAAGAAGGATCATACGCAGAAGAAGAAGGTTTAGAAGAAGGATCATACGCAGAAGAAGAAGGTTTAGAAGAAGGATCATACGCAGAAGAAGAAGGTTTAGAAGAAGGATCATACGCAGAAGAAGAAGGTTTAGAAGAAGGATCATACGCAGAAGAAGAAGGTTTAGAAGAAGGATCATACGCAGAAGAAGAAGGTTTAGAAGAAGGATCATACGCAGAAGAAGAAGGTTTAGAAGAAGGATCATACGCAGAAGAAGAAGGTTTAGAAGAAGGATCATACGCAGAAGAAGAAGGTTTAGAAGAAGGATCATACGCAGAAGAAGAAGGTTTAGAAGAAGGATCATACGCAGAAGAAGAAGGTTTAGAAGAAGGATCATACGCAGAAGAAGAAGGTTTAGAAGAAGGATCATACGCAGAAGAAGAAGGTTTAGAAGAAGGATCATACGCAGAAGAAGAAGGTTTAGAAGAAGGATCATACGCAGAAGAAGAAGGTTTAGAAGAAGGATCATACGCAGAAGAAGGATTAGAAGAAGGCGAAGAGCTTTTCGGCCACGGGGAACAACACAGAAAACAAANAGAGACGAAAATAATGAATCTAGCTTGCTTCAAAAGTAAGTTTGTTATGCTCATTTGTTTTGCGAGGAGATATGTGTATTTTAGTTTGCGTTTTACGTGGCATCACAAAATCAGACTGACTTCTTGGTAAATAGAGACGAAAATAATGAATCTAGCTTGCTTCAAAAGTAAGTTTGTTATGCTCATTTGTTTTGCGAGGAGATATGTGTATTTTAGTTTGCGTTTTACGTGGCATCACAAAATCAGACTGACTTCTTGGTAAATAGAGACGAAAATAATGAATCTAGCTTGCTTCAAAAGTAAGTTTGTTATGCTCATTTGTTTTGCGAGGAGATATGTGTATTTTAGTTTGCGTTTTACGTGGCATCACAAAATCAGACTGACTTCTTGGTAAATAGAGACGAAAATAATGAATCTAGCTTGCTTCAAAAGTAAGTTTGTTATGCTCATTTGTTTTGCGAGGAGATATGTGTATTTTAGTTTGCGTTTTACGTGGCATCACAAAATCAGACTGACTTCTTGGTAAATAGAGACGAAAATAATGAATCTAGCTTGCTTCAAAAGTAAGTTTGTTATGCTCATTTGTTTTGCGAGGAGATATGTGTATTTTAGTTTGCGTTTTACGTGGCATCACAAAATCAGACTGACTTCTTGGTAAATAGAGACGAAAATAATGAATCTAGCTTGCTTCAAAAGTAAGTTTGTTATGCTCATTTGTTTTGCGAGGAGATATGTGTATTTTAGTTTGCGTTTTACGTAGCATCACAAAATCAGACTGACTTCTTGGTAAATAGAGACGAAAATAATGAATCTAGCTTGCTTCAAAAGTAAGTCTGTTTATTTTCCTCATTTGATTTGCAAGGAGTTTAGTTTGATATATGTAGTTTAGTTTGTGGAAATATGCATAAACAAGCATAATGATATCAGAGAGCAAACTATGTTAAAGGTGCGGCTTATACGCGGTTTTTACTTTTCGTATACCGGGTGAGTCAGAAAAATGTATCAACTGTTTGAAAAATTGTACAGAAAAAGGCATACAACCAATTAGTAAAATTTTAATTTCATCATCTTACTGAGGCTTCAACTTAATTTTTGAGATTGTTCTGATAATTTTAGGTGCATTCTTTCGTTCTGAAATCAGGACTTAGCCAATCAATTTGTAAGAAGCCAAAAATGGGCTGTTTGCTATCATGTAAATTTTGACTTTTTATGCTCAGCATTGACGAGAGAGCATAATTACATTTCAACAGTTTTCGTATCATTACAAATGAGCTAAAAAAGCGTTATTTTACTTTACCTTTTTGCATGGTTGAAAAGTGGATTTAATTGTCCCACCCACTCATAGTTTTAGCCAAAGCCCATGGAAGCTAGTTCTCGGAACTTCTTCATTTGAGATTAAAATTGTGCATTGTAAATTATGAATAAATTCTCATAATCAAGTTAAACTCTCAGCCAGACAACGGAGTTGTAATTTTTCAAATTGGCTTTATAGTTTTGTAGTACGATTTTGCAAACATTGGATACATTTTTCTGACTCACCCGGTATTTTGTTACAGAATCACAGAAGTGTAGTCGAAACATAAATGAGCATAACATCTACCGAGAAAAAACAATCAAATGTATGCACTTTAGGTGCTTGAGAAATTTATCCACAGTTAAATGGAACTTAGATATCATATTCAAAGCGAAAACTCCTTAGAAGTTCCTGCGAATTCCTTAATCCGTGTTATATGAACAAAATGCAGGATCGTTTTGAATAACTGAATGCTATCTTTTCAGGCATGCCTCTGATTCGTTCTCAATGTATGAAAGCGAGGTTGCCACTGTGAAGACGATAGACAGCAAAGTGAAGTTCGAAAGCAAAGTAGCATTGAAAAAAGATTGCATGAAAGTGAATGGATTCAATTTGCCATGTTATCAAGGAAAGCAGAAAACAGCGAAAGAATTCCATGATTTGAAATGCTTCCAGCCTTGCATGGGAGATGAGGATAAATGCCAAAAATCTGACGAGAAACTGAGCAAATTGATTGAGGGAGCTGTGAAGGCGTTTAATGATAAGATTATCAAAGTGGCTGGTTGAATATTATGACAATTACAAGAACTCTTTAATTTAAACTTTAATTAATGAAATCTTTAATCAATAAATTTATTCAATTAATGAAAATTTGATTAGACGAGAAGAACATTGCTATAAATACGTTATCACAGGGAGCCACGCTGTATCATTTGCTTTGCCAAGTAGGAGACCAAACGATATAACAAAGGCTTTAGATGCAACCAACCGCACATGAATCCCGAATCATCACTTTACAACTGATCATGCCCCTTGAAATATCGTTACTTCTCCTATTCGGCATCAATAACCATTGCTTCTAAAGTAAATACCTGATATATTTTGATTTGTGCTGCAAAAAGCTTTATTAAAATTTACTTGCAGTAATTTGTTAAATTGCTTACATGATATCTATTAGAAAGAACTTGAAGAATGAATTTATGTTCTGATCTCAAATCAAAGCTACCACATTTTACATTTTCTGCGTCATTCTATGTACATCTTGAACTATGAACTATGAACTATGAACTATGAACTTTCAGTTTTCATATTGAAACTATTAAAGGGCAAGCAAAGAATACAACATCCAGTTGTATAAATACAGGTACTGAGTTTTTACATCGACTATCATGGCACCGTTCTTTTGGACCAACACAGCTTTTCTGTGCTGCAACTCTGCTTTAAATCGACACAGCTTGAAAAAAATGATTTGTTTCGCGAAGATATATTATCGAATTGGTAGTGTTGTTGATTCGCTTGCTTCGCTACTCAAATAGATACGCATCCCAAAAGAATGCATACAAAATATAAGCATGTTGTCGTGTTGGTCCAAAAGAACGCACGCAATATAAGGATATAATTTTCATGGTTTTAATGTCCTCAAAAGTCAAGTTAAGTCTAGTCAAAAAATTTTCATAACAATTCCAACCTAATACAGGGAATCTTATGCGACCCAGGAAAAACAAATGCTTATCTAGCCTGGGCCGCTTTAAAAACAAAACAAAGTACAACATGGTATATAAGGGATACAAAACTAAGATACAAGGAAATAAGCTATGGAAAATATTAAGATACAGATAGGCTACTTTTGTGATTTTATAAATTTTATATATGTGACAAATGTTTAATATTTAGACATAATATCTATTTTTAGTTTTTTGACAAAATGCTTTTGAGCAGACATGGTCCTGAGTAGATTAGGTAAGTTATTCCATAATCTGGCACCTATGTTTTTAATCTTGAAATTTCCCCAGCGTCTCTTTGCTTTATCGATTCTAAAATCCGTATTCTGCCTAGTTATATATTTATGTTTACCGTCATTTGTCTCAAAATAGCTCTGGAAGATTAGAGGCTGAAAAAATTGGATTGACATTTACTTCGTGCATAATTTTGAGGATTTTAGTTTCAAATGGATCTTTGACTGTGAGAACCCCAAATGTTTTATGAATGTTATTGGTTGATTCCCTGCGATTTTTGAATTGAAGAATCTTAATGATTCGATTTTGTGTACTCGGATTTGCTTTAAATGTTTATCTGTTGCTTGGCCATATAATTCCAGTGCATAATTAATCTTTGACTGTACAAAGCTGTCAAATAATACTTGTAAGCAATCACGAGGAGCATGATGTCTAAGTTTCGCAAAAATAGAAGTGTCTTTTGTTAATTCATTTGTTACTTTTGTAATATGCTGTTCCCAGGTGAGATTCTTATCTATAACCAAACCTAGATATGTCACACTATCAGCTTGCTTGAGTACAGTACCCATTTAGATTTCTATGTCAACTTGGGTAGCTGTTTTCCTATTTGGTTTAAATATACAATTGTGTAATTTTCTGGTAAGTGCCTTTCACCTTTTTTTAAAATTGGGATAACCTGAGCAATTTTCTAATTATCTGGAAAGGTTCCTGATTTGAAAGATAGATTTGTAGGCATGCGAGAGGGCTTAAAAATCGTTCAAATGATGCCTTAATGATTGCGGATTCAACTCCGTCATGTCCTGGAGATTTTTTCTTAAATCTCGCCCAAAATTTCTTACAGTCAGTTGTAAAACTTATTGGATTCTTTTTGTTTTATAAGAAAAACAAATTTTCAATGCAGCTTGCCTATAAGGTTGTAACGAATAGGAGGTTGGTGAAAAAGTATGAATTTGGCAAATAACTCACGACTGACAAGCAGACGATCGTTTTCAGTTCTTCGAGTTGAAAAACACATTCTTGATGATATGACGAATTGATTGTAACATGATGTTGCGTTCATGTCGAATGTCATTTGCAAGGAGCTGAAAATTAAAAATTGAAAGTGGAAATAAATCGAGTGCAGAAAATTGTAAAGCATACCTAGAGGAGGCCCAAATCAAGAATTCTGTGATTTACGAGAAATGCAAAAATAAGAATACAAGCATTGAATAGTCTAAACTGCAATACCGTAAAATTGGGATTTTGAGCAATTTCAAATCAGGTGACTAAAAAGGCTTTATCACGATTGATCAATTTCGAACTCAAATCCATCTTTATATAATATGATGTTCTGCTAAGACAGAGCATGAAAGAATCACTTTCTTATAAAGAAATAGAACCAACCACAAGGAACTGGCTACATCTTTTTAAGGAAAATTTGAATTAAGAATTTTATATATTCTCATCTATATCAAAAGAAGAACAATTTCAAAATCTATGTCAATAATCAAATTCCAACAGGGACTTTGTTACAACTTCATTATTTGCCAGGCTCTTTGTTGCGCAGTTTATAGAATACAGTAAATCCCCGCGTATAAGAACCTACTTTTTTCAGGGCCAGGCTGAATTAGGTTCTTATTTGAAAGGTATTTAGATTAACTTCAGGGTATAAAGGTTCTTATTCAAAGGGTCCCTTATGAAAACCTTTTAGGAGTCATTAACAAGAGATTTTCAACCCTATTATTTGCATTTTGGCAATGTTATTAATGACCTAATAACCAATTCTAGGCTTAGAATCTTGACAGAAATGATTGTCATTTTTAAAAAGGAGGGGAGGAGGTTCAGACTTTAACAGCTAACAGGGACAAACATCAATTTAATAAGGACCATAAAAAAATCAATTTTATTACCCTTGTAATAAGAACATACTTTTTTATCAAACTGAAACAGGTTCTTAATTACAAGGTGCATAATTTAGGAAAAACAGCCTGCAGGTTCTTATTTTTGTAGGTTCTTATACGCGGAGATTTACTGTATTACAAGACAAATACAACGTTCGTACCAGGTGTGCCAAAAAGAATTTGACAAGTTTGGCACTTGATAAATTGGAATGAAGCAAAGTTTGGTTGAAATTCAATTTTACCTATATTTCCAAGACTCAGAAAAATAAAAAGGTCACAAAAATACTTCAGCCTTTCGGGTATCTACCAAACGTTGATTCATTCCAATTTAAGTATTCTCTGCATAACAAATTTCTAAAAAAAGGAAGCCATTGACAAAAGTAAAATGAGTTCCACTTGATGATTCCTTCAAATTCAAGAAGTAAATAGCCATTATGGATAACTAACTTACCATTTCTAACAGGGTTGGTTTACTTTGCCTTGGTTTTTTTCTTTGCGATTGTAAGTTCTTCCCCTACAAGGAAAAAAGTATTGACTATTTAGCATTCAGAACTAGATCTCCATGCATTTGGAGCTGTTGAGATACAGTCCCTTTTTAACTCACATATGAGGACTCTGAGATCTCTGGACGTTCTTGTGCCAAAAATATGATTCAAATGTTAGCTCCACTGCTTCAATCAGGACATTTTACAAGCTTTTTAATGTGTTGTATACAGCTATCAAAAGACAGTTGTTCTAACGATGTACCAGATGCAGTATCAGCCTTGGATCAAAATTCCAATTCAAATCAATCAGCCTTGGATCAGAACCATCCCCTATCACAAGAATTGTAGAAATCTCCGCTTCTAAACTGCATTCAATCTATTGTCTATGGACGATTCAACCCCTATGGACGATTCAACCCCTATGTACGATTCAACCCCTATGGACGATTCAACCCCTATGGACGATTCAACCCCTATGTACGATTCAACCCCTATAGACGATTCAACCTCTATGGACGATTCAACCCCTATGGATGATTCAACCTCTATGGACGATTCATCACTGTACTAGCCCTTGATGCAGGCTCAGTTTGGTAAATGTTTCTAATGGGAGGACGAAAAGGTATACAGGCAACGAGAATCCAATTTGAAAATATACTTACATTGTGGCTCGTTCTTTCTCGTTTCCTTGCGTTATTGTTTTGAATTCTATTTCCATTGTCCTTCAAATTTCTGTCACAAGTCATATCATTTTCATTCACATTAGTATTAATATCAGTTCCACTGCCCTTAACTCTTCTATCGATTAATTCTGAATTAACACAGACGTCCATTGTCTTTTCATTTGCAACTGAATTTTTGCCACATTTAGCAATAAGAGTCCCTGATTTTATATCATTCAATCCGGTACTAATTTCTGCTTTTCGTTCCAGAGGGGCTTCTTTTGACGTATTGTTTTCAACTGCTTTCCCGCCAATTGAAGCTAAAACGAAGAGCACCACTCTTTTAGACTGCTTCTTTGAGATATCAAGTGAGATATAATTGAAAATTGCATTCTCAAGTATATGAGTGGTATTAATTAGTAGTATAGAGCTGGATCGATATCTAGGGGGGCGCAAGTAGCAGGCCCGTTGCAATGAAATCCATAATGGGGGGCTGAGAGCCGAGTGAGTAAAATTGGGGTCCGGGGTCTGCCTCTGGGACATTTTTTTGAGACGTCGCCCTATACATCGTCGGAAAACACCCCTGTTGTGATGTAAAAAGTGCACTATTTAATTGATGAATATATATGATGATGATATTTAGATATCTAAAGCTTGAAACATTTGGCTAATAATGTAAATAAGTATGCCATTGTTCTTGCGGTGGAAAATGCTATTCTTGTTATACAATACTGTTTTTAATAAGAAATAGCTTGATATAGAACACAAATATTTACAGTATTGCAACATAAAATTATAATTTTTGTTGAAATAACTCTAAAGCCCCCCAAAAATCAACAACAAAATAACTAGGGCGCTGAGCCCCCTAGCTCTACACTACCGAGTGGTATAAAGAACGTCAAAATCGCTTCTAACTTGCAAGCGCTTTGTTAGTTAGATTCGTCCGACATTTGTCCCAGTGAATGGTGAAATAAGATCTAAGGGAAGATCTATAAATTATCTATCTATTTGAAATCTGCAACTCTTAACTTGTCCCTTTTCGAGGACCTCTGTTTGTTCCTCTGAATAATCTCTCCTTGCCGCAACATACAAAGAATAGCTACGACATCGACATCGAATAAAGAATGACGTAGTGATATTTACGGCAGAAAGTCGTAGCGAGCATTTTGATAACGAAGTGAATTTGCTAAAGATTATAAAATAAATCGACGAGAAATCTTACCATTATCATTCCCATTATCGTTTTCATCTTCGCTTTCACTTGATGATTGATAGCAAAAGCTCAAACTTGCTAAAGCACTAGTGTTCGTTGAAGAGCTTAACTCCATACTGTTCATTTGTATTTTGTTGGCTTCATTTTCTAGGTAAATTGGAGAAAGGAAATCATATTGATCGGGCTAAATTCTGCACTTTTGATCACAAAATTCAATTGGCTATTTTTAAAAACAGGGGTTCAAAACGGACTTGAAAGGTTTCATTAATCCAGAAGCAAAGTTTGATGGTTGAGATGTGAATTTAGAGTCTTGTGAAATTCTGTCAAAAATCCAGGCCACCAGCCCTCGAAAGTATAAGATCTTTGCAAGAAAATTTGCATTGCTTTACTTTTAATACTTTACCCCCGAACGATTTTTGCGGTCAAATCCCTTATAAAATACAGAGCTTTATATCACAGTAAAATCAATATAACAAGGACTAGGAAGATGGAACGTTGCAGCTAGGCTATATCGAGGCTAGGCTAAAAATTTCCATAATGGCGGCCGTTCGCCGAAGTGGTGTATTGAAATAATTGAATTATTTGACTGATTTTGCGTAAAAAAAAAATATTTCCTAACATTTAATTATACCGGGTGCGCCAAAAAAAAACTATCCACGTTTGAAAAATCGTAATACCCAGAGTACTGGATGGATTTGAATGAATCAAAGTTTGGTTGATAGCAGAAAGACTGAAGTATTTTTGTGATTTTTCTCGTATTTTTATGAGAACAGATAATACAGCTAACTTCGAATTTAAGAAAATTCTGTGTTTGCAAAATGCCTGAAAAAGGGCCTAAAACACTTGATCAAATCTTACAGAAATTTCTCACACCGAACAATGCAAAATTACAGTTTTTCACGGGTATCGGATGTCGTCTGCACTTGTATTGCCATGGGATTGAAAATCTTTAGTATTTCTTTAAGAATTAATTTCCTATAACGCAGGAGAGAGATTAAATGCTCTTGCATCTTGTTCTATGCGGGAGATTTCGTACGATTTGATCGAGTGTTTTAGGCCTGTTTTCAGCCATTTCGCATCAAACGAATTTTCGTAAAGTTGAATTTATCTATGTTTTCTCTGCTGATAAAAACATGAGAAAAATCACAAAAATACTTCAGACTTTCAGCTTTCAGCCAAAATTTAATACATTCAAATCCATCTAGTACTCTACGTACTACGATTTTTCAAACGTGGATAGTTTTTTTTGGCGCACCCGGTATATTTATTTAGCGTTTAATTTATTAATTTCCGTATTCGATTTAGATTAGTTGCAGCATTTATTTGTATTGTAGCTAGAATAAATGATCGAATTAAAATAAGATGACAACAACTGAAGACATATAACTTGTTAAAGAGAGGATTGAGAGACTCCAACGTTATTAATTAAATGAACTAACTGAAATCAATTTTTCTGTGATCCAAAATTGAAGTGCCAAGTAATTCACTTTAATTTGATTTTAGTAACCACAATAGATGTCTGCATGAAGGCTTTGGTTTATTAGAAGCAAGTCATTGACTTTCTACAAACACATGATAACTTTGTGTAAGCGAAAGGACGAATAATAAGAGTCTACCTTTGCTCTGAATAGAAGAACAATCAGTGCGGTCAAGATTTATCTGTTTTGCTTGACACTCTTTTAGTTGATTCATTTCTTCATTACTTCTTTCTCCTTCAAATTTTGTTCGCTGTATGTTGTTGTTATTCTCTTCCTGCCTCCATGAACTCCTTCGATTCTCATTTCCATGTTGGAACTTATTTCTATTACTTCTCTCATTCCAAACACCACTTCCTTGATATCTGAAAAGATTGTTGCATGATGTATCATCAAATAGTTTCACTCATTAAAAACTAGGAGGATGGCATAGGATAATGTGATAATATCTAAAAGAAGAATTGCAGAAAGAAATCTAGCAGAAGGCATTACAATTCTTGTATATTTAGGGCTTAAATAAAACAATCACTACCCAGGTTTTGAACCTAATAAACAAAATCCGTGGGGCAGATCTTTAGATTTATCCTTCTTCTTTCGTTATAAACCCAGACTTCTCTTAAAAACCACCTTTCGCGTGCACAAGGTGACAATTTGCCCTTCTGGTTTCCGGGCAACTTTAGCAGCTTTGTTTGTTTTGAACTACTAGTTGAGAGAATTAATTTTGTCTGCAATCGCTAATCGCTTTGAATTGCCATGTCAATCAAAACCAACTGATGCTATTGTGTTACGAAATCTGTCCTTGTTTACCTGAAATCCTTTGTGTTTAAAACATTTCCATCTTCTTTCTTTCTGTTTTGTTTATCTATTAAATCAGTTTGCCTTGAGACTTTTGGATAATTTCTGAGAAAAAATGAAAAAAAGCTGTAATTAATCTGCCATACATTACAAAACCATCAATTAACATTAGTACGAGTTGTGGGATACCCACCATCCAAATTGCAACCAAGTGTCCCAAAAAAGTCTCCCTGTTTGAAAAAGCACCAACAGTTGATCACAAGGACAATCTTCAAATTTGTTTTTTTGGCAAGTTGATAAAGGACCAAATTATTTTCCCAGGTGCAATTTATAGTTTTGATCCATTTGAATTTTAAAAATTAGCCAATTTGGTTCTTTTAGGGTTGCTTGGTTTTGAAGAATACTGCAAAAAGCACAGATGATTACCAGATTAATTCTTTTGTGTATATTGAGCTTCCAACTTGATTGTAAATGTCAGAAAGAAACGCACACTATCATTGGCAACTTGGACCACAAAGAAAAATTTCAAAATTTGGCTCTTAGGGGATATTTACAAGATGGTTTTTAAACCTATCATCTTTAAAGATAATTGGATCACTGAGAAAACAGACAAAATAAATTTTATGGATAGGCTCGATAATCAAGTATTGGCGATTTTCTAAACAGGAGGACTTTTTTGGAACACTCGGTAAATGGACACATATTCTGCTTTAAAATTCATTTTTAATGAAAACCTTCAAAAAATGTTTTAATTTTACAATGAAAACCTACAAACTACTACCAATCAACAAACATAGGAAGAAGAATCTTTGCAGAAGTGATCAAAATAGTAACTTACTTTTTTCTTTCCTCTCTCCATTTTTTTATGTCTTCATCATTTCTCAGGACAATTTTAAACACGCCTTCCTCATGACTCTATAAAAGTATTTTTTAAATGTTTCAAGAATATCTATTTGAGTATTTCTATTGAATCCAACATAAGTGTACAAGCCAGGAGGTTGGGGGTAGTTGTAGCAGCCCTCCGGCCCCAACATTGGGAAAATTTGTAAACATTTGCCATAGTTGGGCAAAAGATCAGCCTAAAGTCGGGAAAAATGTTTGTAAACATGCTTATGAATCCCAATTATAAACTCATTGGCCCCAGAAGAACCTATTTCGGAAATATTTTTGCAACATATCATATAAAGTGACCACGAGCATGATGCCAAAAGATTTTGGCTACAAAAAGTTTTGAGCAAATTTACCTGAATGAAATGTAGCTTGAGAGTTTTCCTTGAAGCCACAAAATGACAACCTTCTACTTCACACTGAAAAGAGAAACCATTAACATGAATCTTTACCTTCTACTTCACACTGAAAAGAGAAACCATTAACATGAATCTTTACCTTCTACTTCACACTGAAAAGAGAAACAAGTTGTTAAATTAACATGAATCTTTCCACAGTATTATTTTTCTAATAAAATGAGCATTCTAAGTTTTATCGTGAACAAAGGATCTATCAAACTATGACGCATTAACAGAATGCATAATTAAAGCCTAAGTTTTAAGCTGGGTGGAAAGTTGCAAGTCAGGACATTTTCCAGACACCTGTTTGGCTTCTGGGAAAAGCGATGTTTCTCAAACGTTGAAAACCATTTAACTCTCAATTTGATTTGCTCTTGTGAAAACTGCNTTTAAATCAAATTTTATGCTCATGTGGTAGCTTAATGACCACTGGCCACTTCTCAAAAAGTTTTGTCATAAAAGATGTTAAACTTTCTCAGGAAAATTAAGATTAATAACTTCAAGTCAAGAAGTTGCAAATGTGACGGTCACACGAGTCACACCAAATAAACCAAAAAATTTGCATTAGTAAGCATGTTTTTTTTGGGGAAAAGATTGTTAGCATAGAGAATGGCTTAAGGGCATTTTACCACTGTATCAAAATCTTTGAAAAATCAATAAAATTTTAGTAGACAGCTAGTTATATGTGTGACTTGGTCACGCGAGTCACTATGGAATGGCTGTTAACATGAATCTTTACCTTCTACTTCACACTGAAAAGAGAAACAAGTTGTTAAATTAACATGAATCTTTCCACAGTATTATTTTTCTAATAAAATGAGCATTCTAAGTTTTATCGTGAACAAAGGATCTATCAAACTATGACGCATTAACAGAATGCATAATTAAAGCCTAAGTTTTAAGCTGGGTGGAAAGTTGCAAGTCAGGACATTTTCCAGACACCTGTTTGGCTTCTGGGAAAAGCGATGTTTCTCAAACGTTGAAAACCATTTAACTCTCAATTTGATTTGCTCTTGTGAAAACTGCACGTTTTTGAAGAAGTGGAAATTAGGCTTTGTGCATTGATAACTCCATGAAACTCTGAAAAATTTAGAGCTAGATACCTTGACATGTCCCTTGACATGTGCTGCTTTGTCACCTTCTGTTTTGAATTCTTTCTCACATGGTTCACAGAAATATAGCATCTGTTCTTCCTGAAAAGTATGAGTTAAAAAAATCAATTGTCAACTCTAAATTTTGCAAGGACTGATCATGGGTGAAGTGAACATCTCTAATAATAATAATAATAATAAAATTTAGTGCAAAATATAGGCTAGTAGCCTGTAACACATCTAAAACTAGTAGTAGGCAGGTGTTTCTCTGAGCAACCGACGGCACCAACCAACCCCCGCTCTTTAATGATAGAAGAAATCACAGGTGGCGGGGAAAAATGAATATTATTGCATGATAAAATGTACCTTTAGTGCTTCATTTTACTTGTTGTTTCTCTTCCAGTCCATCTGTNTGTGCGATGAACTATGAACACTATCCTCATCACCAACGTTCTAGATGCAATGAAAGTTCATCGCACAGTGGGAACAACAGCGATGAAAATTTCTTGCTCCTCACTATAAAATTAATGTGACGAGAAAGGCGATGAATATCAAAACGCTTCCTAGCATAAGATCAATGTTCATCAAACAGTGGGAACGAACTAGGCTTTAAAGACCCATTGCACACCCACAAAGTCATGTTTCCCACACAGTCATGTGTATATGAACATTTGGGTGCTAATTGTCAAGATTTTAGTATAGATATGGGTAGAAATTTTTGGAAATTTGGTATAAGCATGGGTCAGTATTTTTGGTCGGCTCATCCCTATCCATAACTAAGTCACATACCAAAACTTGGTCCCCTGTACCTTGATTTGACTGGCTTTAGACTAACCTGACAATTGTGACCATTTTCAGATATCTTATTTGCTTCATTTGCAGCAGTACCATGACATCCTCCTATATTTGACCTATTATTTTGTTTATTGTTCTTATTTCCATTGAACTTCTGTCTCCATTGTTCTCCATTCATGAAGTGATTTCTTGGTCTTGGCTGCATGTGATGACGGGGTTCAAACCCTCGAGGAGGTGGTGGTGGTGGTGGTGTAAAGGGAGGACCATTAGTGAAGTTGCAAACTTGATTATTATTATTATTAAAATGACGTGGCCATGGCGGTATTGAAGGGCTACCATAGTTCTGAAATTGTGGTACCGCATTAAAATTATCATTAAAACGCATATGAGGGAAGTTTTGAATTGGAGAACTTGGAAAATTTTGTGTACAAAAATTAGGCCCATTCGGAGACTGCACTCTTTGTCCCATTACTGTTGCTTGCTGTCCTCCATTCTGCATGAATGACTTTGGTGGTGGAAAGATATATCCATTTTGAGTTCCAGCCATCTTGAAATCAGCTCGTCGAGTGAACTCTCCTTGAATAATCTTGTCTTTTTCAGCAGAACTTTGCAGGGCTTCAACACGCCATTTTCTCACGTGCGCACTCAGTTTTGTTGCAGATTATGAATTGAGTTGGATGGATGAACACAGGGTTCCAATGATAACGGTTCGTTGCGACAGAGGCGCTGGGGTGGCGGCGTCTTACCATTTGGTTCCGGCCATTCCGGCACAAGGGTAACGTTAGCAGACAAATTTTCTGTTGGTTTTTTGTAGTTTTACAAGATTTAACTTTTATTTCTAGTTTACTTTCCGAGGTATTTTCTTGTTTTCGTTCCTAAGGGTCTGGGAACGAAACAATTTCGCGCCAAAATTTTACACTGCAAAACTTGAGTCGACGTATCACAAAAGAAGAACAGTTTTCGGTAAAACGGTCCAAATTAGGCAGAGTTTTTTTCTACAGCATTTATGTGTGACTGAAAGAAACTTGCATTGACACATTTCCTTTATGCTACTCGCTTAGGCACAGAGAAAGAACTGAAGAAAGAAGAGTTTATTCTGGCTCTTCTTTTTGCTAAACAGCTGAAAGTGATTCTGATTTGGCAAAGAAGTAGGCTTGATTTTATACAAAATTTTGTTGGCAATTCCTGTAGAGATCAGAAAACGTCCTCAGAGATAAAAACATGTGTTTAATTGTGACGTTCATCTTAAATAAATTCAATAAAGTTAATTCTATTTCTGGTCATCCTTATGGACGACGAGTCCCTTTTCGATCAAATCTGGAATCTCCACAGCCAGCCATGGTCCAAGCTAAAATTGGGAAAGAAAAACGAATTTCAATCCGCAGAAAGGCAATATCGTAAAAGATTTGTGAAAACATTAACTTCAATAATTCTAACAATCTTAACGCCGTTTTTCTTGCACATTTGTGCTTCATGATACCTGGTTTATATGAATATATAGTTTGAAGCATTTTGTTAACTTCACAGCTTACCACATCTTCTATTTACGCAGATTGCTGGCGTGCCTCAGCATATTTCGAAAGGTTGTCAAAGGTGTGCGTTTTTCTAAGTTTTACCTCACATAACGAACGACATCATTTAGGCTGAAATTGTCCCTAAACTTTTTCAGTACGTTTAAGCACAAGCGATCACAGAAAGAAATCATGTTCATCCTTTGAAAGATGAAAAGCTTGGGTGTCTAAAAATGTTCGCAAGAACAGGCCTTTCCGCCGTACTCATCAAATATTCAGCATCCTTTGCCGCTCAAATGTAAAAAGAATTGTGCTTTCATGTCTGGGAGTGACGCACGCCACTGTTAAAACTGAAGCAAGGGAAGACTACAATTTTAATCCTCTCCAAAAACTATTATTCATAGAGGATAAGCTTTTCGGAAACAAAAAATTGGTAGAAACTAAGAAAGAAGGTTTTAGGTAATCCGTACGAAAATCCCTTTTTATCCTTCACTGTCGATACTGATCCTCAATAGCCGAGAATTTCACAATTATTGGTGAAACTACCTTGTTAATGTTCAGTTTCCTTTCAAACAGCGGTTTGACAAGTTTTCAAACGCAAGTAGTTGATAAAAATAGAGCATTTTCTGTTAATCTTCATCGCGTAGACGCCTTACCTTGTCTTCCCATCAACAAAAAGATTAACAGAGACCTGGCAATAAATGTAATAAAGATATAACTGAACTGAACTTACCCCTAGTGCCATCGCATGAGCTATTCCAAACTTAGGTACATTGCGTGCCCAAAGTGGCTTAAAATGATCTGTAAGACAAATTTTGCCACCCCTGAAATGAGAAATATATTCATTAAGATTTGATCTAAGAATCTATTTTATATTTGTACTTTTTTACTTGCTTCGGTATTATTTTTAGCTTTACGCACGACATTCTTCAAGCAAGACAAAATGCAAAGATCAAGGGAAGTCAGTTTTTTGGTTTGCACGAACCTTAACACTTGGCGAGTTGGTGAGTTGACGTTTTACCTATTCGAACAAAGAAAAAAAAAACCGTTTGGCGCTCTGCTTACATGTCTACCGGATGAGCAAGAAACTTTCCTGAATCAACCACCATTTTCGCATTTCCATTCCTTGTGCAAGAATTTGTAGAAACAGATTTCAAACAAAATTGCCCGAAAATTTAGAACGGTATAATAGAAAACTTTCATGTTTATTGCTCCTCCACTGCGGCGTAGTAGTCGATTCATTGAAACCAGAAACTAACGGCAAACATCAAATTTTTGTTTATTTACCAACTTGATCATTCAAGATGCATTTTTTTGAAAAATTCGATATTAAAAATCTTCACCTCATTAGTTACCAACGATAATGAACACCAATGACTACTAAGATCTTGCTCTTAATAGATAGGCCTTGTAGCTATTCCACAAAAGAGTCTGGATCGAATGATATATTATATACATTTTTATTCGAAAGGCTCGATTGAGCGAAGTTGAGCTTCTATCATTATTGTGCACATTCGAAAATTCGTCAGATTTCTACAACATCCAGAATCTTTGTAGAATAGCTAAAAGGTGTATTGCTAAACAAAGTATCTCACAAAGTCCAGAAAAAGTCACGGCTCCACGGCTGTGAGCCGGAGGAAGGTTTTGCTTGTTAATGTCATCTTTGAGGATGGTTTAGTAGTAATTTTTATAAGAAACCTGGGAAAATTTGGGTTATTTTGGCAACAGCAACTGGTCTATAATATTTTGGGTTATAAACAAAGCGAGGATTTCGACAAATCTCGTTATTTTCACCTGATAAAATGAGGAAGGTTTAACTAACGAAATTGGCATCCGGAGGAAGGTTTGACCATTTTCCGGACTCCGGTATTTCATACCTATACATTTTTGCAGTTTTCCCATCAAGTTCAGGTATTGCTATTTCTGGAGCTGTTGTTGGATACGTCACTGGTATCTATAATAAAAATGTAACATTACAATATTTTGCATATGAAAATAGTTAATAAAGTTGTACATTTGGCACTTCTTTTTGAATGTTTGTTTCACATAAAATGTTGTATTCTTTCTGAATATGAATAATACCTGAGGTAACGCAGCGTTACTAAAAAATATCGCAAAGAGAAGGTATTCTGTTAAATTTACAAATGATGGTTGCCAGGGCCGAAGCCAGTGGGGGGGCCGGGGGGGCGGAGCGCCCCCCCAGCCGGCCGTTTGTCGGAAATTTCACTTTACTTGTCGGATTTTTTCGTGATTTACAGGTCCACCTTTAAAAGATTTTGTCGGAGAAATGATGCATTGAACCACAGGAATTTATTAACGATCGAGGATAAATGACGACATGAATTTTGAATCTGCTGCATCTTTTTGCTTCATGTTCACTACGTTTGAAGGATTCAAGGTTGGATTGCAAAATAATTCAAAATTTTGGTTATTGGAGGAGTACATCAGTCATTTAACGCATGATTTGAACGTATGTTCCTGGTATGTTCCTACAACTTGCGTTGTTGCTGTTGTTGTTGTTGCTTTTGTCGTCGGAAAATTTTGGATCTTTGCCCCCCTATGAATTCATGGCTGCTATCGGCCCTGATGGTTGCTGCACATAAACAAACAAATTCATATTTTGATAAATCTGTTTTTTAAGAACAACGAATTATTATTTTAGTTTTCACAAAAAAATCCACAGGCTCTGTACGCAAATGAGGCAGTCTGCAAATTCTAGCCAACATGACAATTGGGCTAGACCACTTCAATCCATTCCAATATCAAAACTTGTAATTCCTCAACGTAAGAAGTGCCAAACAGCGGGCCAATATAACAACGAAGATCCCTAATTAATGGAAGAGTCCTTGTCGAGCTCTGATTGGATGGGAAATCTCACATGAATGAAAATGGAAAATTTAGAAAATTTATCTTAGATTTTCTATGAGTGGAGGTAGAACTTTTATGTAATTTCGTCTTGGTTATTTTTTCCTTAACCTTCGCATTTTGTTAACATTGGGTAAAATGAAAAAAAATAAAACACTGTTCAAATTTCTTGATGTTGGTAGCAAATCAAGACCATGAAGTCTATATAGCTAGCGAGTAGAAACTTCAACTATATTTTGTTATTTTTTACCGTCTATTGACAGATAATATAAATCTTTCTATTAAATTTCTAGATTCAACAGCAACCAGCAATGTTCATGAAATTCAAGCACCATAACTGTTACTTGTCACTTGAGTCACGAACAGACCTGGGGAGAGCAATAGTTTTCTGGTAAATGGCAGAAATAATTAGAAATAGCAAATAGAAATAGAAATAGCTCCGTGGCAGCCATTTACCAGAAAAATATTTCTCTCCCCAGACCCTTTTTCTGAATGTCAAAATGGTCTATTGTCTTTGCTTCAAAATCACTGTATTTTTAGGAAACAAAGAAACCATCACATTGAATACTTGTGTTCGCTACATTGACTAGTAAATTCAAGAAAATCGTACGGAACTCAACTGTAATGCCCTATTTTAGTTTCTAATTAGAGAAAGATTGTGTCTAATGATTGGAATGAAAACTGTAGGAGAGCAGACAACAGAGGGTTAAATTATTAATCAGAAATCTTCCTTCTTGAAACTTTGGAGAGACCTTCTTGAAGGATCTTTCCGGGCCTAGGACATAATCTCTTTCAAGCAAACGCTACTCTCCGCTGGAATCATTTGAAATATCGGAAATATGCAAGAAAAACAAGGAAACATCCAATTTGAGAATTGGAAGGAAATTCGCAAAGAGACAGACCGTGGATTCTGACTGCGAAAGAATTCTATTCTTGAGATTAAATGATATCCCGTCGGCTGCAACAGAACGAAAAGACAGGATAATATAAATCAGGCGCTTCTTTGAATTGCTTGTTTGGCTGCACAACACAACAGCAGAGCAAAGATTCCATGGTAACAGCGGGTGACAGAGACAAAATGTGGGGTTGTTCATCAAACATGTATTGGACTGAACTGTTGTTCTTTATCAAAAGGAAATCAGGCTTGGTTGGTGACGGGACATCATGTAATAACAAACATTATTTTTTGAAGGAAAAGGAATATTTTAGAAATGTTTGTATGGAATAGGGAAATGAATATGGAATGATTCCTGTAAGTAATAAACATTATTGATGATAAACATCAAACTGGTAAGTTTCCTTGTGTGAGGAAAATATGGCATAAAACTTGGATAAGTTTAGTTTTAGCTAGCAATGGTTCACACAAAATAGTTTGATCAAATCTCGTTGAAAATTCCTTTTTAGAACGACCGAAGATTTTTTTGATTTCGGGAATAAAGATTATTTGGTTTGGTTTACAAGAAAGCAATAGTTTCAATATTTCGCATTTCTATTAATGAATTATTTAAAAAAATGGCTTAATTAAAGAGTTCGCTCAATTCGATAAACCGTATATAAGGATAATAGAATTTTAATCATTTTCTTTCGGTCTTCTTGAAACACAACATTAAAACATCTCATCTACAGTGTCCTTTCTTTCATTTATGGCGAAATTTGCAATTTCTTATTTTTTCAAAATCCAAAATGACAACTTACAAGTCTACAAGGCATAATGCAACTCCAACCATGAACATATTTTGATTTGAATTTCAAAAATAAACTTTCAAATATCCTAGGGTCCTAGGGTATAGAAAACCTAAATGCTTCAGACTGGGAGATAAACCCTGACTCCTCTCTCTATCATTGCTTATCAATCATAAATATGCTGGAATAAACCGCATAATATCCACAATGCAACCAATTCGGAAATGGGTTGTGGTCTCCTTGGTTTCAAGGATCTTTTTACGATAATGCACAATATTTCCAATCAATCTCAGGTTCGTTAAAGTTGCGCAAAGGTTTGATTTTGTCGTAAAATATCGTAAATATCGTAAATATCTTTATGAAAAATAACATATTCAGCCCAATCATGATTTATGAACAATCAATTGTTTTAGAACTAGAAATATTTCACGGTATTCCATCATGTGGGGGTTCGTTTTGGAAAGGTCATTAAAATAAAACTAGCTGAAAAATCTTCGTGTGGTATGGAATTGGTAACATTCTCAAAATTCTTGAAAAATTGATTAACGGAATTACTTTCTTTTCATAAAAGAAACTGGTTTGAAAATTCATTCTACGAAGGATAGCCAAAATCTGTAGAAATTTTGGTGCTAAGTTTGAGAAAAACTAAAAAATGTTCACAATTTCAATTAAACAAATATTATTACATGCTAGTTTTGACACAATAACACTTTTTTAAGAAATTTAAGAAATTGTAAGGGCAATTTGCCGATCAAAAGAAACAAGCGTAATATGTAAATATCTAGGAGATGTCCATAAATTACAATTATGAGGAAATACTGCTATTCATTCTGAAGGAAAACCGAGATGAAGATTTAAGAGGCTGAAAGTATTCTATCACATTCTCGTTCATTGACTAACCCATTGATTCCTTATTGAGAACCTACACCGCTACACACTGCGGATTTTCATGGATCAATAGAATCGAGCCACCCAGGATCTTCATAAATTCAGGACGAGCATACTACGAAGCTGATAGAAGCTAAAACACAAGAAATCTTTGTTGTTTATGTTCAGACGATTGTGCTATCCAATTAAACTGAAATCCATATTTGGCTTGAAGTTAGCGATATTGCACAGTCGAGTGAACATAATGAAAAAGTCGTTACTTTCACGACAAACGTAAACGAGAAAGATAAAAAGCTAGAAGGAAGATAAACAATATCCTTTTAAAGCCCAAAGCCGCAAAGTAGAAAGGAAATATCTTAAGACAACTTATATAGCAATGTTATTATTCAATTGCTGACATTTGACATCCACCTTCATGAGGTTGACCTCCACTAACGAAATATGGTTTCGAGTGCATTGTGACGTAGCAGAAAGGTGTTGACAAACGATATCTCTTGAAGCTTGAAATAGAATCACATTTCGTCAAGTTGTATTTGACCCGTGATTTGATATCAAATGACCACATTACGTTATTCACTAAAACGGGACATCGAAGTTTGTCTAGACGAAGAAAATTCGACTATGAGCAACCCAGGGGGGACACTCAGCACAAACACATACGGGGAGGTCAGTCCGAGAAATTTTCAGGCAACCCAAAAATATCAGTTCAGCTTCGTTGCGACCCAAAAATATCAGCTCATTTTATACTTAGATACGTGTAAAGGCACATAAAATATCATGAAACTATGCAAATTTGAGGTCAGGATTGCCTCTATCTACAGACCCTAGAAATATCAGTATAACTATGTTTGATGCCAGAAAATATCATGGCCATAATTTCAGTTTATAAAGACCCAAAAATATCACTTTCGGCAATATTCTGACCCAAAAATATCGGACTTACCTCCCCGTATGTGCATGTGTTCAGTGTCCCCCCTGGGATGAGCAACTTACAAGCTTGGGCCTAACCTAAACTTCAGACAAGGAACCACAAAATAGACAGTTAACGCGTCGAACTCGTGTTAGTGAACATGTGCACTGTTGTTGTGAATTTAGTATTCAGTTATAATTCTAAATTGTAACTGTAAAATTCTCCCTTGTTTAACTGGCTCCACTTCTAACAGATAGTTTAGCTTCTCATACTCAGATCAAGTTTCGACTTTTTGGCATATCATGACTTCTGTATTGTTGACAAGAGCGAGGGATCAAATAATCTCGCAAACCTTGGATGGAACTCTTACTATTCTTATTTCCAGAAATTCTTTAAACCTTGTAGCAATCTTGCATGCGCATCAAGGGAGTGATCCATCCCTGGGACAGAGAGTCCTGGAGTTCTTAAGTCAAGGAACTTCCCCTTCCTACAAAATGACCTCCTGCAATTCTAGTNCAGGCAACCCAAAAATATCAGTTCAGCTTCGTTGCGACCCAAAAATATCAGCTCATTTTATACTTAGATACGTGTAAAGGCACATAAAATATCATGAAACTATGCAAATTTGAGGTCAGGATTGCCTCTATCTACAGACCCTAGAAATATCAGTATAACTATGTTTGATGCCAGAAAATATCATGGCCATAATTTCAGTTTATAAAGACCCAAAAATATCACTTTCGGCAATATTCTGACCCAAAAATATCGGACTTACCTCCCCGTATGTGCATGTGTTCAGTGTCCCCCCTGGGATGAGCAACTTACAAGCTTGGGCCTAACCTAAACTTCAGACAAGGAACCACAAAATAGACAGTTAACGCGTCGAACTCGTGTTAGTGAACATGTGCACTGTTGTTGTGAATTTAGTATTCAGTTATAATTCTAAATTGTAACTGTAAACTTCTCCCTTGTTTAACTGGCTCCACTTCTAACAGATAGTTTAGCTTCTCATACTCAGATCAAGTTTCGACTTTTTGGCATATCATGACTTCTGTATTGTTGACAAGAGCGAGGGATCAAATAATCTCGCAAACCTTGGATGGAACTCTTACTATTCTTATTTCCAGAAATTCTTTAAACCTTGTAGCAATCTTGCATGCGCATCAAGGGAGTGATCCATCCCTGGGACAGAGAGTCCTGGAGTTCTTAAGTCAAGGAACTTCCCCTTCCTACAAAATGACCTCCTGCAATTCTAGTGCAATCCTAAAGCAACCTTGATTAATGGGGACTTTCCCTTTATTTCAAAATGTGAACAAAACTCGGACTTTCCCTATTTCCATCAGATTTCGTCGTTGACCTTCGGTTTTCACTTTATATTGGGACTGGGAACTATTGGATTTGAGATAATATACGCAAATTTCCTAATTATCTATAAAAAAAATTAAGTGATTATTTTACAGAATTATGGAAATGAAAATTCTACCTTTGAACTAAAAATCTTTGCAAAACCTTTGAGTACACAGGTAAGATCTTGCTAACTCAGTTTCTGTACTGGGTGTCCCAACAAAGTTTACCGATTTGAACAGCTACAGAAATACAACCACAACCAGTGTTCCTCTGCTGAAAGGCTGACTTGGATTCAAATCATTTTTGTTCATGTTTTTACTGATTAAAAGATCACCAATGCACACTTGCTTAGGAAGGAAGAAATTTCCTTAAAAATTCAAGGAAAACTGCATTTGTGCTAGTAGAGCCTAACACTTTTCGTGGCGTGAACTTTTGGACCTTAGGATCTTTGCTGTTGATATTTATTAAATCTCAAGTTTTGCAGTGAGCAGCAAGTTTTGACGATCTTCTTGATCAAGTGTTTTCAGCTGTTTCAGGAGCCCCTGAGGCATTCTGTTTCTTAAGAAAGTATTGGCAGAACATTGCTGCGAGCAGACACAAATATGGGTTAACTACTCAAATCTAAGCTGGGCTTTATGCACTAGACTGCTGTTTGAATTTTAAATATCAAAACAGGAAGATTTACTTCAAATGACAGTTCAAATCAGTTAACTTTTTTGGGACACCTGGTATGAGCCTTAAGGGGTGGATTTTCTCATTATAATATGGACTCCGTTCATTTCATTTTTAACGCTAACACTAATGAAAAGTAAAATAAAAGAAAAAAAACCATTCTGTTACTATAATTATGGTCATTTCGGAGTTTAGTTGATCGGGTATTTGAGAGGGAACGTTCAAGGGAGAAATTTAAATTTAGCTATTTAGTAGCCATGTTTTGTATCTTTTAGTAAACATTTTCTTACTCTTAGAGTCTCGTATTTCTCTTGGAGGTTCATTTTTGTTGTTTGCAAAAAATCATATGCGAAAGATACTCACATCAAATTCAACAGCAAACTCATATTTCAGGAGATTACTTATGTACCAACATTTGCCCCACCACCTGAAACGTAAAATCACTAAAGTGAATAAAGAACTAATTATTGAAACAAGTGGAAAATAACAGCCCGAAAAATATCTGGATAAAGGCAGAGGATAAATGGAGTGCAGTTGGTGGAGAGGTACTCATTTACGTGGGGGTTTGGAAGCTTGCAAAATTTCTAACAAATTTTGGATCATTTTTAACAGGATTTGCAAGAGTTTGCACAATATCATCATTAGAAACTGTTTGTTTTTGTAGATTCTATAAGAAACAATTACAAATTCAGCAATAATCTGCCACAAATCTACTTCGTAAGATGAGTACTCAATGCCAGCTTGTAGATGGAAGACACTGCAGCCAAAACAATCTGACAAAAATCAGGGGTAAAATTTTAACTAGCATGGGAGTAAATCATGATTCTTTACGGGCATAATTATGGCTTGTGTTGATAATTAAGGGTTATGATTGTACTACTAACCTTGTTCCTTCTTTATTTGATTCTAGTCGAAACCAATCATTGTCTTGCTCTTTGTTTTTACTGACGTACTGTTAGAATGAAATTTAAAGAAGTTTAAAAAAGGGAAGGAAATTTTTCAACAAGGATCAAATGGAAAATACACACACCCTCTGTTTTAGCTACTTATAGTATACTGTTACTTTCTTTTATTTTCCTGTAAAAGTACACAAATAATCAAGTTGCAGTGCACTCATATTTTTTACAAGAAACTGTNGGGAGTAAATCATGATTCTTTACGGGCATAATTATGGCTTGTGTTGATAATTAAGGGTTATGATTGTACTACTAACCTTGTTCCTTCTTTATTTGATTCTAGTCGAAACCAATCATTGTCTTGCTCTTTGTTTTTACTGACGTACTGTTAGAATGAAATTTAAAGAAGTTTAAAAAAGGGAAGGAAATTTTTCAACAAGGATCAAATGGAAAATACACACACCCTCTGTTTTAGCTACTTATAGTATACTGTTACTTTCTTTTATTTTCCTGTAAAAGTACACAAATAATCAAGTTGCAGTGCACTCATATTTTTTACAAGAAACTGTTCTATAAGAAACTGTGCTCAATTGTTCAGAAATTAAGAAACTGTTCTACCTGGATTAAAGAAGCTAAGAAACTTTTGTAATTTGCAGCTTTGATTTTCCAAAATCACTACTCACAAATGTTTTGACACTGTGCAGTATTGATGAATGTTTTGACATTGTTTTGAGTGCGATTTCTGTCAATAATTGTTTCAATATCTTACAAGGTACTTTGCAAGCCCTTTAACAAAAGAATAATTATACATTTAAAGCATTGTAAAAAAAGTTTGGTAGCAAAAATGTCCCAAAATTTAAGAAACCGGCTACCAGCCCCGGACTTGAGTTTCCTATAAGAAAGTGCATTTTGGCATAGACAATCCATAATATTACCATCTTTGGATTTTTTATGCTGGGATTAGATAGAATGCAAGCAACGCACATGTAACTTTGGGGAGCACAAAACAATTCTTGTGAATCACAAATAAATTCAGCTTGATGTTGTTGTTGCTGCAATTGGTTTCTAATTTTGAGCTGGTTAAAATCCAATGTCAATGGGATGTGACAGGTTGGCAGATATGCAATCTATCCTAAAACCCTTGAAAGAATTTCAAACTAGAGTGGTGTTGCCCTATACAGTACCCGATCTTCATCAATTTCTAAGTTAGGGGTCAGTCATATATCGATTTCGTCCCCGCTTAGCGTCATTCCGACGCTAACTTTCGGACCCCACCACCCCCCCCCACCCTTAGCGTCGGTCCATTCAAAACTGATAAAAGGCCTATAATTGACATGATAGGCTAAGGTAGGCCTAACTGGAAGAGAACGGGAAGTACCAGGCCTAACTTCTTTGGCGATCCAACAGCATTCAACAAACAGTCTCCTACCGAGCAGATCGCGTGGAAATGGGTTCAGGGTGGGAGATGAATAATACATTAACAAAAAACTTTCACAATATTACAGAAATATGTCTATATGAAAATCAATGTAAATAATTCTTATTTTTAGCGTCATGGTTGTTGACCCCCCCCCCCCACCCATTAACGTCGGAATGAGGCTAAGCGGGGACAACATCGATATATGACTGACCCCTTAATTAAAGAAGATACAAATCCTTGACCTTACACACACCAACAATTATATGATTGTCCTCAGTTACAAATTTGGAGGTCCCCATCAAAAAGTTGATATTTTTGCCATCACCAGGACCCTAGCGAACATTTGAATTCTCCCTGAGGCACTTATATGGGGTTTGGAAAAGGCGGCTGATTAATATACCGTACCCCAATCTCATTTTCCAAAATAATATGGCCTACTAGCCATCCCATGGCATCGATCAGAAGCCAGAAAATCATTCTTTTGTGCCTGCTCTGGTGGAATGATTTTCATTTCAATACGAAAGATACCTTTATAAGGGATTGATATTCTTCTTTTAATCTTGTAATCCAAGCATCGCCGTCTCTTGGTCCCGCTTTTGTCTTTAATAACGGAATTGCAGCTAGAGTCTTTTTTGTTGCTTCGTCCACCATTTTGTTTTTCAAAAGAATGACTCCAAAGGAGGCCAACTGTTAAGGTGGTAGCTTCAAAGAAAGAAGACAAAGAAAAGTCATGGGTAAAGGATGACGTTAGATTCGTCCTGGAAATTTATGCAACCTATCTTTTAACAATTTCTTTCGGTCTTTTCTTTCGAGATTTAAGAACGTTTTTGGACAAAGCTAACTTCGGAGACAGATTCTTTTATCAGCGTAAAATTTTCTACCTCAAGACTTGACCTCTCTTACATTATGCAGTTCTCAAGTACTAGGTCACTAATACTAGCCATTTCATAATTTGGTTTCTTTTGGTCATGGAAATGATAGCTTTAACATGCACTAAAGTATAACATCTAAACTGGGAAGGTCTAATAGTTTTAGATTGGTTGCCAAATCAAGACTCGCACGCTTCTAGAATTCAGGCAGTGGGCATGTCACAAAAACTAAGAACTCTTTAACTTTGTTCATGGTGTTTTGACTTGTGGTCTGTGACCCAGGCAGCCCGGGGGGGGTACATAACATGTTGATGGTACGGGTATGTGCCGCCCATATAAGTGGGTTTTTGGGTCCAAAATTCTCTAAACAAGGGTCATTTTTCGGCAGATTTCCCATAAACATGGGTCGATTTGGCTGAAATCGCCAAAAAATGGCTAAAAATGGGTGGTTTTCCACCAAAATTCACCATAAAAGTGGGTGGCTTTCTGAAAACCGGGCGGCAGACCCCCGTCCATCCACAAGTCATGTACCCCCCCCGGGCCAGGCAGCCAATGACTTAAATTTAAAATTCAATTAATAGAATTGCACCAGGGTCCATGAAATTATTATGGAAAAATTGCAGTAAAGTGAAAGTCATTATGCTGTGCCCAAGGGACAGTCCCTTCTTGAAGTAAATCCCCTTGTGCAGATTTTTGGCTGTGTTTGCATTTCTTGTCCAGCTGCACTCTAAAAATATCAACAATCATCTTCACTGTTTGCTCCGCATTGCAGCTGCAAATGCACATCCAATCTGTTTGCAAATAAAGCAGCTACCATATTTGGTCAATCTGAATGCGGATTGCAGCTGATTGCTGTATACCACATCTTTTCCAATTTCAATTGAGATACAAATACCTTTTTAATAGTAACTAAATGTTAGGAAATTTGAGGTCACTTTCACTTCCAAAACCTTCTTCACTTTTAAATGTCGTAAAAATATACNCATGTTGGGAGTACGGGTATGTGCCGCCCATATAGGTGGGTTTTTCGGCCCAAAATTCTCTAAACAGGGTCATTTTTCGGCAGATTTCCCATAAACATGGGTCGATTTGGCTGAAATCGCCAAAAAATGGCTAAAAATGGGTGGTTTTCCACCAAAATTAACCATAAAAGTGGGTGGCTTTCTGAAAACCGGGCGGCAGACCCCCGTCCATCCACAAGTCATGTACCCCCCCCGGGCCAGGCAGCCAATGACTTAAATTTAAAATTCAATTAATAGAATTGCACCAGGGTCCATGAAATTATTATGGAAAAATTGCAGTAAAGTGAAAGTCATTATGCTGTGCCCAAGGGACAGTCCCTTCTTGAAGTAAATCCCCTTGTGCAGATTTTTGGCTGTGTTTGCATTTCTTGTCCAGCTGCACTCTAAAAATATCAACAATCATCTTCACTGTTTGCTCCGCATTGCAGCTGCAAATGCACATCCAATCTGTTTGCAAATAAAGCAGCTACCATATTTGGTCAATCTGAATGCGGATTGCAGCTGATTGCTGTATACCACATCTTTTCCAATTTCAATTGAGATACAAATACCTTTTTAATAGTAACTAAATGTTAGGAAATTTGAGGTCACTTTCACTTCCAAAACCTTCTTCACTTTTAAATGTCGTAAAAATATACTTAAATTAGTTTTTCAGGAAAATGCTTTCAGGTTCACCAAAGAAGTTATATCTTCGAACAAGCATCAACTGAATTCACTCAGAACTCAGTTCACTTCAAGTTTGAACCAGGGATCACTAATTCCTTTACGAAATTGGTCCAAAGTTTCTTGCGAATGCTTGCTTAAAAACTGCTTGTACAGTATGAACCAAACTTGTGTAAGGCCCCTCCGAGTCAGTGTAGACAAAAAAGATGCATTTTTAACAACTTAAAGTTCTATTTTTAAAAACAACAATCTTGTTTCCCCCCAAATCCCAACAATTTTACAATATATGCAAAGGTCACAGAATGCATGAAGAATCTATCTCAATTTACTTCTCTAAAAATTGTCTATGTCTCTCATCTCTCAGTTTACTGTACAAATTCAGCATTCTTACAACATATACAATTTGTGTCACGAGAAATAAAATTTCAAAACTATTCATAAGATATATAAATATACACAAAATTCAAAAGCTTAAACCTAATAAACATCACAGGTCACACTAAATTTGAACCCTTAAAATTGACAAGTCAGCTAAGGCAAGGGTGCTTGTGTTGGGGCTCCTAAGGAACTGTTGTGGTATAAACTGGGGTGCAAAAACCTTTACAAAATTCTGCTAAACTTAGAAAAGGTTCTTTGGCTTCCAGCCTGCTAAGGAGGCAAAAGGAAATTTCGCAATTCGAAAATGAATAATCTTGATCACCTGTAACCAAAATAAAATGAGTCAAACTTTCCATTTCCTATTAAAAATCTATAGCGAATTAATTTCCAATCAACTTTGTGCTTGAAAATTGATCAGGAATCGGCCGTCACCGGATACACGATTTCATTATCAAACAACATGATGGGGACAAAAGTCGCAAGAAGTTTTGGGCTAGGAATTTAGAAAATAGATAAGATTGGGGGATGCAAATCAAACAACAAGCCCCAACATGTCTGTAGGAAACAATGGGAACGGGAATGTCGATAAAACGACAACAATTAATCTGTACTTAGAACAGCACCCTTACCTGAAATTCATTCAAATATATAAAGTTTGTGTATGCAAATTAGCAAAGCCATTTAATAAGCCTCTTGTGCGACATTACGAAATTCAAATCCTCGGCCAGAAAGCTTCTTCTCTTGGGGTTGTTGTTCTTGGCGATACCAATGGAACTGATTGTGAACTTTTTGATCTGCATTTTGTTGGAAGTACGAGTAGAACTCTTGATTTGATGGTTGTTGCCTTGATGGTTGTTGCCATCTCTGTTGCTGTGTGTTTTGAAAGTTCTTAGACCAGATTTGTGAAAGATCTTGGCTGGGTTTGCTAGTTTTCGGGATGCTAAAGCTTGTTGACTGTTGTGTCGGGGCAAAGCTTGTTGACTGTTGTGTTGTTGGGATGAAGCTTGATGACTGTTGTGTTGTTGGTATGAAGCTTGGGGCAGCCGTGTTTAGCTTACTATTCGACACCAATTCTTTTACGGTGTTTGGACGCTGGCCAGCAGCTCCCATTTTCGAATATTGATGCTGATACTGCATTCCATATGTCCTTCTTTGATACCCCTGAGGTTGGGCTTTGTAAGGGTTGTATCTTTTGAAGACCGGGCAGATTGGAGCTTTCCTTCCATTTCCAAGGCGATACGACACGTCGAAAGGGTCGACCCACAAAGCTAGGCCATTGGGAAAGATTCCTCGCAGATCGTCAAGGTCGATGAAACTTTCGATGGCTGCTTGTTTGAGCATGGGATCAAGAACGCATTCTTCATGATTGATATTGAGGCATCTGTATGCATTACCTTTGAGGGGTTTTTCAGGATGCCAGTGGTTCTCGAATCTTTCTAGCATCAGTTCTTCGAGGGTTGTTTTGAAAAGTTCGCATTGTTCATCGCTCAAGAAATCTTTCTCCTTCAGTTTATCACAAACAAATTGAGCAGCGGATTTGACTTCGTCTTTCATGATTGTGTCTTAGATGAATCAGTATGAAACTGCAAATACATAAAACAAGTTGAGAGCGAATTTAGCAGCTTGGGTATTTCGTGGTTGGTGATTTTGTACTCGTCTTTATGCCTTTCTATCTCTTTCTTTCTGATCATAAGAAACCCTTGCCATGAATCACGCTTTATAGAACATATCATCCAGTTCACTTCCTGTCTACTATTTTTAGCATAATTATTATCATTAGAGCCAATCAGAATGCACTGATCTGCATACAATTGAAATTATAACCAATCACAGACACTTATGCATTGGTTTCCATAACAACATAGCTAATTTGTTAATTTATGCCATTTGCGTTTGGGCAAGCCCGTATTGAGACATAACCACAAAATTGACAGCCTTCACGAAATCAACCAATCAGAATGCTAGGAAGTGATTGACAGCTAAAATAAGCCAATCAGAATGCTTGACGCAATAAGCAGGAAGGTTTAGCGAATATGATTACTTTCTGTATAAACGAACAATGGAAATTTGACGTGCATGTGGTCTCATACAAAGATTTCAATGTAAATATTCAATACAGCTTCAAGCAGTGTGGCTTTCTATTGTTCAGCACGATTGCCGTTTGGCGACGGTGTTTGCAAGGATTGTTACGTCAATTGTAAATAATATTCACCAGGGGGACACAAGATCTTTGCTATTTTTAGCCTTTACGACTTTCATGCTCTTCGTGACGTATTTTTGCCCTTGAAAGCAAAATTGTAAAAGAGATTACAAATGGAAATTTTATTCACTCGTAGCGTTATTTCATTCTGTTGGTGAAGGAGGGAGAATCATAGGAATAGGAATTCCCACATTTTGTAATGAATGCAAAAAACATGAAAATCTGCCGAAAACCCAAAAGATCTAAATTTTATATTATTATCATCAAGATAAAATAGGAGAATTAAGAGAACTAGTTCTCTTATTTTATCTTGTTATCATGTAGCTAACTCCAATTTTTGGACAATGAATTGTCCAAGAATCATTTTCATTTTGTAGTTTTGGATTTCTTTTCTCTTTGACAATTCGAAAACCAAAATAAAATACACCAAGTTTCCTTTAAAATTCTCATATAATTTCTCATTTTACAGTATATAACTAAAAATTATGTATTTTCGAGTTGCATTAGATCCTGATCTTGTTTTGCAATTTTCTTGGATTTTCAGGGACTTTTATCCTAAACAGAAATAAAATAATTTTCAAACCGGAGGCTCTTAAAAGTAAAACGTTAAAGTGATAAAAATATGGAAATTATCATTTTGATTTACTAAAATTTCGATGGGTGTATGTGTGTATCACTCCCTAAAAAGCGTACGAGATTTCTACAGAATGAAATCAAAGTATCTGTAAGCTCCCCCGTCCCGTAGGTTTACATCAAAACAAGAAAGAATGTGGACACATGTCCCTTTTGTTATTTTATGACGTTACACAGCTTTGTCTGGGTCTGTTTTGTTGACGATATTGTTGTGGCTTTTTAGTAATATCGAGACAAAGGATTTTACTTCGATAAACAATCAAAGTAAACCTCATTCATCGCGCTTCAACTTTCTTTTCCCTCTCACCTCCCACTCAAATTTTATGGGCTTCGTCAATCCTCCCACACTTTCCTTGAAACGTAAAGAAAGCAAGGACCGAACGTGTTTGTGGTGGGAATCTCACTTTTTGTAAACATTCACCCCTTGTCAATATTTTGGCAAGCTGTTGTGTGGGCCTAAAAGGATTTCTATGCTTTGAAATCAACATCCCAGGAGATTTTGATGTGATATGTTGCAGATGCCGACGTTGAACTCTTTCAAATTTGAATGTGTTGTTTTCATTCGATATTGTGAAATTCTGACACTTCAGATTTTGCATTCATATCCTGATTACGTCTTTACAATAGCAACACCTGGCGACGCCTGTCTTCATTTTTAATCGACCGTAAAAGGTGTCAAATTGTAAGGACTCATTATTGTCTTCACAATATAGTTTCAGTTGGCCGACTTCTAAGATTTTCTCACATAAATAGAAGGTTTCACACATAGTTTTCTACGGGATAAATTGACCTAAATTTTGTATGTATTTACACACTAAGTTAAAAACTTGTTTTCAGTTTGGTTCACAAAGTAAAAGTGCAAACAATCTAATAATAACTTAAAAAGTGGGTGTACATGGGGTAAAAAAATTAACCCCTCCTCCCCACCTCGCATTTAACGCCATCAGGACTCCTCGCAAATACGTTTTTTTTCCAATTGTTACCTCCTCGCATTACAAAAATTACTAAGTTGACTCCTCGCACCTCGATGTCACAACGAAACAAATCTAACAAATCAAGGACACTCTAATGTCTCGTTCAATTCCTACCCTGACCATCCCCCCCCCGGGCAGCCCGGGGGTCAGCAAAAATGCCCGGGGGGGGGATGGTCAGGGTAGGAATTGAACGGGACATTAGAGTGTCCTTGATTTGTTAGATTTGTTTCGTTGTGACATCGAGGTGCGAGGAGTCAACTTAGTAATTTTTGTAATGCGAGGAGGTAACAATTGGAAAAAAAACGTAAAAAAAAATGCTTGCACAAATGCCCGGGGGCGGGGGAAATTTTTCTGGCGAATGCCCGGGGGCCGGGCACTGAAAATATGCCATATTCCCAGTAACTGTATAATGAAAAGCTCCTGATGTTGTATAATGCCCCGGGGGCCGGGGAAAAATTTACTGTCAAATGCCCGGGGGCGGGGNCTTAAAGACAAATGACGGATATATAGCGCCTAGTTTAAAAATAGAACAAAAGATGTCTGAGTGCCTTCATTGTCCAGTACATTTGATAATCTCTCGAGGTCATCAAATACAATGGAATACAATAGGCTATATTTGGATTGCCCAGGCCCCTGATTTAAGTCGCCTTATATCTCCGTCATTTGTCTTTAATCTTATTTTTTTCCTCGCACCTCACAGGTTAAATTTTTTTTGGGATTCCTCCCTCGCACGAAAAATGCGAATCCTCGGCTCCTCGGGGTTAAAAAGTAGCCTCCTCGCCTCCTCGGACTTATAGTAAAAACCCTAGTACAAAATTTATGTAAAGAAGTATGTATAAAAACAATTAAAGCGCTATTTCAAAATCCATCCATACTCGATAAAAGAGTATAATTTTTTATCGACTAATTTTCTAATTTTCATTTGTTATTGTCTTTATGGAATGTGATTGGTCAATATCGCAAAATGTGTGTTTAATTTGCAACCAATCATGATTTGGAGTTTAGTTTCTTTCCATGACGTCATCCATAGATAACAACAGAACTGAGGCTGAGCACTGGATAGAGGCTGTTGTTTTTCTGTTGTCAAGAAGCTGCAGCGAAGTGAAATGTCAAACTCATTGGATGATAAGGTTTGTTTTCTTTCCTTGTTTTGATGAATTAAAGACACCAATAAGTTCTTTGATTGCATTTATATTTTATAAATAGATTCAAGCTTGTGCTTGGTCAGTGGAATATGTTTTTGTATATGTGATAAAAATTGCACATCTTTTCTTTCCCTGCTGCTTAAAAATGGCCTAGAAGCAGAGAGGAGGATGATTGATAAATAATACCTCAAGGCCTGCTGTTTGGCGCCTTTCCTCTAAGTGGACTATGTTTAGCTCTGTGTTTTCCAAAAATCTCTATTAAAGGTGCTGGTGCTACTTTGCTTTTTAATATTTTAGGGGGATGTTTTTTACCTTTCATAAATTTGGACACAGAACAACAGTGAACTGAACCTTTCTTTTTGGATGGAATTTTTGCCTCACAGATTTTGGTGCAGTAAAGAAAAAGCAAATAAGAGACCAACCAAATTGAACTGAATTGTATACTTTTTATACATAGAAATGAGGGATTTGAGACAAGAAGTAATTCTTGAAATAATAGCTACTGTTGGTCATGTTGCAAGAATTGTTTTCTGAAAAAAAAAAACAGAAAACTAACATCAATGAAATATTTGATTCTCCACAACCCAGAATGTTAACTTTGCAAAGTGTGTTTGGAGATTTCTCTTCTTGATGAATGCATGCATGGAGGAGCTTTCAAAAAGCGTTTGGTATTTACTTAACCATTTTGTAAATTTCAATTCTTATGAAAAATGCATCCAGGAAATCGCATTGCTACATGCAAAGATTTGAATTGCACATAGAATTTCTTCCCAGTTGGAGACCAGGGTGCATTCCTGCACTTAGGCCCAAAGATCTTCAGCGTGGAAAGGAAATTTTCTCGTTGTATTGGCGTGAAAATCTGATAGAAACAATAAAAATGATTGAATTGAATTCTATAGATCTATTGTTTTCCTGGCATAAATGACTTTTGTTATCGGCATAGCCTTCAGCGTAGAGTTTACATGGAATGCACCCTAGGTTGGAGAGAGACTTGGGGGAATTTTTTTATCCTCTCTGGTCCACCACCACTAGTTTAGTAACTCTGACAATTTTTGAATTCAAAATTTTTCCAGAACCTGAAAAAATATGATAAACTGATTATATCATGTTTGTACTCTGTAAATCAATGAAAAGGGGGACGTTTACCCACTGTGTATTGCTATGGTCGAATAACGCATGTGCCAAAAATTTCTCACTTTTGACGGGCTATGATAAATTGTACACAGGGCTGATTTAAAAGATTGATAATGTAATCTACAATACAGGCCTTGCACACATTAACATGGTCTCCTGCCTAAGAATTCTCAAGAATAATTTTGTAAGAATTCTTCTTTAGAATTTTACAGTTTTTCTTATAACTCAAGAATTCTTATCAGAATGTGAAGAATTCTTGAAATTTCTTAAGAATTCTTAAGAATTCTTGTGAATTTTTGTCATGTTATTGTGCGCAAGGCCCGTACTGTACAGTCAAAATGTGAAATAATACTCAGCAATTTTTGTCATTTTTGGCTGACTTCTTCCTGAGTTACAAGCAATTTCTTAAAAAATTTGGTTTAGAAATGACCCAAGTCAATAAAAAAACATTGATTAAATTTCTTACAGACTGAACTTGAAAGGGCAAAAAGAAAATTATTGCTCTTTATCAACACAAAGGGTTTACTGAAATTATAGAAAACAAAGGGTTTTGAATTGGTAAAGGTAATACTAAAATTGTACTGTACAGGCCTTGCGCACATTAACATGGTTTTCCTGCCATGCCACATTCTTAAGAATATTTTTAGTTTCTTAAGAGTTCTTGTTTTAAAACATTTACAGTCTTTCATATGACTCAAGAATTCTTGTCATGATATGAAGGATTCTTGTCATGTTAATGTGTGCATGGCCTGTACTGTAAAAGAATCAAACAACCGCTCATGCAACTCATCATAACTAATAATCCATTTCTTGATTCCCAAGTCATTTTCAAGAGTTTTGTCTTGTCTAGTTCTATCTTTAGAAAATTTTTCTCACTGTTTTTCTATGGATTTAGGCTGTTTCCAGACCAGAAATTTTCAAGAAATCACCGATAACACACACACAAAAAGGTGGTTAAAAATTAAAAGGAAGATCAAAGATTACATTTATTAATCTTTGAAATTGATAACTATGTCTTTCTTTTTTTTCAAAAAGCTCACTTAGAAGATCTACAGTATTCTGTTACCTTTGGTTATGTCATACATGAATTGAGCACATTCAAGTTTAAAATTGTCTTCAAAATTGAGGATCCCAAATGTTTGAAAGATAGGTTTCGTACACAGCAATCCATGAATTTTAATTACTTTCTAATTTTTAAGAGAAATAATTTGCTTCATCTCAGACAAGATTAGTGAACAATCAACTATATGATGAAACTTTGTCTGTTCATGATGATGAAGAAATAGCAAGTACATTTACACCAAGCCCAAGACCAGCAAAAATTAAAGGAACAAGGACTGCAGGTAATTTTCCAATCTTATTCATTCATTCATTCATTCATTCTTTCATTCTTTCATTCTTTCATTCTTTCATTTCTTGATNATAGGTTTCTATAGGAAATTTGCAAAAAGTTGCATAAAATTGCTCCTCTATTCTACCTCGCGATAGTGAGTAGGGAAAGGATGGGTAGCAATTGTCAGCCATACCTAAACCTATGAAATAAACACACAAACATGCTGTTTTTAAAAGCAAAACAAAAATTTAGGCCAAGAAAGCTGTGAAAAACTTGCCTTTGCGTCGATAATTTCGTAGTTAGCAGCACAAACTCTGTCGGCTGTGAGTTGCTCGTCGCTTCTTCAAAGTCGACCTTCCTTTTAGACATTCTCCTATCTATCTGCTAAAGTTTTTTGAATAATTTGAACAGCCTCCAAGCTTTTTGAATTGATTTATTGTGATAAATAAACGAGACACTCTCAAAATCCCAGTGCGACGCTATACTTTGTAATGGCTTCATTTACCCCAAGTCTGATTTTCGAGCGCGAATTGATCAAGTCACGTGACATGTCGTCTGTATGAATACCTGGGGAAATAATTTGGTCCTTGATGTACTTGCCAAAACAAGAAATTCAGAGATCGACCATGTAATCAAATTTTGGTGATTTTTCCAGCAGGAGTACTTTTTTGGGACACCCGGTTGCAATGAACTCTGCCAAGAAAAGGACCTTTCCTTTAAGTTTTTCTTATGGACTGAGAATGGGATTTGATCACCGACTGTATATTTACAAAAATTGACTGGAATTTGCCGCAAAATATGACTGGGAAAATGAGATTGAGGACCTCCCTTCAGAACGTGACAGATCATTCGATAAAGTGGCCCATGATATTTTGCAATGATTGTAGATCGTCTATTTAAAAACATTTCTGGTATCATCTTATTTCCTTTTGTTCAGGTAACAAGGCCAGAAAATAAAGTTGAGATTCTTGGGTTGCAAATTCTCGACGAACCATGTGCGAAACAATCAGATCCCACAGGTTTGATCTTCAATATTAAATATTAACTCTTTTATATTTAAAAGAAAATGTTAGAGTTATTATTAATATTATTTATTATTTATTTTCCATAACTCTTTTTCTTTAAAACATTTCGTTAAAAAAACATTTGATAATGAGATTTATTGCTTCGTAAATTCATATTATCGAGTTATTTTGCACTCAAATGTTGTTGTATTTTAGTTTTCGATTTAAGAAGCTAAATTCATTGCTTCGAAAATTCACATCGCTGAAATCTTCTGAATTTAAATTTGTGTGTGTTTTAGTTCTGGATTTGCAACTTCGATCAATATCAAAACAAACAACAGCAAAACAAATGGTAAGTTCAAATATTTTCATTTCCTAAATTTGAGTTTCCTGTCAATTGTTTTGGCTTGGGAATCCTCCATTTCTACGATAAATGTGAATTTGGTAATTTCATTTCATTTCATTTCACATGTTTAAGGAGGGTAGCCCTTCAGCAATGCTGATTTTCAAGAGGCCCTCCACCATGAAAACTTACAAAGTTAAAATACTGTTGAACAACTAACTTAACCTAAGTACAATTCAATTCATATAATACTAATAAAACCCCTACAATCTAAAATAGATATTTACAATAAAAGAAAGTTTCCTAATTTCCTCAAAACAAAGTTAACGTCGTTGGGTCATAAGACGCGAGCTGTTCTTCGAGCAGACAAAGTAGTAAGATAAGTTGTTTATTAGAAAAATTTTAAAGTATCACAAATTAATTATTACTTAATTTATTTGATATTAATTTCAAATTTCAGGTTGTGAGAAGTATAGAAGATGCGGAAAAGAATCCAAAATCAGTTGATAATTGGATTGAAAGTATTTCAGATTTACATCGACAAAAACCGCCACAAAATGTTCATTATAACAAGACGATGCCAGATATAGAATCATTGATGCAAGAATGGCCTCCTGAATTTGAAGAAATGCTCAAAACTGTAAGAAATCAACTTTATTTGCCCCGTATAGGAACCATCTAAACGTATTTTTTATAAGAAACCGCTTATAAGAAATTCAACCCTCAGATCGCCTTAAAAAATTAAGAAATACTGGGAAAATATAACTTAAGAAACTATTTATTTAGTAAAGGAAATCCTTAGCATGTTTTACTTTATTTTCACTTATTTCCCGTACAGTAAGTCCCCCGCATAAAGGAAACTCAAAAGTTTGAATTAGGCTGTCTAATTTCTTATATGTAAGAAACTATTTTTAAAAGAGGCTGGCAGATGTTCAATAAGGAACTGTATTTTCATACGGGATGCTTTCCTCCGTCAATATGGTAAATTCAAAGATTCTCAAGATCTACTGAATTATATATCATTTCATGTGTAAAAATATCAAATATGAAAGACTGGAAAACAAATTTGACCTTTCTATAAAATTATGTTGCCTTTTTCATCGTTTATAAGAAATTAAAAAAAAAATCAGGCCATCTAGATTCTTATAAATGATTAAATATTCGCTATGCTGGCAGGCTGCAGTTTCTTATATGTCCGTTTCTTGTATGCGGGGACTTCCTGTATCGCTGAAGGTACTTGAGTAATGTCTAAACATTGGAAAGGCTTCAAAAACTTCGTTTTGAAATATTTACGAGGGCACAGGAAGTAGCATGAAGATTGTCGTGTAACCTTTAAGAAACTCGTAAGAAACTCTGAGTACTCAAAATCTGATAATCAGTACTGGCTCAACTTCTTATAATAAAATTCGTGTATTTCAAGAACTGTAGTGGAGATTACATTCATCGAATTCATATAACACAATAATTGCTTCAGGAACAAGTGTGTGAGAAACAAGGAGCTATAGGTGATCACAATATCCAAATTTAAAGTAAATGGCCTGATATAAAAGATGAGAGCTTATAGGTCTATAAATAGCCTATTGTATTTGATAATCTCGACGCGTGCACCAACAAAACAAAGTCACAATGGCTTGGGTAGGTTTGTTTCTGTGTCCTATTTATGGACCACGCCATTTACCTCAGGTTATTCACTTCAATTGTTTACATACATTTTTAACTTTTCCAATAGCATCTTTAAAACTGGCTAAGGGAAACTCCTGAAAGGAAGTTTTTTACCAGCTGCAATCGGTTGCTTCATGTTATAGCCTATATGAAACTTATTGAAAGCAAGGACGCTTTTGGCTCTGGGTCTCTGATAACTATATTTCTTTATAATTCAATTTTTTATTTTTCCTACTCAGTCCTGAAACCAACTTCCTCTCATTTGTGCAAAAACTCTTGACCTAAAAGTTCGTTTGTCTTGTTTTTTTCTTTTAATTTGTTGGACTCTCATATCATCAAATTATTTTTAATTTTTTTATTCAATTTTCACAGACTGGCCTACCTACCGCTGATCTTGAATGTGATTTGCCGACTTATATCGATACAATTTGTTGTAAGTAAATTTATTGATATTTTTACAAGAGTATTTTCTCTAAAAGACCATTTTATTTTGTAAATAGCAAATGTTTAATTTTGTTGCAACTGAGATCTAATTTAGCTTTGTTCCCACCACTTAACGTAACGAATCACTCATTCAATCCTGATTTCTGAGAGGTGAATGGTTTGTTATGGGATATCAATTCTGTTCTGATAAATGTACTTGAAGGGGAACAGCTCTCAGAAGGGAAATTTTCAGAACTTAAGGATTACTTTTAAGCTTAAAAAAAGGGCGAGAAAAGGGCACCGTGAGGTTAAAATGGGGCACTGTTGCAAGTCCTGGAGGGGCCCTGTCCCCCCCAGCTTCTATGTCTATGCTAATAAAACAAATGTTGATATTTTCAAACTAAGGAGACTTTTTTCTTGATTATTCCGTTCGAAAATGGTCATAAGAGACTTACTAGATATGATCTGAATGAGATTTACTGAGAATATCAACTGTGCGTCAAAACTGAAGAAAAATAAATAATCCCTGGTTTTCAAATCAGAACACAATTTAAATGATCTGTGACTTGTTTCTGTTATTTGTTTCTGATCTCATCTGTGATTTGGCTGTTTATTATGTAAGAAAGATTCTTATTTATTTTATATTTTTATTATTTCTGAAACCACTAGAGCTAGTGCTTCTTTGAAATTATTCCTGTAGCCATGCTGCGCTTTCTTGTGCGGTTCTAAATTTAAAAAAGGACATGTTATGTAACTGCTTCATTTAATGAAACAATTCATCATTTGATCACTAAAGTAAGATGACGTCACTAAAGTAAGAAAACTATTTTCTGCTTTAACGATTTTAAACCACCAGCGCTTCATATGAAATCATCAAGAAGAAGCCGTTTAAATAAATGAAAAATTTCCTTTTGGAAAGAGGATAGTTTGAACTTGCTGAACTAATCGAAACAGAAATGGCAGGTGGATTATTCAACCTGTTCACTCTCAGCAGCGCCTCTTCTAGTTAGCAGCCAGCATGTAGTGCACGACCGCATGACCAGCGCCTAAGAATAGAAAAATTTTACTGACAGCATGCTTTAGTTTCCTTAAATCTTTTAGAGCAAAAGAAACCTGTTCTTGGCTTTCTGTCTCAATAAAATGTAATTCTTTTTGTTTTTACCTAAGAAACACTAATGTTTATTCATGTGTTCTTTTAGCAATATTGGATATTCCAATTCACAAAAGTCGCGTACAGTCGCTTCATGTGCTCTTCACTTTATATTCTGAATTCAAAAATTCGCAGGTATGTTATCAATCTTTAATATCCAGAGTTATTGACTGACGATTTGCTTTCTCCAGCATTTTGTAGTTCGATCGAAGTGTTCGAGTCTTGGAGGTTTCTCAGCAGCAACTGAAATTTGCTTGCAGTTATTTGGAATATACAAAGTTATTATTACACGGGGAAGCCTCGAGGGAAAACATTGCTACAGTTTCTATGGTGATTTGCAGACCTCGTTGTTTCGAATCATGCAGAGATGGAAGTTTCGCATTGCAAAATGTGCTCTGTCCTATGTATTATCAAGATATTGGATAAAACCGGGTGGATAGAACAGAAAACTAGAACAAAATCACAAAAATACTTCAGCCTTTCGGCTATCAACCAAACTTTGATTGATTTCAATACCTCGAGTATTCTCCGCATAACGAATGTTCAAACATGCTAAGTTCTTTTTGGTCCACCCCGTCGTATACCCGGTACTACAACCCCGTATACTACAACAGATGAAAGCCTTTGAAATTCCATATTTTAAGTAGTGAAATAAATGAGTTTTTTTCTTGTAGCACTTCAACCAGTTGGCACGTGACAACATATTGTCCAATGATCTGAAGCAAAATAGCCAACAAAGCGTGGACAATGAATTCCAAACGATGACTTTTGAATGAACAAGAGAAGGTATATTGTACAAATTTATGTAAATAGTCGAGAAAGTATCACATATCAAAGATAAGGTAACGCACAAATTGTCGCTTTTCTTTTTTGTCCTTGTTTCAAAGTTCCAATCTGGTGCACTACATGTTGTTTTGTAGTTAAAGACAATATACGTTGGTTGCAAAAATAAAATTTATGCTATTTCTACAGATTGCTACAAATAAAAGGAATGGTAGATAAATATAGTCAATTTTATAACTTTAAACTCCAGCGGTATTTAGTGCTGTTGATTTTTGCAGACCATGCAAGGACTTTGAAAATTGGCTATTTTGGGGGTCGTCAAATCTTGCGGAAAACCACAGGATATATAGGAAAACCACATTGCAAAATCGACTATTTTTGGAGGCATCAATTTTTGCCAAAAATGCAAGGCTATAGCCTTGGAAAATCGACTATTTTTGGAGGCATCGATTTTGGCCGAAAGTGCAAGGCTATAGCCTTGGAAAATTGACGATTTTTGGAGGCATCGATTTTTGCCGAAAATGCAAGGCTATAGCCTTGGAAAATCGACTATTTTTGGAGGCATCGATTTTTGCCAAAAATGCAAGGCTATAGCCTTGGAAAATTGACTATTTTTGGAGGCATCGATTTTTGCCGAAAATGCAAGGCTATAGCCTTGGAAAATCGACTATTTTTGGAGGCATCGATTTTTGCCAAAAATGCAAGGCTATAGCCTTGGAAAATTGACTATTTTTGGAGGCATCGATTTTTGCCGAAAATGCAAGGCTATAGCCTTGGAAAATCGACTATTTTTGGAGGCATCGATTTTTGTCGAAAATGCAAGGCTATAGCCTTGGAAAATCGACTATTTTTGGAGGCATCGATTTTTGCCAAAAATGCAAGGCTATAGCCTTGGAAAATTGACGATTTTTGGAGGCATTGATTTTTGCCAAAATTGCAAGGCTATAGCCTTGGAAAATCTATGTTTTTGGAGGCATCGATTTTTGCCAAAAATGCAAGGCTATAGCTTTGGAAAATTGACGGTTTTTGGAGGCATTGATTTTTGCCAAAATGCAAGGCTATAGCCTTGGAAAATTGACGATTTTTGGAGGCATTGATTTTTGCCAAAAATGCAAGGCTATAGCCTTGGAAAATTGACTACCTTACTTTGTAGAGATTTTGTAGAGAATGCAAGGTTATAAAACCCTGGGATGTCTTGAAAACCCTTAGAAAACGCTACATTGACGATATCGAAAGACAAAGAAGAATTTTTGACAAGGAAAGAAGAAGAACAAAGGACATTTAAATTTGTACAGAAACCAACTTTAAAACAATACAAAATTACAATTTGATTTATGTACAAGTATTTAGACAAGTAAAATACATTTTCATACGAGAATATTTTTTATCTCACTGCTGGTTTGTACCTAATTTTAATGCCAATAAATTTACGCCAAATATACCAAACATTTTACCGCAGTTCAAATTTGGGTAAAAAATGCAGCAAGCCTTCCAAAAGCTGAGGTGAGTTCTACTTTTGACAGTAGAAGAGGCGCTAAAAGCAATCCATAAGACGTGTCGAATGGAATATAGATATAGTAAGCACCCGCGAATAAGAACCATCACTTTTTGAGCTTAGCCTAGTAAAGGTTTTAACTCTGGGGTCCAAAACTTTATAATAGTTCAATGAAGCGGTAATGTACTATCCAAAACCATATAAATGACATGCTTTGCGCTTCTAGAATTTTTAGACATCTTGCAGTTTTAATGCAATTTTTACAAAGTTCAGGGCATTGTCCTCTTAAATTTTAGCCTCAAGGTTCTTAAAAACTGTGGTTCTTATATGCGAGGTTGTACTATATTTGCTTACATGGATAATCTTTAGATGAAAAGTCTGCTCTAACGAATGCCCCGCATAGTAGAAGTCTGTTCACATAGTGGAAATCTAGCCTTATGTGCACCTGTTGGTTGGTTGTTATTCTACACGATGAACAAAAATAGGTTTCTTATGACGTGAAATAGTCCTGACGATTGGTCTAAATGAATTCGATTTCAATTGTTCTCCAGAACTAATAAAGAATGACCTGCGCGTCCTTGATCTTGTTTTACAGTTTACATCACAATTTGCTGCTTTGATTGCAGTCGAAGGGAAGCATAGCCGAACTTGACATTTGATATTACTTCCGGATTTGCGTAACTTCTTGAAACGAATTCCAGGAATTTGAAGGACAATTCTTGTATCTGTAAATGATTTCACTTTGACATTTGCTTCTGTTGGGCATCTGGAGGGAAGAGAGTAAAAACATTATCAATTAAACGACAGTATGATCAACAGATATTATTCACGAAAAAACCTTGAAGCTGAAAAGAATTCTCTGGATATTTCTGGACATTTTAAGAGTCACAGAAATGCGGTATTATTAAGAAACTGTAATTGAAAATTTAATCTTTTAATGTTACTTGCTGAAATGTTGCAATACCTTCGGATAGATAGATAGACAGATTTGTTTATTGGGGGTATGTTTCGAGATCAGAAAGCGCTAGCATCACCAGTTCTCTGCATGACGATTAAGCTAGCACTCTCCAAAGCAAGTTCGTTTTGAACAAACCTTCTGTTTTAATTTTGGCCAAACCGGATCAATACACGATTATTGCGCTAAAGATGGCGCCAGGAACTTCGTTCCAGGATCCGTTGTGTCTCAAAAAATTTCGAATGATTTGATTGGCCGATATATCATGGAACGCAAAGGATCATGGCAAAATCTTCCTGATTCGCATTCGTCTATTGCTGGCAAATCGCGTTCTAAGAGCGAACTATGCTGCTTGGTAAAGATGAGGACGAGAGCGGCGATGAGAGAATAGCAGCATTTCCCCAAATATACTTCGAATTAATCAAATTGATACAAATATGGAGCCTGTCCTTGTAAGCATAGGTTCCAAATCTTTAAAAAGGTTGGTGTAAAATTCTGTGACCTATTTCTTTGAATGGAATGGCTTGAAAGAAACTATAGCTACTTTGTAATAATTCTACCGTTGGACTTTTCAGAAATCTTCAATATTTTCAGGATTAGAGTGCTTTTCTTCTTTTTTAAGAAGTCAAGAAAAATGTTGAAAAAAACTTAAAACCATGGTAATTTCTAAACTTTTTTAGGAAACATCGAATAATTTTCTAGAAAAACATAGTTTATGAACGTCTACAATAGAGTATCAAGCAAAAGTCTTTCACTCTTATGGTTTGCGATTTAAACATTTGATGACGTCACATCCTCAAATGAGTTGAAATATGAAATACGCTGTAATTTCGAAAATATTCGAGATTTCTGAAAAATCCAACGGTAGAGTTATAGCAAAGTAGCTAAAGTTTCCTTCAAGTCATTCGATTCAAAGCAATAGGTCACTGAATTTTACACCGACCTTTTTACGCCAATTTAAAGATTTGAAACCTATGCTGTCCTTGTATCATTAACAAATCTACCGGGTGTCCCAAAAAAGTAGTCCCGTTAAAAAAATCACCAAAACTCGATTAACAAGTCTATCATAAGATTTTCTCTTTGAGCTCTTTTGTCAATGATCCAAGTATATTTGAAGATGACAAAAAGTTTGTTTTTGTTACTTAAAGGGTATCAAACTAGAAGGTTAATATATGAAAAGAAATTAGTCTGGTAATCATCAGTGCTTTCTGCAGTGTGCTTCAAAACCAGGCAGCCCTAAAAAGAGCTAAGTTTGTGAATTTTAAAACCAATCACAAGATCAGTTATACCTGGGAAGATAATTTGGTCTTTGATATACTTGCTAAAAAAAATAATCTGAAAAATCGGCCACGTAATCAAATTTTGGCGATTTTTCAAACAGGAGTACTTTTTGGGACACCCGGTAATATGCTAGAGAAGCTAAACGCAGTAAGATTAAGTAAGAGAAACATTCAAGATGAGCACTCACCCTTTGTTGATGATCGTAAATTTTGCATTTTTGTATCCCCTTTGTAATGGTGTTGCATAACAATGAATCGGCAATAATTTTACATTAAGTCCTTTATATCTCGATGTGCCCAAAACAATTGTATAATTCCTCAATGTATCCACTTCAACATAAATTCCATTTCCAATATTTTTAGTATATTTCCCTGATTGTATAGATTTTTCGATTGAAGGCCTAATTTGCGTAAATCGAACCCTATTTTTATTTCTTCCACGTAAAACATATTCACAATGAAATGNGTCTTTGATCTACTTGCCAAAACAATAAATTGAAAGATCGGCCACGTAATCAAATTTTGGCGATTTTTCAAACAGGAGTACTTTTTGGGACACCCGGTAATATGCTAGAGAAGCTAAACGCAGTAAGATTAAGTAAGAGAAACATTCAAGATGAGCACTCACCCTTTATTGATGATCGTAAATTTTGCATTTTTGTATCCCCTTTGTAATGGTGTTGCATAACAATGAATCGGCAATAATTTTACATTAAGTCCTTTATATCTCGATGTGCCCAAAACAATTGTATAATTCCTCAATGTATCCACTTCAACATAAATTCCATTTCCAATATTTTTAGTATATTTCCCTGATTGTATAGATTTTTCGATTGAAGGCCTAATTTGCGTAAATCGAACCCTATTTTTATTTCTTCCACGTAAAACATATTCACAATGAAATGGAATATCCACTTTCTTTCCTCTGCTAATTAATGCATTTCTCCTTGGAGGCAATGTTCTTAATGTATTCGAATAAATTACAGATGATTCAGTATAACGTGTTTTTGTTCCGCAACCAATGAGAAGCGTCGATGCAATCACGTGAGTTCTATTTATGACAGCTCTGCATGATGGGTCATTTAGTGCCAATCTCCTTGGATATGAGCGACCAAATATTTTACGTGACAATTTCAATTCCATTTTTGAAGCAGTGCAAGAAACACGAGCCAAACTTGAGCCTGCAAAAGAAAGAATTCCGGATTACCAGAGGGCGAAAGATGTCTTGTGGCGTAAAAAAGTGGCTGATTCACTTCGTCAATTTTTGACAAAGTTTATGAGAAGTCAAGACCCAGTCAAGAGCAAATTTAACTACAGTAATTTTACACAGAAGGATAGAAAACGTTCCACAAAGCGTCAGAAATTTGAGAGTTCTTTTCATCGTGTAGGATATGTTACAAAGCAAATCTAGACGTCTATTGGATTCAAACCAGAGCATAAGTATGAACGTTGCGTTATGGTGCTTCGATATGGTTCTGCCTGACCTCACCTCTACTTCTACTATATTAATAAACTCCTTCAATACTGAAGGATCTGTTGACGTTATGGTGCTTAGATAGCTCATTCGATTCAGCTTCTGCTCGACAATTTTACAGCAAACATTCTTTTACACTGGAAAAAACTATAGAAATATACAACCCACTCTTGTTTACCTGGACAAGGTGAAATCGAGATTTCAATTCTTTTACCAATTCGACATTCTTCTTTCCTTAATTCACATTCATTCTTGTAGTACTTCATGTTAGTTTCACCACAAACTGGCTCTTTTACCATACCAGAACAATTGATATCACAACTACAATGAGTGTATCCTTCTTTGATTGAACAGCGTTGCCCAAATGGACATTGTTCATATGCACAGGAGTCTGAAAGGAAGATTTAAATTCTGTCAAGTTGTAGAATGAAAATGGCGTTTAAAGTCATATTTTACGTCTGAAACAGGACACCAGAAGTCGACTAGGTCTAAGGACTAAGTGGCCATCAAATACTTTTTGGAATCTCCGATATTTCAGTAGAATTAACAAATATTGGTTCCAGCTATCTTTTCTGAAAAAAAGTTCTACAATGTTTACAAGCTAAGCTGGTTTTCCTCTCTAATGTTGCATCAGCATAATCTTGAACAAATTGCCAAACTCTCTTGTCTCACAAAAAATAAGAGACAAGAGAGACCATTCATTAATAGACGATTACGGAAAAGATGGCGTCGGGGGCCATTTGAACAAGATGCATTGCGTTTAGTGATCGAATTTCTATAGAATATCACTGTTGATTCCATTATAGAACGCAATGCATCTTGGTCAAATGCCCTCCGACGCCATCTTTTCCGTAATCGTCTATCAATTGATGGTCTCTCTTGTCTCTTATTTTTTATATCGGTATTGAAGTGAAATTTGCAATGCATATATCTTAGTCCCTTGTAAAGGGAAAGGACCAAAAAAATGTGGGCTAGTATGGACATTTTAAAAACATGAAGCCTTTAGAATTGTGCTGAACGAATCAATTTTAGGAATTTTAATGTACCACCTTAATTTTCTTTGTTAGGGAGAGATTTTGAAAATAAATTCTGGTCTATGCCCTAGAGTGTGGCTTATGGCTTGATCTAGATATACAGAAAATTTCATCAAAATCAAACACACCAGTTAAGAGCTGTGCTTATTTAAAAGACCCCACCTTTTAGACGCAATATTCTGCTGATGTCATCGTAATTATGCAAATTCATGAAAATTTTCAACTGAAAAACAATTTTTATTTTGTCACTTACTTATATCAACAATTTGGTGTGGTCAAACTTAGTCTATCTGTGAAATAAATTATTTGGTTGCCAACTACCTCAAGGTAGTTGGGTGGTGGTCTATAGTGGTTGGCGCTCTCGCTTTTGTTGTCGTTGCACGGGATATCAAGAAATTTTTGAGAGCAACAAGGAAAGAAGTTTAAATCCAACTCACATGGTTCACACCTTCCAATCATCTCATTTTGTTTCTTTTTAAATCTATTCAAATAATTTCTTCTACTTCGAACAACACATTCTTGCCATCTTCCGCATTCCCCATACTCATAATTCCTCCCGCCACAAACCTCGCCTTCACGTTTTGCGCATACACGACAGCAATAACAATGATCCCAAACGAGGCCATGAGTACAATTCACGGGGGTAACACAGGTTGATTTACTGCAGTGACACTTCGTGTTAGACAGCACCAAATTCCACAAGGTTGACATGAGTAGTAGAATGAATGTCGTTTCCATTTCATTTGATTTTGTCTGAAAAAGATAACGACAAATAGAAATTAAAGGGTGATTTGAGAGACTAGACCATCGGAAAACGAAATCAGATATTAATTTATGTCTGTAAGTGGAATTTTAAAAAACAAATATCAATGCAAATCGACTGAGCAAATTTTCTAAATCGCATTGTGTATAAGGAAATTGTTTAAAGAGAATTTGCTTTCCATTACATGCTATTTGGCATCCAATATCCACTCAGAACAACCTTTGGTCAACCAAGCCAAATATTTCCAAATACCAATCATTTGACAGATTTCGATTTCAAGATTTTTATGGCTAAAAATTGAAGAAATGTCGGTAAACTTCAACATGGGATGCATCACAGTAATATGGTGCAAATTTGGTACAATTATTAAAACTTGAAAATTTCTTAGCGTTGACATGAGATTTTAATCAATGATGCTGTTTTGCTACTTTGTAAGATTCACCAAAACTGCAAGTTAAAATAAATAGGAACCCTAAGCAGTAAGTAAGACAACTTACATAGGTCGTAACTTTCAGCTCTTGTTTCTTCCTCCAGTGAGTTAAACAACTGAAAGAAAATAGAAATGTATTAATGTAGGTTTACAGAAAAACCTTTACTCATAGAGAGTGTCAAGAAATCAATTTATAAGTGCAACACTTTACATATATAAATCGTAAATAGCTATGAAACTTCTGTCGAATTTAAAGTGAGTGGGACTGAACCATGACATTCTAAGAGAAACGAAGTAAGGTTTAGAATGAACCTCACAAATTACTCACATAACGTTGTTCGATGTAGCTCGCTCACAAAAATGCGTCCTTACTCAGCAATACAATTGATAGAATCAATCAACCTCAAAGATTACGACACACTTCTTCTACCCTCCTTATCTTGAAGATGCACGAGAAAGTTAAGTAATTGGTTTTCCGTTATACAGCATCCCCCGAGACTAAGGTAAAATTTAATTACGACGTAAAGAAGCAAATACCACATTAATCATGATATATTGAATGGACTGTCATGGTTAATCAGGGTTTAGTAAACTTAAAAACTTAATCACAAGCCCACCTGAGAAAGAAATATAATTGATAAAATGAAGCGACAGACAAATTGGTATACCGCACAGATAAAATGGCATCCACAATTTATGGCTTATATCTTATCTTTTCTACTTCTTCTACTTTTTGTGAGGTTCGAGACCTCCTATCCAGGGTCAGACTATTCTAGTCTCTTTCTCTCGTTTCCGTTCTCTAGAGAATTCTCTGACCCGGTATCTCCGCGGCCCCCTCCAAAACACCAAATTTTGAATTGAAGGACCTTGTTGATCGCTTTCTTTACTAATAATCTGCAAGCAAGGAACTTTTTCATTGTCTGAAACGTGCTGCTACTAGGACCTTCTCCGTTTGTAGATATCACCCTCTTAATGGTCAAAATACTAGACACGTTAATTCAAAGACTAAAATAATATAGACCTTCCAGCTACTCTACAAAAGATAAATGTTCACAGTGTCTCGTTTTACACCTTTTGTGCCTCTATATTTCATTTACAACTATAAAGATAAAACCTTGAGCACCAGTCGCTCATTTTAGAAAAACGAAAGCTTTAAAGATTAGGCCCTGAAACCCCTCGTTCTTTTTAACTTGGAACATCTTACTTTAGGGTTGCTTGAGCCAATTCAATTCAATGAAAGAAATATGTGAAAAGGTGTAGACCTAGTGAGAAATAGCATTCCTATTATTATCTGGAATGGTAAAATGAAGTGAATAACACCACTGACTTAAAAAATCTTACATCGGTTAACACGATCTGACATTTTTGACCATTAATTAACTGGTGACTGGAGCAGACAAAAAAGATCAATGTTTAGTCAGACAAGATTTCACCCAAAGATTAATGCCAGGCTAACATTCCAATTTAGTTTCAAGAAACCATGTTCGCGGTTACAATCATCGACGAGACCAGTCTGGCGTACTCTGTTTGTGGAAAAAACATGAATGCTATGGTTCTATCCAGTTCTATCTGAACAAGAGAAAAGAGGTATCCTAAGTCCCCTCATCTATAATGGCACGGTTTCAGACCCCAGGAACCAAGGAACCTACTCCCCCTCCCCATGCATATTGTGGAAAGAGAAAACTCAATTGCTTCTTGGCAGGCACTTTAAAACATGTTCCTTTGCTATCGTGCAGGCACATTCAAAGGTTCTTTCGTTCTCTTAGCTCGTGTTTCCAAGCACAAAAGGGATTTTTAGATGCCTGCGTGGTTTAATGATGAGGAAAAAATGTTTGGTACCCTTCACTCTCCCCATTTTGATAAAGCAGGCAAAATCGGGCAAATTTCTCAAAGAAAATTATTATAAAAGTAACTAAAATTGTGCATACTTTCTCAAAATTTACATCGTTCCCCTAAAACCGGAAGCACCAAGCACAGTGCATCCAAAACTCTCCTTTGATAACCTTTTAATTCTTTCTCACAGCTATTTACGGACGAAATGAAATCCTGTTTTACTGTTTAGAAATTCTTTAAAAGATGAACGTAAACACACTGACACTCGAATTAATTCTGTAAAATATTGCCAACATTTCTATGTGGGGCTGTTCGAACTCACTTTTCGCTTGGGCAGCTAGTACGCATGTGGTCCTTAAAATAGGTCCTATCTCAAGGCGCTGTTATCTAGTAGATTGGGTGATAAAACCTGGCTCTGAATTTGTAACTAAAGGAAGGGATTAGGTAGCCAAAGTCAGACCCAAGAAAGATAAGTAGAATAAAGTTTTCAGATTGAAAACCTTGCAAGAAAGTGGTGCCGGTTGTGGCTAAAAAATTGGCAATGCTTTGGCTACCCTGCAACTCCGTCATGCATTTTGTGGGGTCCTATCTGATCCTATCTGAAGAAGTCCTGGGGCAATTATTGGGGCATTGATCATTTGCTTACAACGTTTCTACGCTACTATTTTAAGGATGATAGCTCACAGTGTTAAAAGAGGCAAATCATAAAACTAAATGTGCAATTTTCCTGTAAAAGTAATATTTGGATTCTTCTGTTGCAGGTCCAGTATTATAGTAGCATTAGGCAAGCTTTTTCGCCTATGAGATGTGTGGCAGATTCCCCCAAAATTTAATATTGGCTACAAAACAACATTTAATTAGTTCGCTGTCGCAATATTTCCAATCTTTTCAACTCTCTGTGCATATTTCTCGCTTAAAGTTTCTCATTGAAAGTTCAAAAACTGCCCATTTTGTTCCTGAAGTCTTATCCTTTTATCCCCTTGACAAAGCCAGATTCGTGGTCCATGTTTTAGTTTGTTTATTGCACATTTTCTCCC
>REGM01000143.1:628034-669734 GCA_004194415.1 Aurelia aurita | reverse complement strand
GGTACTAGTCTTCTGTGAATGGGAGGCGATAGCTCTCGTTTGACCCCGCTTAAAGCCCCGGCATGTTATGCGGGGGATAGATGGAATTCCTAGCATTTGTTGTGTATTTCATCAGGTTATTTAAACAGCGACGGCAAAAGAATATACGAAAAGCTACTTCAATGTGACTGTTTAGAAGAGCAAGGACAGATTTGTGAAACAGAAGATTTAGCTTTGTGAAAAAAAAGGATTTGCCTTTCTGGGGAATAGATTTCACACCATTGAGAGCACTAGTTCAAAATCAAAATAAACAGAGAGAGCAAACCATTGTGGTTGGCTGCGCAGGAGGTGTGAAATCTATTCTTGAGGCTGCCAGATCCCTTCGCCATTTTAGACAGAAAATAAAGCTACTGCGCATGCACAGTTTAAAACCTGCGAGCTTTCGGGAGAAGCGAATCGGCCCGGGTATCCCCGCTCCACGGGGCAAAATTTTCAGTGAACAGGAGGCGAATGGCCCCGCATCAGCCCCGCCTATCCCGGGGTGGGGGGGTCGGGGCAATAAAGTGATAGGTGCATTAACTTTGGTTAGATAAATATGGTTTTGTAAAACAAAACATAAGTTGGCAATATGTAGGAAGTAGATGAAAGAACGGCGAGTTAATTTAGATGACGTGTACAAACCATTTTTCAATATAATTTGCTTTTGCTTTATACAGTATAATATATAATATGGTATGGTATAGTATAGTATAGTATGGTATAGTATAGTATAGTATAATATAGTATAGTATGGTATGGTATAGTATAGTATAGTATGGTATAGTATAGTATAATATAGTATAATATAGTATAGTAGAGTAATATAATGATATAATAATAGTTGCTGTGTTATGTTTGATGTTTGGATGTCAGTTGTCAGCATCTCTACAAGCCCCCATGACACGGAGATTGAGAATTAACTCAAAGATACAGAAGAAACGCTACTTTCTTTCCAATATAGTTTTGAACGCCCCAACAGCTACTTTTCTCATTTACAAAATTATCTATGAAAATCAGTTGAGTTTGGACTAACCTTGCAAAAGCTCCCTTTTCTGGGATCTAACATTTTAAAGTCATGTAATGAAGTGGGTCTATTCTACTCGAAATTGATGAAGATACAATATTTGCGCTTCTGACACTTTGTAACATGATTCATTCTCGTTCTTTATAAAATTCAAAATATAGCTTTGAACATTTTGAATAATTCTAAATCTAAACATTTCTCCGCAACGAGTTTCAGAAACCCAATCTCTTATGTGGAAAGAAGATGTATCATAACGGATATCCAGAAATATATCTGGTTTATGTCAAACAATGTGTAACAGAAGACTGTTTAAAGCATCAAATTCGATTGACTTTGCCGGGGCTTCACCTTCAAGCTTGTGCCTGTATGTAATCCTAATATTAACATTTGTGTTGCAATCATACATAGCTTTTTCAACAAAAGATTTGTCCAGCGAAAATAAAAATTTTGCAAGTAGAAAGAAATTTGGACCGGTTAAGAACACAGTTTTGTTAAATGCAGGACAGTTTTGTGCGGTGAAAAAGCGCTTTATACACTGCAAATTCTGCGCACTATGGACAACTATCACTCGAAAAGAATATTATAATTGTCCAAAATTGTACTGGACAAAAATTGTATCAAAAATCGTATCTTGTATCTTTTCATTTTCCAATCAAACTTCGAGGAACGCTGAGCACTTATTTGCAGAGGCTCATTGCAAGCAAATTTGGTCTTACAGCGAGGTTGCTTCGAAATGTCAATTTTATGCGTCAAAATTCCTACTGCGCTCTGTACGTCAAACGCCCCGGGCTTGAATAAACTATTTTATCAACACAAATTCAATATCCAAGTGACCATCAAGCTGATTAAAAGTAACTGGATTGGATCAAACTTGATGACTGGAGATTGAGTGTTGAAATTGTATCCTAGCTTCATGACAGGGTATCCAATATTTTCGACATTCGATATTATAGTATGTTTATCAAAATTCTGATTTCCAAAACATTCCAAAAACCAAATCGCTTGAATCTGACCATCTTACGTTTAGCATATTAGTTCGAGTTTAAACCAATTTAATTATTCTTTACCATAATATCCTATAAATAGGTTTTTCGACGAAATAACAACTCGAAGTCAACATTGAGACTCTAACTTTGATTGAATTGAAAATGCTGCCATAGAGGTTTCTCAAATATTCTTATAGTTTAATAAGTTTCTAAAGCTGAGCACACATATTTCAAAGTTTTACGCCAAAAACTCGCGTATAAGAACGCAGTCCTGTCTTCTTCTCTGAACAACTTGGCTAAAATTTTCGATAACTGTTTTATAGGACTGGTAAAGACATATTCAGCACAAAAATACAACATGGCACAAGGAGCCATTTCTCACTAACCCNGCATATTAGTTCGAGTTTACACCAATTTAATTATTATTTTCCATAATATCCTATAAATAGGTTTTTCGACGAAATAACAACTCGAAGTAAACATTAAAACACTAACTTTGATTGAATTGAAAATGCTGCCATAGAGGTTTCTCAAATATTCTTATAGTTCAATAAGTTTCTAAAGCTGAGCACACATATTTCATCGCGTATAAGAACGCAGTCCTGTCTTTCTTCTCTGAACAACTTGGCTAAAATGTTCAATAACTGTTTTATAGGATTGGTAAAGACATATTCAGAACAAAAATACAACATGGCACAAGGAGCCATTTCTCACTAACCGTCTCCCTAACATAAACATAAATTTTAGACACCCAAATTAAGAAAATTCGCTACAATGATGTGGGTTTGTCGTAGATATTTCTGTAAATAAACCACGATAAACTACATTTGTTCAATTTGTTAACCTCTTGAAATATATAATGAATAAATAAATAAATCATAGATGAAATAAATTTTAGAAAATATCAAGATATGAAAAAGAATTTAGCAAGCCACACATACCTCTTCAAACGATCTCGATCTGTTATCTTGACTTGTACGCTTTGCTTGGGGTTTGCTTGTAACTACATCAGTGGTCTTTCTGACTGAATGGCAATACAAAATCCATGTGATCTGCGGTTAAATTCAACAAAATATGTTCATTACTTCTTCAATTATTTGACATCAACCTTAATTAACCTTTGCCCTGACAAATCACGCAAAACATTATTTCATTCAATACAAGCATCTACTATCACGTAAGCCACTCCACGAGGTCGTTTATTGAGCTGAGATCAAAGAACAGCAAATTACAGTATTAATATACGTACGGTAAAATGCGGACTAAGAAACCATGGAGCTACGGCTATTTTCTGGAGGTCTGTCCTAGTTTCATAACAACATATAGATCAGTCTTGGTTGGCGGAATATAAATCACTAGACATCTCGTCAACTTTAGATGGAAATTTTTATGTTTTCCCAAGAAATCATTGACATCTTATAGAACTCCCTTTGTTATCGAAGAAATTTCGTACGCGTTTTGAGGCAAGTAATACAATTCTCAAAAAAGTCATGAAATATGAAAGTGATGTGACACGAAAGTCTTATCTAGGTTGGCAGAAAGTAGCCAGGGGCAAGGCCAGAAGACGGGGCGAGCCCTACATGGTTGGGTACAACTTCCTCCTTCCATACTCTTAGAAGCAATTAGGCCTGCATTGTAACCTTGTAATCAAGATTCACGATAATGTCTTGCTGGTCCGTGAATCGATATAGGTAACGGCCAGCGGCTTAAATTTTAACTCCAATGATCTGGGGATTCAATGCGGATTTCTTCAACCTCATTTGGGTCAAATCACAATCAAAAAGGTAAATAATAATTTTAATATGGTCAGATTGAATTTATGAAGCAGTAGTAATAGAAATCGAATCACATTGACCCAAATAAGTGAAGAAATCTCAGTAAGTAGTGATCAAAAGAAATATAATATATCCCTAAGTTAAAACTATCCAGAGTCCAGAAAAAGTCACGGCTCCACGGCTGTGAGCCGGAGGAAGGTTTTCTTGTTAATGTAATATTTGAGGAAGGTTTAGTAATTTTTGTAAGAAACCTTGGAAAATGTTGGTTATTTTGGCATGACAAAAACTAACGAAATTGGCATCCAGAGGAAGGTTGGACCTTCATCTGGACTCTGAAACTATCGAGTTTTACCAATACACAATAACTGAACTTAAAACTACTGCATATTTGCCGATTCCTCCATGCAATAGGCCTAGAATATGAAAGATGTTTGAATTTGCTGCGGTAAATGATATGATAGAAAATCAAGTTCGATTTCAATTGTTTAATATTCGAATATCCTCTGTGTAGCAGAAGGAACCGCTTCTTGCAATGTTTGGTTCTAGTAAAGGTCAATTAATTTAACTTCATAATGACACGTTAAATCTCCATTGCACATTTTAATTAAATCTCCATTTCATATTATGAGCAAGGGAGTAGTTTGATATAGTTTTATGTGGCCTACACTTAGCAGCATGGTGGCATAACAGCAAGCGTTAACTTAATCTAAATCACACGTTCTATGGCTGAAGGGAAGATTTTAGTTCGGGGTTTTTATCTCCCCAAAATATTGTGAAAAAGATACCTAAAAAGATCAGCTAGCTCGCAATCTCTCATTAAATGTTTTGTCCTCTAGCGTCTTTAGAAAAAAAACTCCGATGCTTCCAATGGCCCTGAATTATGAACAACAGCAACAACAGCGATAAGAATGCCAAAGAAGGTATAGAGGATTACGAGGAGCAGGAAACCCGAGAAAACCTTAACCTTGGTAAATTCGATGCAGAAAAGAAGAATTAATAAACTCTTTCCTGATCGATGAGATTTTGAAGAAGCTTAGCCGTTGCTTCTTTCTTTGACATCCGTCATGCTATAAAATGCTTTTAATTCTCTCTTGATGCTGAAAATAACATCCAGCGGACATTTTATCCCCTTATTGTACCGTCACTATGTTTTGGAAATTTAAAGTATGAGAAAATGATGGGAAACAGATCTAACACAGAACTCAGCTAATGAGATTTTTGTTAAAGGGATTTCTGGTGAGCAGCGACCAATGAAAGATTAAGTTTGTGTTTTAAGAGGGTTAACAGCAAATTGAAAATGGATTAGAAATAAAAATGACAAACCCCTGAAAGAATTCATTACGAAATAAAAAATTCCATGTTGGTATGCAAATCAAAGACACTCCTGAAAAAGCACGCAGTTATAACGGTTGCGGTCTTTTTGGAGTGGTGAAAATAAGCAAAAAGTTATAGAGAGAGAGTTAGAATAAAGGGTTATATGAAAAGACGGTATCCTTTACTACAAACAGGATTTTGCAATCATGAAGTCATGTTAGTATTCTGTAAAAATTAAGAATATTTACCTACATTCATTACTTTAGTTCAAAGGAGAGCTTCCTCGTTCAGTAGTTGCCCTCATTTACATGAAGGGGCGAAATAAAATAGCGGAATGGACTGAGCATCAAAACAGCCTGTCTCAAATTTACCGCCGTTGTCGAACTGTACAGGGAAGGACTCTGATATAGCTAAGGCTGATAGTTCAATGAAACGAGGGTCAGACAACTACTGTGTCATTTAAAACGACCTTTGAAAGGAGTTGTAATAGTCTTGAAAATATTGATATTTTGAAGCTGGCAAAGATTGAGAACTGGAGAAGCCATCTAAAATGCGGCATCTACTTTTGGGGCCTATGAAATGATTGCCTCTATCATCAAACATCAAACTGAAAAGCTTAAAACTTACCCCAAAGCAGAATCTTCAACTGCTAAAATAACACGACAAAAAATACAGAAAACTGCACTTGCCTAAGATCGCCAAAATCAAGAGCAATGGATATGTTCATTTAGTCCACCAGCATCGATTTGTATGCATCGTCTTGTGTGTGTGTTTCAATGAATTGAACTGCAACGCAACAGAATTTTCCTTTTCAAAATGAGTACGAAACCAAATAAGAAAAAATAATCCAAACAAACCATTAAAAAACAATAAACAACAAGTTGACACCCTTGAAATGGACGACAGAGTGCTGCAATGATTTTATGGATCTGGGGATAAAATGAGGTATTTGTTTTAAGCTGAACGAATTAAGAAAACAAAAGGGCATTACAACGACTAAGCTATTAATGATTATTAAGTACATTGAAAATAAAAGACGCCAAATTGAAAATTCTTGCTTGCCATAAAGTAACGGTATGCTGCTGTTTAATCAAATAGAGCCCCAGGCTGTCAGGCTGACCTAGCTTGTGTGCACTCTTCTTTAGAACTGATCTTAAGATGGCAAAAAATTTCTATTTCAAAACTAACGTGCAAGTACCCCCTCTTTGAATTGCATCTTGAAGGAGAACAAATTGTTCCTCGCCATTTTCAATTTTGCGCAATTTTCAACTGTTTCAATATTTTTCTCCCAATATTTGCTATTTAGAAAAAGTTGACAAAATTGACAAAAATCGGTTTAAAGTTGAATAATTTTAATTTAAGATCTGCTTGGTTAGTATAAAATTTGATTTCCACAAAAATTCTCCACGAACATATTTGTAAAAAGCAAGACAAACCATTCTATATTTTGGGGATATGAGGTGATGGGAATTTTAGAAAATATAACTGCAAACTCTCTTGATTTTTTTTCATCCTTAAAAGTTTTCACGTGCAAATGTCTTTTTGAATGTACACATTTTGGTTTAAAGCGTCCTTTGATAGCATCCATCTTAGGGTAAGATTTTAATAGATCTTCCAGGATGAATCCTCCAAATTTTCTCGGACAATTTTAGGCTATTTGAAAGTAGAATTTTATGCCAAAAAGACGCAAGTTGAATTCCCTTTGACCTAGAAGTGCAGACCAGTAGTGTGCTAAAGTCGGCACGATATAAGTTAACGAACTGCAAACAGTCTATTTGGATCAACAGTGATTGGTATATAGGCAACAAATAGTACGGGCAAACGGGCAACAAGAAGTGAGACTGAACTAGCTTGAAAGAAAGAACAGAAGAAAGAAAATATTTATTCACTCACCTCACAGTGGCATAATCTGCCAAACTTTTTGTTGATGAATCTGTGTAGTATACTCTTTCGTATCTGACATCTATCAAGGAAACACCACCTTGAGGGTAATCAACGATATAAGCTTTTGAAAACAAAGCGATTAGTGCCACTCATGAGGGGGTCATCCTTTCAACTATGAGTGTGGGTTTCCATCCAAGAAATTACGGAAAACGACAAAGGACGCTGAGGCTAGAACAAAACAACAAAATAATAACTGATGCTAGCTTAGAGCCGTTTAAAAATAAACAGTCACTATCTGAGGTGAAGAGCGGAGTCCAAGTGGAATTTCTTCGATTTTCCGTCTGTTGAAATAACTTGTAACTGTCTTTTAGCTAGATTTAGTAATTCCTTTGAGATTATCCATAGTGATGATCATTCTTTTTTAAGCCCTTCTTTTATGTAAAATCCTGGTTGTAACTTAATGCATTTTAAAAATTGTCGATAAAAGAGAGATTACACAAAATATAAAAATTGCAACAATAAGTAAAACATACCTTGCAATCAGATGCGAAAATGGCCTTTTCTTCTTCGTGTCCAAAATGTTCGTTACGAAGATCAAAATCATAAAAAATATCGTCTTTCCCATTGCTCTTTCATTCTTTGTCCAAATTCCTTGCTTGGTGTTCTTCTTCGGCAATTTCTTATGCTTTTTAGTCCCTTAGTCTGATTTCTTCCCTGAAACTGCTTTAGCTTGTATCCTCTTTTGGGTCCTTTGTGTTTACCTGACTTAATATTTGGTTTGCTTTGCAAGTTCAACTTATTCACAAGCTTTAGCAAAAATGGTCCATCAAGAAAACTGACTTCTGATGATGCAACTCGTAGACACAAATGTCGAGCTTTATAACTTCTTGAGGGAGATCAACCATTCTTAGCCTATGTACCAATATCATGTAAGAGTAAAGCAATTTTAGTAAAACTGGTCATAACAGGGACCACGGAGCAGGGTGGGCTATAGCCAACCCACTTTTTTGCACATATGATTCGTTGCTTTGCCTTTTCCAACAGTTAGATCTGCAATTTTATTGTGATATATTCCAATTCTCGGCAAGCTAGAACTATTCAAAAACAACAATTTGCTTTTATGATCAAACCATGTTAGGCATATTTTCTACTTTATTGTCTGCGCAAGAATTATTCTTTATTCTTTATTCTTTACTATCATTTTCTGTCTTGTTTTTTACCAAAAACCGAGATGAATGTAAAATAAAATTTCTACATACTACGATTTTCTACCTAAAACTTTCCAAAATATAATCAATGCGAGGCATACCAGTCTCCCAATACGGGTGTTTTCCAACGATCTAAAGGGTGGGATCTTTAAAAAAATTTCCAGCCCCCGGACCGCCTTTTGGTTTTCTTCACTCGTGTCAGCCCACCCACTTTTAAAACGCTCCGCGGTCCCTGCATAAATTTGTACACTTCCCAATTAATTTTGTGAACAGGTATGAAACTTTATATACATACCATTATTGCTAAACTCGAACTTCAACTGTGTTTAGGTCTGTAACCCACAACTACAACTTTCTATAAAATCTATCATTAAACAAACTGAGAAAAAGGAAGCAATCAGTGTTGGGTGCATGAAAAACAAATTAAATAAATAAATCTATCTGTAAACAAATCAAAATATATACAAAGATCCATCAGCGGGCCCAACATACCCTACAGCAATAAGAACAATATCTACAAGTGTCCATACACCCAGTCCTCCAAAACTGAACACTTTGCCAAGTCCTTCTTTCCAATGACCAAGATAGAATCTGTCGACTCCAAAACCACCCAATGTCACACTGCAATGCAATAAGCTTCATCAAAACACTAAGAACTTAGAGGTATGCAAAGACATCGAATGTGTCCAATAATTTACTTCTCTTAAATGTGCGCACTCATTTCATTTTGCTCCTGCACCTTTTTGTACATCAAAGTTTTGCACATGTACACTTGTACTTTACAATATTAGGTTGGGTCAACTATTTAAACTATGATCAGGAGGGCAGTGAATTTGCCTCAAAGACTGTTGTCCATCTTGAGACCAATAATACAAAGATTATTGTAGTAATCAGGTACTAGATAAACTAAAGCTTTGTTTATCAAAAACATTGAGCCTTGTCAATTAGCACCCATTTATGTGCATTTCATACTGCGCAAACCACATGAATTAATTTTTACCCATTTCTTCTGCACAATAACGTATGTTACTAGAAAAACGATTAAATACTAATTTCAGGACAATAAAACTCAGTAACATTAAGTATTATCAGATCGAATATACTACTACAAATAGCAATGTTGAGCATAAAGCAGTGAAAGCGGCATATATTTTTGAAACAAAAATAATTCAGAAACATAATTAATTNTGAGACCAATAATACAAAGATTATTGTAGTAATCAAGTACTAGATAAACTAAAACTTTGTTTATCAAAAATATTGAGCCTTGTCAATTAGCACCCATTTATGTGCACTTCATACTGCGCAAACCACGTGAATTAATTTTTACCCATTTCTTCTGCACAATAATTTATGTTACTTGAAAAACGATTAAATATTAATTTCAGGACAATAAAACTCAGTAACATCAAGTATTATCAGATCGAATATACTACTACAAATAGCAATGTTGAGCATAAAGCAGTGAAAGCGGCATATATTTTTGAAACAAAAATAATTCAGAAACATAATTAATTTACCTCAATAACATTGCTGTCGACCATCTATATCCTGATGTCCAATTACATGGCAAAGATTTTCTGAACTTTCTTGTTCCTGTGAATGAGAAGAACATATTATGTAAGTATGATTTTCAACAAAAAGGTTCCTTTCATCTATCTATAAAATACTATCAATCTTCTCAAAGTACCATTAACATTAGAATTAGAAGCATTAATTAACTAGCTATTACGGCCACATCAAATTGTTTGACTGTGAAACACCTCTGTAAGTTGAATGCTCTGATAACACAAGACTTAAATTGAACAACAACCACAAAGTGTACTGAGCAGGGCCGTCGAGAGCCAGCTCGGGCCCTGAAGTGATTTATGGGATTGGGCCCCAAGGGGGGTTTGGGGGCGAAGCCCCCAAGAAAATTTACCATGACCACGCCCTTCAGACTCTCGGAAAATGAGGGAAGCGCCCTTTTTAGGAATAATAGTTAAAAAAATTGCTTAAACATTCTTTGTCAAGGTTATGCAAAAATGGTATTGATGAATCAAGGACATCATTTTGTGTTAGTAAAATAAGAATATCAATACAACAGTTTGTAACACTCAAAACAATACTTTAAGGGGTGCCAAGTCATCTATAATGGCCTTAACTTAAAGTCAACTGTTCTTGCAATTTCACTCTCCATGTTGAAATGCTCAACACTGCAAGATCTGTTAGCTTGTCTTGAGTCATTGTACTTCACAATAAAGTTTTTGATAAACTTGAGTTTGCTGAAAGAACGCTCTACAGATGCAGCTGTCACAGGCAAGGTGCACAATATTATGAGAGCAGTGCAAAGATTTCAAGGTTAAACTTCGTTATTTTAGTCAGAGTATTTGATTCTCACTTTTAAATGAGGGCATGGTCACGGCACTATTAAGGCAGATAAATTGTCTTAAAAATGCGCTGTAAAGAGATTTTATAAATAGAAATGATACATTTCATGGTATGAAATCTTTACGGGCCCCTTCGGGGCCCGGGCCTCAGACCTTTTACCCCCCTACCCCCCTCTCAACGCTCCTGATACTGAGACAGTTTTCACTCCAACGTTGGTGGAATTCTCTTCTTCTATATTAATTAGAGTAGTTCAATAACAAAAACTTCCTGAAAGAAATTTGGTTTACTTTGCACCTTTTTTGCACCCCTTATGGCACCAATTTTAATTCTAAAAAACTATCAACACTTCTATCAACACATTTTACCATGAAAAAGTAAACAACAACAATGGTCTGTTTCTTCTCGAAGACATGGATTCTGCAAACAATGCAGAAAACATGAAATAAAAATTCTGCAAATAAATCTTACCCATGCAGTAAATATTGTCTTTAATTGTACAAGTAACAATCATTCTTTCTTGAGGACTTACAGGAACCTAGACAAAATGAAGGTTAAGAACTTCAATTTTGGAAAATATAAAGAAGGAACTGCATGTATATACATGTCATGCAAAATAGAAGAGTATTTCCCACAAGTATTTTTTGTAAATTTGAACTCTGTAGCCACAAGTCTACATGCTCATTTAAAAATATTTATTCATCAAAGGGATGATGATATGATAGCAGACATTGTAGACAGGAGTTATAAATTTAGCTCTTTGAATAAAGTATGTGTCATGACCAGATTAGAAGTTTGCTAGAGACCAGTGTTAAGACAGATGAAGGGTGGGATTCTCCCGCTCAAACTATTCCAGCTTACTGAAAAGAGTTGTTGTGCACTTTTCATGAAAACATACGATATGATCTCCATAAAAGCTATATATTATATGCACATACAGTAACAATTATTACCTTGCAAAATTTCTGTGCATTTCCTTTACAAATGTGTAATTCTTTTGGTAGTTGATAGCAATAACTGCACCTGATACTTTTGGTGAAACTTTTGTTCCCCTGAAAAGAAAGATCTATGCATTAAACTTTGAATCTTGTATAAATATCTTTGAATAAGGGACTTGATCTTCAGAAGATTATATACACCAATAATATGTACAAACTGATGCAGCAAATTTAGCTTTTTAGAATTAAAGGGTTTTTTTCACAGTTGATGATGGAATTGGGCCATTAGGGGAGGGGGTTCGAAATAGGGGAGGGGGTATTGTCATCTGATAACGTAGAAGGGAAGACAATTTCTTTCAAGGCGCTTCATCAAACACAAATTTATATTTCAGCTTTTCACCAGCATCAAGAACAAACATTTCTCAGCACTGCAAAGAAATCGATAAACCTTCAACTTATATTAGATAGATAGGATAATAGATTCAGAAGTCATACTTAAAATTGCGCGTGGAAGATTTTCCGCGCGCGCAACATAAAATGCAGTCTGGCTGGAGATAGACAGCATAAAATTAGATCGCACGTCTTCGTTTCCAAAGCCTCTTTAAAGAAAAATCTGCTAAGTACCCTGCATCTAACTGATGATTTGACAGTACAATTTATGATTGTTTCTTCTCCATAATTGCAGGATGAATTGTATGAGCATGTTGCACATATCGGTGGTAATTTATTGCATTCCACATCCAATTCGCAAGCTGCATCGACAAGAAGTGGTGTTGATGTTGTAGGTATGTTTTGTGCTGTGATGCATACTATTATTGACGCAATAAAACAAAATATCTGACAGTAGAAAAGCTTCCAAATGTTTTTCAACTTCATCTCAGCCGCCATTTGCAAAATAAAACTCTGAATGAAAATGAGGCAAACTCCTCCGCGTGTTCGCAGTTCCCAGAGTTTGCTGAATTTCCAATGACGTCACTGCAATTGTGCGATGTGCGGCAAACTTTTAGAAGAAGTGTTCCCCGAGTTTCCTCTCTGCGAAAGTGGGGGTAAATCTCATTTTCATTTTCTTGAAAAATCAACAAGAATTTACACAATTCATATTAACGAAGTCCTGGAAAGGACCTAAATTACAGTTTACGCTTCACTNATTGACGCAATAAAACAAAATATCTGACAGTAGAAAAGCTTCCAAATGTTTTTCAACTTCATCTCAGCCGCCATTTGCAAAATAAAACTCTGAATGAAAATGAGGCAAACTCCTCCGCGTGTTCGCAGTTCCCAGAGTTTGCTGAATTTCCAATGACGTCACTGCAATTGTGCGATGTGCGGCAAACTTTTAGAAGAAGTGTTCCCCGAGTTTCCTCTCTGCGAAAGTGGGGGTAAATCTCATTTTCATTTTCTTGAAAAATCAACAAGAATTTACACAATTCATATTAACGAAGTCCTGGAAAGGACCTAAATTACAGTTTACGCTTCACTCATCGTCGTTCAGGGCATTTTCGAATTGGGAACCAAAGACATTTTACGATTTCACCAAGAAAATTTTGCGCCCTGGATAGCGAACCAAGGTACTTTTATAGCTCTATGGTCCCAGCAATTCTTCGCAGTTTTTTAGAGAAAGGGAACAAAATAGGGTAAGAAATGTGTGACGTCACATAGCCTGTTTGATCGTTATAAGTCACGTGATAAATGCAACGTTCGTTTCTTTTGCAACGATTTTCGATAAAATATCATTCAACTCTTTCGCTAATTTCTACTTTGTCTTTAGTAACAAAGGGTTGTTGGATTGTTTCAAACATTTATGAGCCGTTTAAAGCTCTGCAAGGAATAGAAGATTAAAGATAAAGCTCTGCAAGAAGCATAGATCGAAAATAAAGCTCTTCAAAGAGTATAAGAAGAAGATTGAATCAAGATGTCTGATGATGAAACATTTGAAGATGATGAACAAGAATACGATCTCGGGGTGAGTTTTGGTCTTATCATAACAACACAATTTTTAAACCTTGTTCCTAACAAATAATTTGCAATAAAAGCTATATACCAACCTTTCTTATCTCGTTATGTCGCTCATGAAAAACTTCAACTGTTTGGCTCTGAAATGTGGCAAACAATTTGCTTTCTTTGACGACTCTTGGAGGAGAATGCTTTCCTTGCGAGATCTCCAGATGAGTGCTTCCAAAAGCCAACGAAGATCATTTTGAATCTTCTTAAAATTAAAGAATCTCGGAAATTATCTTTGCTCAGATCAAAGCTATCAACCTTCTCCATATCTTCCTGCAATTCAAGGAAACTGTAGACTTTGTGGGATTCAATCACAACAGAAAACTTCTGTCTTTGATAAGTTAGCGAATTCTTTTGCTTGATTTTCATTTCTTGTCGATGATCATCACCTAGGCCTTGTGAGACGAGGAACGCAATGTTTGTTTGCATTAAATTTCTGCGGAAAGGAATTCACGAGTCAATTAAAAAAATTCTTACCAAATCATGTCATCTTTTGAGAATATTTTGACAAATTCTCGATTTGACAGACATAGAAATAAAGGAAGAGAAAACAATACTGACGTTCCTTGCACCGCAAAACAAATTGGCATTATTGAAGAAAGCTGATTTGTAATTTTCTTTGATTTTAGTATTATGAAGGTGATAGAAACGATTTAGGTGAAAGACATGGTACTGGAAAAGCTCATTTACCAAATGGGGATACTTATGAAGGACAATATGTTAAAGGAAAACGACATGGAAAGGTTCGAAATATAATACCTGTTAGTTAGAACATCAGTATCCATTACTTGAGGCATTTCATTTATTGATTGATTATATCAAAAGAGAACTTGAAATCAATTGGGACCAATTAGTTTGGGAAGTTTTTTATCATGAACTTTGAGATATTTTGATGAAAATTTTGGAAATTTTGTCAAACATAAATTCCAGGTCGATTAAAATTTCGGGGCAAGTAAAAGTCTTTGGCGGCAAACTTTTGGAAAGATTCATTTGTCCCAAAATTCTACTGTCAAACTTTGCCAAAATTCCGTCTTTTAGAGGAATTTATCGAAATCTGACAGGTGCCATATCTCTCAGTTCAGTCATTGAAATAATCGAATATGAACCACCACCCTGTTAAAGAAGTCCTCCTATTGGCTAATTTGAAATAAATGCTTTCCTATTTTGTTTGCTCCTTTTGGATGTTTATCTATTCTCGAAAGATGCAATGGGTTAAAATGTTCTCCAAAAACTCTTTTTGGATCGAAACTTTACCAAATAATTATAATTTTATTGTGTTACTTGTTACTTACATCCATGCCTATATTAACAGGGATTCTACAAATACATAGCATCAGGAGCGAGATACGATGGTCAATTTTCTGAGGGTCAAAAACACGGTGTTGGAGCGATGCTGTATCCTGATGGATCCAAATATGAAGGTCTCGTTATAATTTTGCCTTTCCCCTTTCCAAGAAAAATCTTACCGCCTATCTAAATAATGTCAAAACTGATGCGTATAGGAAACATTTTAGGCTGTAGAATCAACACAACACATTCATTAAATCATCAATAAGCAAGTACTGTAGTACAAATTTTTAGGAAGAATACAATTTTAACCAAACGAACGTTTCATAACTTGAATCAACTTCTTTGCCCAGTTTCCTGCGATTTTATCGTGACCCCGGGAGGTCTACTTGATGCATTGGGCACCCGGGGATGTACCTGCCGATGGGGTCTCAATTTCAGCAAAAAATCCGGGACAGGATTATATCTTTCGTATCTTGGTTCCAGGACAGGAATGTCAATAAAGCTTATTTTTCCAGGATAGGTCGAAGGAACTAAAAGAACAATGATTCCTTAGCCATTTTACTGCGCCCTATGCCAGGACAGGTATTGCGTTTACAATATTTTGTTCCAGGACAGATCCTGAAATCTGATCCCTGTTGTTTTCCTCCAAGGTAGATTGGCAGCGACTGAACCATGCAGTCCCATTAGGAAAAAATCACACTGCAACCATCAATTTCAGCCAAATGTCTAAATCCAAAAGACAAAATTTTTCGTTGTTCAAATTAAATTCCTTAATATGCAAATATTTCTTGAAATTTTAGGAACATGGACGAGAAATTTAAAGCAAGGCCAAGGAATCTACACATATGTTAATGGTGACATTTATGATGGATTTTGGGTTGAAAATGTGAGGCATGGACCTGGCACTTACAAGTTTGATGAAACTGGACTCACAGTAAGTCCCTTTCGGTTCTTTTCCTAAGGGGGTGGCTTTGCTTTGCTACATATCCTATGACATGCTACACAATAACTGCAATACACAGTAGGAGCGTCGTCATCTATTAACTAACCAATCACGAAAATTTCACAAAACTAAACAACAATAACAGAAAATTAACTGCAAAACTAATGAACGGCAAATGAAACAATAACCAATTGTAAACTACGGTATGACAACAAGTTGTGAGAAAACAACAGAGACAAGCTAATCAAGGTTCTAGGTTGGGGAGTTTGTACGGAGATCAAATGCAGCCAGGGTATATTTAGCTACCTCTCGAATTGATGTTCGGTTTTCAGTGGAGAGCAGTGGACTTTTGCACAGAGTTCATTGCACTCTACACGGGCTCTACACTCTCTAAACTCTGTACGCCCTAACGCGTTCTCTACAGTTCAAGCTCTATACCCTAACGCGTTCGTCTCTTGAATATTCTGTTATCGATTATTCTACTATTGATAGATGCATGGGTATTTCGCGGAGGGTAAATGGAATGGACCAGTGAAGATATTGTATGAAGATCATTCTTTTAAAGGAAGATACGAAGAAGGAACTGTAAGTACACTTTTTTATCAAATTGAAGAATTAATAATCCAACGTTTTTTACAAGGTGCAATTACGATATTTCATTTTGAATATGGTACGTAAAATTGAAACATTTCATCACCGACTATTCGGCTTGTTTGCAAAGAAACACTTCTTTAAGAACAAACAACTTTCATCTGGCCGTAAACAAGAGCAGATTTTGTAACAACATCATCAATTGATTTTGATTTGCACGCAATTTTAACGCTATCAGCGATCGAAGACAAATGAAATTCTTTCAAGCAACAGATCAACACAAAGGCAGCCGTAAAAGATGCCCTGAAACCAATAAAGCCTGGTTTCCATATGATCTTTCGTGTCGTTCCCGTCGCTCCCGTCGCTGAAAAAACGTACCAGCGACCGTAGCGACACGAACGATTGGCGATCCCAGCGATCGCAGCGACGTTCTGCGCATCTGCGCATCTGAGCCCAGTCTCATTATTTTGAGCTTGTGATGCAAACTCAGCGACAGCAGCGATCACATGGAAATAGCTCGATCGCTCCCGTCGCTCGCGTCGTTCGTGTCGTTCGTGTCGTTCTTGTTGCTGAAAGAATTTCCAGAGACGGGAACGACAGCAGCGATCATATGGAAACCATTCGATCGCTACTGTCGTTCGCGTCGTTCGTGTCGCTGAAAAATTTACCAGCGACGGGAACGATCATATGGAAACCAGGCTTAAGGCTAACTGCCGCGTTGTGCACCTGAAAAGGGATTGTCAAGAGAAGACACAAGCATGTTTCGATAGAAGAAGGATAGATTTAGTTATCTGCCTCAGGCATTTTATTCATCTAGATCAGAAGCTGAATGGTAGGCAGCACAATTTATTTTGGGCGCAATTTAAACACGCAATTCTCAGCTTCCGAGTCAGATAAATAAAATGCCCGAGGCAGGCATTTAGATATATCCTTCTTCTTCGAAAGATGCCTGTGTCTTCTCTTAACTTTCTTCTCCTCTTTTAATGTGCACAACGCCGCAGTTAGCCATACTGGTTTCAGGGCATTTTGTACGGCTTCGTTTATTTTGATTTATTGCAATTGTTACAACCTGTTTATGGCCGTATTATTTATTGGAAAATTCTGAATGCAAACATTCATGCCTTCATTCTTCGACTTGCTTTGTGTATCATTAGAATAACATTGCCTTTACAGTATACGTTGCATCGAAAGAAGGAAATTAGATTTTCTAACAGATTTGGTTTTCTGTCCTTTTGCAGCTCAAAGGACTTGGCAAGTTCATATTTCCAAAGCTAGAAATTGAACAAGTTGGAAATTATGTTGTTGCTCAAGTTGTAAGTTGTTTTGTTTTTTCCGCAATCAGTCTATAAAGGAATTAATCAACGAAATTTCCAATCAATCATTCAATCTACCAATCAATCAATCATTCAGTCAATCAATCAATCAATCAATCAATCAATCTCGAAATCAATCAATTCCCACAGCAGTGTGATTTTGAGACCCTGAGAAGTTCCAATAAAGATCATATTATATTGAAGAAATTCTGCCCCTTCAACTTTAATAATTGTGATAGTGTTTGTGAGGCAACATTTTCCTGGCAAAAGCAAAACAAGAAAGTTCCAATATTTGAAAGCAATCTACGTTGACGATGTTTTTCAAAGGAAATTTGCTGGAAAAGTACCGTTTTGGAAATGTACAGGATCCCCAGCATCTCAAAAGAAGGGTTTTGCGAAATATTGCATCATTATCTACACTACCTTATTATAGAAAATGAAAGCTGCTAGAAATTAATGAATATAAAATGTACGCGACTTAGATTAAAGCGAATAACCTGAGTTAAAAGTTGCGATCTCATAGGTTTATAAATAGCCTATTGTATTTGATAATCCAGCTCGTGGCGAAAGAAAGCAAAGCCAAAGAAAACAATAGAGGGATTAGGTGCTCCTTTGTCCTATTTATAGACAAGCGCTATATATCTCAGGTCATTCACTTTAACGCAAAAGAGAGGATAAAACACTTTAAAATAAAGGAAAATAACGCAATTAACGCGAAGAACAGAAACAATCTTTTTCGTCCAAAGAAATGTTCATCATTCACAACGTAAAACTCGCAAAACAGAAAGTTTAAAAAGCTCCAACGAACTAAATTTGAAGAAAGCCAAAATCTCAAACTCTATGGAACTCACAAAGATAGTGCTAACAGTGACATTGAGATATTCCAGAATTTTATCGAAGTGAAAGAAAAAAGAAATTAGCGTCGTTTCAATCAACGCGTCACTTAATTAGGGAACATAAAATCAACGCTGAACAAAATATGCACCACATAACTTAACGCGATTTTTAAAATTCACGTTTATTTCATGCATAGTTAATTTCCTATAACAATGTAATTACAACAAACACTTCTTGAAACAGGTGGACCAAAAAGACCAGGTTAACGAAGACGAATATTACACGCCAGTTGAGAAAATGTCAATTTGGAAACCCATGGGAATTCAACCAATCCTTAATCTAAAGGGTGACGAGGAAGATGAGGACCAATCTCTACAAAACATTGATGGAGTGGAAAATGTGGCACCAGATGAGCAAAAAGGCGAAGGATCAGGTGGAAAACAAGAAGAACCATTTGATGAAAGACCATTTGAAAGGCAAGCCGAAAGACCAAATGAACCGCAAACTGAACTGTATGCTGAGCCCGCTGACCCAACTACTGCACAAGTTGCTGATGAGTAAACGGTTGTTGTTGTTGCTGATGAGTAAACGGTTAAACCGGTTACACCGTTACACGAAGGAGTTGGTTGTGGAGATGGTTGTTGCAGTGGTTGATGTTACGTTATAACCAAGTTTTGAGTAAGTTTTTTAGGAAGAACTGTTCTGCGTCGATGAATCTTTTTACCGTGTTCCTTTCCGTTCCTTGTAATTTCTCACACAAGTCGGTTAGTGGACTATCAAAAGGTACATTATTTTGATTTGATGCCATCTTTAACATAATCCTTGTTATCTATTTAGCGACATGTTGAATAGCAGTTTGCATTTTGGTATTTAAGAGGTCCATAACAATGAGAATTAAATGGTTGAATAAAAGGATGAAGTAATTTCATTTCTCATTTTCCGCAGACTAACTTATAGTTGTAGAGAGCTCTTGATTTCTGGCAATTACGACTTGACTATTCGTACTTTAGTAACCTTTAATTAAATATTTTGAGTTAGGTTTAAAACCGAAGGGTTCAGCCGTTGTATCGTCTTAGCGAAAAATAAAAATAGCAACGTCGCTTTGTTGTTTTTAATTTTCTGTCAATAAACGATTGCGCCAAAGATGGCTTCAGGGATTTTTTACAATGATTCTTTGCATTCAACGATAAGTCTACCAATCATGAATCAAATCATCCGAAATCTTTTGGTCTCAAAGAATCAAGGTAAACCAATTCCCTGACGCCATCTTTAGCGCAATGGTCTATTGAAATTCTTTCAAACGCAAAGGATCTCGGTAAAGAATTCCCTGACGCCATCTTTAGCGCAATTGTCTATTGGCACATTCCCATAACCCTTGAGTAACTGAAAGAAACCTTGCATATAAACACAAAAATGATACCTTTGCAAGATCAAGAACAATGCACATATTTTCCAGTATTTTCGTTCAGACCAAAACAGTATATCTGTAAAATGAAAGACCATCTCCATTTTTATTCAAACAGTAAGATACATCGTTCATTTATAAATTGTTAAATTATTCTATATATATGTTTGCGTTACAAAATGAATGTTCAATATTTGTGCATATAGAGCAAATTTAAATTTTACAGTTTACAAAGTTGTTCTAAATTATATTTGTGCATGAAAATGATTTGTTTATCTATTTTTAAAATCTATCTGCATACCTACCAAAACATACTGTTACTGTGTTTCAAATCTGAATGGTAAAATGTAACGTGCAGCGTCTAACGAACCATGTTTCAACTATTTTGAAAAACGGCCTGGAATTGGCAATAATGTTCTGGTGAATGACAGAATTTTGTACAATAGTAGATATCAAACGTAGGACATCGATCATTCCAACTTTTTGAATCAGACACCAATCCCAGCTACTAAATAGCTACAATAATAATAATAACAACAAAAATAACTACCAATCCTTCGTTTCGGAGCAGTTACAACGTAAAACAGGCAGAAATAACTAGACTAAAACTAAACTATAATTTCAACTGTAACATCGCAAAACTAAACAAATCTAACGACTCCAACTTAACGAAATACGGTACTAATAAAAGAAATGCTGAATTGTCCATCATATTGTTTTGCAAAATTAATAATTTTCTTTCAGAACAACTCAAGAAAGTGTAATTAATTTTTCAGAGATATAAAAACAGTTTGCTTTAAACACTCGATACACCGGGTGAGTAAACAAAGTTAAAAAATACCCGAATCCTCCAAAACAGGCTTGAAATTCATGAATCAAATTGCTAACATTCGAGATCCACAGTACTTTTATAGAAATCGTTCATAACTAGGGAACAACACGACCGATTCAAACCAACTAAATTTTGTTACCTAAGTTGACATGTTACCTAAACACTGATAACAGTTTTCAGGAAGCTGACGAATAGGTAGCAAACTACGGGCTTTGAAACTTGTAACTTTTTTTACCCACCCGGCATAATGAAAATATGAAAACGATCTGTATTGAACGGTAAAGAACAAATCCTGCGCAACAGTTTTCAACAAAGTTAAAATCATAGGAAATGTTCGTCATTTGTATAAAACTAGTTTTTAAAATGCAATTGAATGAAATTAAAACAGCAATTCACAGTGTCTAGAAAAGTACCTTGTGTTTCACTCTCTACTTCTGTTACCCTAGTTTAATGAATGCTTTTGGACTTGGTTTGATTATAAAATGGATCAAAATTAAAACTAAAATGTCGATAAAATAAACAGCAAATAGTGACACTTTCTTCGAGCGCTCGATCGCTCGAGCGATATCAAACTATGGAATCAAAGTGAAAAGTGGACCTCAGCAGCATTCTATTTTCTAGTTAAATTTCTTTCAAATTAATCGCCCTCTCTTAGGAATTTCTTTTGAGTACTTATTTGATGTTTCGAACAGCGAACGGTAGAATAATGGTAGCGCTTGACAAGCTTTACATGTCATAATCTGACGACGTGTTATGCCGTTCATCTGACTAGTTATATTCAAGATATTTCTGATTTTTAACATGATTTTCATTTTGTGTTCAACCGTGCGAAATATAAACTATAAAGTCACAAAAAAGCATTACACATGTATCAACAACATTGATACACAGATAGATATTCTTCACAAATATTCGTTTATTTTCCCCTTAAATTCTTTTTACTTCGTTCTCCTTCCCTGCCTCTTTCTTTTAGTTCATGTATCCAAAAGTCGGTAAAATTCAGTATCATCTCCCAATGGAACATGAAGGAACATCGTAGCATTGTGAATAATATTTACCCGTGCATTAATATCTTTACTAGGGGCCCCCCATAGGGGCATAACGCAAGTAAAACTCTCATATCGTCACGCTTCACGCAGGAATCACGAAATCACGCACACAAATCGAGATTTCACGATTTCACGCACGAAAATATGGTCAATAACGCATCACGCAAAAATACGGGAGGGGGGAGCCTTCACTAGGTATCAAATGCATTTAAGATTTTGTTTTTCCCTTCGCTATGAAACGTCTCCTCGCAAATGAAACAATCTGCCACATCCAAATATAACCAATGGACTGAAACAAACATCCTCCTATTTTTATCCACACAACTGTCTTTCCTGAAGACAAAACCAAAACACACATGTATGTCCCGATTCCTATTCTAACAACTGCGAATAAACTAGTAAATATGAAATCATTCATCTTTGCAAAAGTTGATCCATATTCTTTGATTTCTCTTAAAAACTATCTTGTTTGTAAAAATGGATTTGTTAACTCTGATCCCCAGATCACTGCCGTAACTTCTGATCCACAGTTTTGATTAATCAATCCACCAATCAACGAAATCACACTAATCACGTGATGCATTAACATAATCACTCCTTCAGTTCGCATTACAATACACCAAATAATCTCAAATATAAAATATCCAGCACTTATAATCATTATCACGTTGTGTAGCAATGTGTTTCGTTCACCAAATGTTTCAAATTGCCATGGTCCAATGATAAGTAGGACTTCTACCATTTTTGTCACTAACAGTGCATGTAACATAGCAACAACACGACAGTTCCATTCATGACTGTGTTTAGAATTTGTCTTGCATATGAACGTATAAAGAGAAGTCCACAGTAAAGTAGTGACAGGGACAAACCATAAATATGATGTCATTTTTTGTCTTCGGGAGTTTATTCTTGTGTGTGTGTGTGTGCGTGTGCGTTTCTAAAATCAAATAACAGTGGATATTGTTTCAGAATTCTATTTTCAGGTTTGAAAACTATAGGTTAAGAGTTGTGCACTTCTGTCTTTCAATAAAAAGTATGCTTTCAATAAACATCAAATTTGAAAGCTGCAAGAAATATACTCGCATCCCTTGCAACTTGTTTCTTGATAAGAATGCTTAACATGAAAATAAAGCACAACTGAAGGGAACTTCTACCAAAACCATTCTCAGTTTGCAATAAGAGTCCATTTATCTTGTATTGTTACAAGAAACAATACATGCAGCAAGAATAATGTACTTGCTGCGAGTAAATACCAGATTTCTTAAGATCTAGTTCTGGGCCGCTCATTGCTTCGTCACATGCTTCCAACACATTTAGGAACGATGCGGCAGAACTATTTAATAAACTGCCAGAGGAAATTAGGAAAGCTAAGAATATAACCGAATTTTCGACACAACGTGTAATAACTTATACACTGAAGCGAAGAGAAGACTATTGGTTTAACACTAGAATTAAATAAATATTTTACTATTCCTTTAAAAAGTAGCTTTGATATTGTAAATATTTTAACTAGATTCTCCTTCTGAATACATGTAAAGTAGTTCGTAGCTACCAGGTGAAGAGCCACTCTGTGGAGATACTGGTCTTAATTTCATTATATTATTATATTATTATTATTAATATGTCTGAATGGTCCGGAGAGGCCACTAACGAGAGGAGGTTTGATGCACAATAGATTCCAAGGTGATCCCTACAGAGCTCTTTTGTATGAATGCATGCAAAACTCAGGTTACCTAAACAATTCTCACTGCAACAGATGATTACAGAATTCGGTAGGGCTACAAAAAGTAAACAAATTTTGGTTAACGAGTGATGCATGAATTTTCAAATATCTAATATCTTCTTACAATAATCCTACAACGAGTATTACAGTGCTTTCATTAAATGAATAATTGTACAATTAGGAATGAATCATAAATTATTAAATCACCAATCAAGAAGGCTTCCACAATAAATACTGTAAAGACCTCTTAAGGTGGGGCCAGGGGTTCACTTCGAAAGAACAGACTTTTTCATTTATTTTTTACCATGTTGTTTCTTATAATTTTTCTGCACATCATTAAAGATGCTGTTAAAACTGGGACATTTTTAAGATCATAAAAAGTCTATTGGGCACTCTTTTCTTTTATTCAATTAAAAATTTTACAGAAACGAATTACTTAAGACATATGAACTACTTTACAGCACTACAAGGACGATACAACGGGAGCAAAAGACCATGACTACCCCAAATTGGGCACTCTTGGATTGCGCACTCTGTGGAACTTAAAAGCCCTGCTGGCTAAGCAATTAAAACTAGCACAACAATTATGAGAAAATCCAGTCTCCTAGCCCAATAAGAAGTTCAGTATTGCTTCTTGTCTGAAACCAACTCTTTCTTAGTGAAATATCTTCGCTTAATAAACTTCCAAATTTGCCAAAACCACAAAATGGTAATGAGCCAAAAGAAAAATCCACCCACTTTAATTGGAATGATTGTTTTCTCTGCTTTAAAGAACAAATATGCAAGTCCAGTCCCAATTCCCATCCTTGTGAATGAAAAGATACCAAAAAATGCAAAATCATTGAAGGTTCCAAAACTTGTCTCATATTGTTTTGTCTCTCGGAGAAACCAACGGGTCTGCAAGAATGTATTTGTAAGCTCTGATCCCCAAAGAGTGATACAAATCTCCGATCCAGAATGATTCAAATATAATCCACCAATCAGAGAAAAGATGCTGATCACATGATGCATAAGCATCATAATACCTTCTGTTCCCATGATGATGCACCAAATAAAATCAAAAATAAAATAACCTCCACTTGAAATGAGAACAATATTTTGAAAATGGCTGTTCCTCTCTCCAATAGTTTTAAAAGGATTTTCACCATCAGAAATGAAAGATGCTTCAGATAATCTGGATGCGACCAATGAATGCACCATCGCAATAATTCTACAATTCCATTCTGATGATCGCAAATTATTTATTTTTAATAAAAAGACATAAAGGAGACTCCAAGATGCAATGGACATGACTACGTACCAGTGGTTTGAAAGGACTTGGCTATCAGCTGATTCTTGGATTTTGTCAAACATTGTGTCTTGTGTTTCTGGGAACATGTCAATCTGAAATGAAGTCTTAGCATCAGTTATATCAACCTTTGGTATCATATCGTTGAGATGGAGATTTTGAAGAAATTATTTTATTGCAAGTACAGGAATTGAACAAACCATCGATAGGCCATCAATGAGGGTATAATATGTTTAATCTATTCCATGAGGGCTAGGCATAAAATTTTGATCAACGCAATCAAATCCTAGATTGTAATCTCTTCCCTATTGCAGCATTCTTTTTGACATTTCTGGTACTAATGAATTATTTTTCTTGGTCAAGTTCATCTCATAATAGACAATTGTGCTATAATGGCATCATGGGATATTCAACCATGGTCCTTTTTGTCCCTTGGTGAATTGTCCAATAAAATTAATTAGAATTCTTTTAAGATGCAAAGGATGCTTGTAAGAATTTTCTGATGCCATCTTTAGCGCAATTGTCTATTCGAAAATGAGCAGGATTAGCTGGCTCTTTTTCCATTTTTATCAAGTCCATGTGAACAAATTCCAAGACAAGCAAGTTAACAGGTTTTGTTTATTCGCCAGAGTATTCTGCAAATGGCAGGTACCAAATTCATTCATATAAAACTATTTGTGGCTATCTGTCTAACTACATCACAAATAAACACACAAAGAGATAACAGGAGCTGAGGGCAGTTACTTTCTTCAAGTTTGCGGTCGTTGAATTAGGTTAAAAACCTAGATTTAAAGCAAAATTATATTGTCAGGACCTCTACTGTGCTAGAAGTTTTCTAGAATTTCTCTTTATTTTCTTTTGAAACCTGAATATCTGTTTGCACCAACCATGTTAACTATGATCAAACAGGACTAAAGATAAACAGTAGTAATACAACCCTGGATTCCCTGTTCCCCCTTTTGCTCGTACTCTCCCCTGCCCCCCCTGCCCCCCACTTCGATTCTCTTATGCAAATTTTCTGTTCGGGTTTCTGAATGTTTCTGTCTGTTTCTTTCTAATCTTCTCAATGTTTTGTTTTATAAAACGGGCGTCAAACCTGAGAACATCTGCCAGCAAGATCCCTAACAATGATTTCATTTAACACAAAACATCGAAGCCTTATCACCGAAGTTTAGATAAACGTCCCGCCAGCTGCCACACAGGGTCAACAACTGCAAACAAACGGACAAGTTTAGGCCATGAGGAAATCGGATAAATAATGGCAGTAAAGCACAAGTAGCAAGCAGAAATATAATCAATGAACATATCAAAAAGGATTCTTACGATCAAATCTTTCATACGGCAATTTGCAGTGAAATAAAACAGCAGATCAGCCAAGTTATTCACGAATACCGCCCGCTACCCGTCTCGAGCTCGTCTTGATCAAAGTTCGAAGTCCAGTGGAATGGAAATGGAATGGCTTCCTTTTGGGTCTCCTGCGCAGCTACGACTGTTCGTTCTATTTCGCTTTCATTGCCGTCCTTTAGTAGACGTCCTGTGTCCCCGTATCTTGTCCAAAGACCCAGTCCACTCTCCAAGGTACACATTTGTCCAAAGGACAGAGTTCACTAAAATTACACTTTTTTGCCCAAAGTACAGAGTTCATTGAACATGACTTGAAACACTGAAACAAGTGACAATACTGTAGGACCTTTTCAAAATAGTTGCAGAAAAGTAAAAAAGCCACTGAAGGTTTCTAATTACATTATGAAAAGAATAACAATCCTATTGATCAAAAAGCGTTAACTTATTGACATGGTGATGTTTATTTTTAAGTGGGTTTCATCAGAAATCACACATGCAAGTCCAAACAAGCAATGGAGCAAGCAAGGATGCTTGGGGAACATCACAGCCATTTTAAAAGCATTTTAAATCCTGCAAGATAATATCTCGCACTTCTTCTAATGAAGAAAGGGAATGTTTGAGTGAAGTCATGATTCACCAATAGGCAGTTTAGATTTAAAGTGTGACAAAAACGTTGTCTTCCTGGTCTTCAAAAGGAAATTGTCCTACCAATGATGTTTTTGCCTTGTTTTTGTCACAGGTGGTCGGGGGAAATTAGAATAAATTGAGAAAGTACCTCTCTTTCTTGCTTCAATTTCTGGATCAAAACAGGTGGCCAACCACAAACGATATTTTTAATAAAAATGTGTTTGTTGCGTGTGGTACCATTAACAATGAAACAAAAATATAATAGATAAATAATTGTAGTACCATAAAATAGTACATGCTCGAAACGTCGTGTTTTATACATCTACGCTATTTTATGGTACTACAATTATTTATCTATTATATTTTTGTTTCGATATTTTTAATATGACGAGTGGAGCTTTATATGAAAAACATGGTTGGTGGTTCGCCAATTGTTTTGATCTAGAAATTGAAGCAAGAAAGAAAAGTACTTTATCTATTTATTCTAATTTTTCCCCGCCACCTGTGTTTTTGGGGTTTTTGCTCAAGAAACTGATTTTTGTTAGCCTGCGCGCAGTCTAATTTTGTTCTTATTAAGGTCTCGGCTTTATGAAGTAGAAACTTCAAGTTCGAATATTTTTAAATGTTTCGTGTGGTTAATTTCTCAGAACTTTTCATCTTAAAAGAGTTCTGATGACTTGGAAAAAAGATGCCAGCATAGTTCAATGAAAAATATTTTTGGAGCTTGTATGCTATGAGGGCTGACTTTCTCAAGTTTGGTTAAATTTTCAGGATGAAAACCAAGTCAAGTAAAGAGAAATAAATACGATTTATTAGACTAATTACTTGAGCCTTGAGCCACTATCTTTCGCTTCAGTTTCTTAATCGGAATAAGCAAGAAAACGAAGTGAAACGTAGGGGCTCAGGTAGTTGGATGTGAAGCTGGATTTCCACGAGGTGCGAACGATCGAGCGCTCTAAATTGCCATTGTTTAGCAACAAAGGATTTCGATATTTGCTTGATGGAGTTAGCCAATCAAATCAGCTGAAAATGTAGCGCGCTTAACTTTTTGCACCTAGTGGATATCCAGCTTAATGCACTCTCCTTCGCAGAGGCTGTATTACCGGAGGACGGATGAAATGACTCTTTGCTCCTTCGGAGCTTCACGTTCTGCTCGTTTGCAAACAACAGCCTCTGCGACGGAGAGTGAGCTTAATGCTTGATTAACAGAATTTCAGTTATTAAGATTTGCACTTTCCTTGGACTTATCAATTAAAATAAAAGATTCGAGACAAAAAAGAGACTTTCTCGGAACGTTGAAGTCATAGCAAACTGATAATGACCTGCATTCTTGTGAAATTTAACTTCTCTATCGCTGGGCTAAATGAACTCGTTTCCATAAATTCACGAATATTACTCAAAGTTTTTTACATAGAATATTTACATAGTTATGCGCAACAATTTCGTATACATGGTATATCCATCCTTATTCTTTAGTCTCGGCTTCATCTTTGATCTCGTTTTCGTTAGTGTCCTTGGGAAAAGATTCGTCATTCTCGGCAATTTTTGAAGCACTGTCCGTGCTCATACTAGCACGAGTTTTGTATCCTCGATACGATGCTTGAATTTTCGTTGCTGCTTTCGTTAGTTCTTCATCATCATCTTAAAATACAAAACACAAAACTTAAAATATTTCCAGGTCTATAAACCCAAAGGGCAGACAAGTCCCCCAAACACGTACGCCCTTCGAAAAATCCTTCTGCTTTCACAAAAGGTCCCTGAACATCTAAAAGAATTCTTTAGTACTTATAAACCTTGTATGCTTTCAGTTGAGTTCATAAAGATCATGGTTCTAAATGTTTGAAGAAAGTTACTCATTTCACGAAATTACCTCAAAGGAGTGATTTTAGAGAAGGCAATACAATACTTTTAGTGACGAAGATCACAACTCGAAACGTTTAAATAAGTTTACTATATTTTTGAATTCTTGTTTATGTTGATATAGTATTGCATTGCGGTGCCTAAAATAAGAATGGATCTGACTCACTTTGTGGAGTTGTGAACCAAAAGTTTCTTACAATTTTCTAACTGCCACACCTAATTAAGAAAGGACCACGCTCAATCGTTCTCCAAACTGTGGACCTGTAAAAATTTCTTATTTAGGCACTGTTGCATTGTACCCTGGATTTCATGGGCCATGAAAACGGCAACAACAAAAAGAGATGGCACCCCAAAGCATGCTGGTTGAAACAGACCCCTTAAACCTTGCATGTAATGTAAATATAAACCTTGACCTTGCCTTTTTCTGCATTCGATTTCAAAATTAGATCCATCACAAAAAAGAAGGATATAACATAAGTCAAATCATTCATTAAACTTTCGTTTGGTCCAAATAAATTGGCGTTTTGATATCCTGCTGCAACTAAAAGATTTGGAGGCACCAAAATTCGCAGGCACCTAAAATCTGAATGTGGCGAACAGATGTGTTGATCCCGGTCAAGTGAGCAGAGGAACCTTTGTAGTAATGAATAGGTAACACCAGATGTAGCTATTCCCAGGAAAAATAACAATTTCATGTCGTTAATCTTCAGAGTCCGGCTCAAAATCAGTTGGATTTTAGCGGAATGACCGGAAACTGACGTCTGTCTACAGCGTATTTAATTGGGTGATCAAAATGTTTCTAGCACATTGTCCTTTTGAGCTTCCTTAGGATGTTGTTCCCCACTATTACAGAACGAATTCAAGATTATGCTTTCAAATTTAAATATCGTCTCACATTCTGTCTCCATCCTCTACATCATGAACACGGACTTGAGGTTTCGCAAATAATATTATTTTGAAACGAAATACTGACATATGTTTAGAATACCTCGATAAGTTTGTTTTCTGCCTAACATTGCACATTTCCCCATATTAGGGCTGACCCTCGATGTATCAGGAATGAAATATCATTATATATGAAGTCTTATGAGATTCAAATTTCATTCCTTGGCACTGTGCCACAGAGAATTCACACAATAGATAGATTTATGTACAGAATGGGTGGAAGGGTGGAAATACCCACAAACTGATGACTATAATATAGGAGATAGAATATACACATATGGAGCATAAACATGGGTGAAATGGGTGGCATATTAGCGCCTGCCAGCAACCTCGCTCTGGGGACGAGATTGGCCTGCCAGGTATTTCTCGACAATTAGGTACGAGTTAGTCAGGTTTCCAATATTGTATTTATGTTGCAGGCCGCCTTACTTTGCTTCAATCCACATGTTGGCTAATTAACCGTGGAAATTCTTTTGTTGGTTATTGGAAAAGATGAGATAATGCTGGAAAAAACTCTGCCTTCCTGCGAACATTTGTCAGTGTATAAAAGTTTTCCGCCTAATTTGCTGGTGTGGATTTTCCTAGTACAGTAGGTACCGGCATATAAAAAACGCACATATAACATAAGCAATGTTTGAAAAGACAACGGCTGAAACAATGGTTTATTGTTTTTAAAAAATAGGTTAAAATTGCGAACAGTATTTCAATCAGAAATAAAACATGCGAGATTTCTTCTCTTTTTCTTAGCGAGAGAGCCATATGGCTGGGTATGGGAGGGACAAGGGGTCCAGTAGTGTAACTTCTTGAAATTAAGATTAAATAAACAGGTAAAGATCAAGAAGAAATGAACTGAATTAAAAGAATAATGATACCTTTACTTTCAACGACATCTTGGCTACTGGTTGCTTTCATTGCTTCAACTTCTTTTCTTGCTACGAATCCACGATAACTGGATTGTATTTTAACGGCCGCTTCTTCGCTCTTCTTCGCTTCCATATCATCTGTTGATAACAACATTTTTAATTTATTTATGATAAAATCTACTATAAATTTACAAGGACCATATTCTAACGGCAAAGTGAATCCTTCATTGACACCTAACATAGAACGAATATAACAAAATGGGGTGCAAAATGGATGCTTTGTATAATAGGGGACCATATTATGCTATTTAAGACCTATGTTACATTGTATCCATTAACCAATGTTTAAAATATGCTTGCAAAATTATTTCCAAGTGGAAGCAGAAGGAAACAAGTACAGCTCTCGACGTTTGACAAGGTGGAAACTTTTAACAAGAGGAAGGATAGTTTGAAGAAATAGTCACCCGGCGATCTGCAAGGATCACTCTTTACAACCCAGTTGCTTTGCTACTTCCATAATAACAGGGAGGTAGAACATGACGAGTTTATTACCAAATTGGGGGTATTAAGGCCCCTCTAATAGACGCTGTCCTGTGAGTATCATTTAAAATCACGTGCAACAAAATCCATTAAGATCTGACGTTCTTAGAGAACATTAAAAAGTACTCGTGGCGTCAGACATTCGTGATTCGGAGTCTGTTTTCAAATGGCCTAACCATAGATTAACTTTTGAAGCTGATAAGAAATCTATGAGGAGGATTAAACTCGATCAAAGATTTTTAATCTGTATCTCATTGCGAAATACAGTCTCATATCATCCTACATCTTATGTGACATCGTCTTATGACGGTTGCGTCAAAGTTTCGACGTCCCGAAAGCTACCAAACTTGGAATATTTTACCGATTTTGAAATGGTCTTTTGTGCAGTTACGACAAAGATCAAATTTCTCGAAGAACAAAAACTGTTTCTTGGCATACTAATGTATCACAACAACAGCTTAAATTATCGAATTGAATGATCTGTGTACATTTAACATGTACTACTAATTGGCATAGATATATTATCAGATCCATTTTACTTTATCGAATGCTTTCATCCAAAAGAATATATCTGGAATGTTTTGCCACTCATTTTGCTCCAATTTTTTTGCACAAATTTGCTTGCCTTTCATTTTGCTCGAGTTCTTTGGCGTTGTCTCTCCACAATCTAACAATTTCAAATCCTTTGTTTAAATGATGCTTCTACAAAATTTTTTGAGATTTTGCTCATAATTTTACATGGGTTATTTATTTTAGAAATCACTACTTAGCCAAAAATCACTTTCCTCGATTTACCCAAAACAGTAAAAAATGCGCTGTTCAATCTGCTACAGATTTTGAAAGAAAAGGTTATTTTTAGTGGCCAGCATTGATCGGAGAGCATAATTCAATTTTAACAGTTTCCTTGCGAAGAAAGCAATAGTCTTTGACCATTCTAAGAGTTGAAATACAAAGTTAGTTGAAGAACGCACGTACATTTTTAGCCAAAGGCCTATGGAAAAAAATCTTTGAGAATCCTTCGTATGAGAGCAAAGTAGTACGTTGTGAATTATATAGAAATTCCCAAAATTAAGTTCAAAGCTTACGTTCAAGCTTGAGCTTAAATTTGTCAAATTGGTCGGGCGGTTTTTGCATTATGATTTTACAAACAGGTGATAGATTTTCAACTCTGGTAGTTCGCAAAACTGAGGTTTCTCGATATTATTGCATTGGTGCCTTTGGAAGACAATTGACCGAACACCATACTGATTGAAGACTTGATACACACTAGCAGTACTTTGTTTTATTCGAAGATTCGCATCAAACAAGATTATTCGAAATTCAGTCACATACCATCGTTTTCAGCAGCATTTAAATCACTTTTTGATGACTTCATTGCCTCTACTTCTTTTCTTGCCACGTAACCACGGTAACCAGATTGTATTTTTACTGCTGCCTCTTCGCTTTTCTTCGCCTCAATCTCATCTGAAAAATCAAATTTCCAGCCTGTTAAGAATCGAATTCAAATGCCAAATCAAAATGACCCTTTAAACCCAAACACGACGGAGCGTTAATTCGAGAGCCTGGTAAGTGGACAGCGTTCTAAAGACCCACTGCTGACCATGATCCTTTGCACGCCGAATTAAAAGCAAACAAAGAGAACTTAGGCCATAAACGACTTTCGTATCATATGAAAGTTGACTTTGGACCCGCAAAGGATCATGGTTAGCAATGGCTCTTTTAGCAACTTCTTTTTTTCAGCTAAATGCAAAGTTATAAGTCTATAAGTCATTCTGTCCAAATAATTCGCACTTGTTGATCACTCTTGAGTAGAACAGAGCACATTCAGTGGCGGCGCCAGCCGCCAACGACTAAGGGGGGACAAACAGAAATGGGGATCCGGGGGCCAAGCCCCCGGGGAAATTGTCTAGACCACGCCCTTTTCATCCTTGGGAAACGCCCTTGTTATTGCTAAGAAACGCCCTTACTTGTCCTCAAAATTCAGGATCTAACTACCCCTAACCCCTCCTTTGACAATTTCTCTACGGATTTGGACGAATTGGAAAACCGACTTTGGAGAGAAGTGGGGGGAGGACGAGTCCCTCCCCCAGTCCCCCCCCCGTGGCGCCGCCACTGAGCACATCAATCAACATCTTTTCTACTTCTTTGCTGACCGTGTTAACCCTTTCGTTTGATCCTGGTCTTACTAAAAGCAAAAAGACAAAGGAGAAAGTTTGAGCAGAGGATGACTAGCTTTAGGAATAATTTCATCTTCTCCACTAGAAAATAGATTAAAAGTACTTCTTCTGAAAAAAACTCGCTCTATGATCATCCCTTGGTAGCAGAAAGCTAATAGTCCAAGGTTCGTCTGATTTAAAGGGGCCTCTGCAACCGGCATGCTTTGTGAATACATCCTTTCGTGGTCTCTTTGTTATCACCATTTTCATGGTCCACGAAAATGGCCGCCAACAAAGAGATGGCACGTGCAATGTATGCTGGTTGCAAAGGCCCCTTTAATCAGTGATAATTCTAATCTTTGCCCTAATCATCCTCTACCAAGGCGAAGCAACACGAAAGCACGCAATCCCAAATAAACGATCACTGCAATAAATAAAACTGGGGTGGGGGGAAGGGGGGGGCACTCATCACTAGGACAACATAATATCACAAAACATAATCGATTTGAAATTAGTAAAAAAAAATTCAAAAATGGAATTTCTGCATGATCAGTACCAGCCCCGTTCCGTGTCTCTTCGAAGGATAGAGTGCAATTATGTCATCCAAATTCATTGTAAAATCTTATTCAAAATCATCGGTATTATCCAGTAATTTATTCTTGAGGGTAAATCAAGAATTGTTTGGGGCCGTGGGGGCGGCTGCTGATTAGGGGGGGGCTTTAGTTCTTAAAACCACAGAGAAAAATATGTCTAATTTATACTTGTGACGTAGTACAATTCTTTCAAAATTATTGGGGGGGGGTTGAGCCCCCATTTGCAAAATGAAGTAATCTTATCAAAGTTATCAGAAGTACACAATAATTGATTGATTGATTAAAAGGAAATCAAGCGATCGGAGTCAGTAATTGTTGAAGAGAGATTTGCAACGTTGATAAACCTCACCTTGATTTGTGTTGTCTGCATCATTACTTTCAGCTAATTTCATAGCTTGAATTTCTTTCCTTGCTTTATGTCCTCTGAAACTTGATTGTATTTTCAAAGCTGCTACCTCCTCTTGGCTCTCAGATTCAATTCTTCTCCTGAAGGCCTTTCTTTAAGGTCTTCTCTTGTTTTGTAGCCCCTGAAACCTGCCTGTATTTTGGTCGCAGCTCCATCGAATTTTGGATCATCAAAATCCCTCATTTCTGGCGAGTGCGTCGCATTTTCAACATATTCCTTCTCATCCCCTCCTCGTTCTTGTCCTCCTTTCTCTTGTTGTTCAGCCTCTTCACCATCCCCCATTTCAGACGAGGACTTCATTTCTTTCACGCTTTTCCTCGCTTGATGTCCTCTAAATCCTGCTTGTATTTTGGTTGCAGCTTTTTCCTCCTCCTTCTGTTCTTTATTCTCCGGTTTCTTATCGGGAAGGCTTTTCTTGAACTTTTTTCCTCTAAACACAGATTGTATCTTCAAAGCAGCATCAGCCGTTGCAGGGTCATCTAAGTCGATATCAATCTCTTCTTCTTGCTGAAGTTTCTCCATGTTTTCACCTTTCTTTGCATCGTCTTCGCCACTTTCTGTAATTTAAGCAAATGCTCAGTGAGTGAGTGGGCATTTCTATTTTAATAATATATGACTGAGGAAATATACAGGTTCAACGAATTCAACTCTAGTCCTATTTTCAGAAAGTTGCAGCTGATTTGCAAATAAGCACAACATGGTGGATTACAGTTTCAGCTGCTTGTGCTATTGATGTTGCAACAGTAGATGATTAAAATGTTCATCGAAGAGAATCATAATATCCTCAGAAACCAAAATAAGATTACCAATGATACAAAGAAAGAATGATACAATACATTTCTCTTTGTAATTTAACATAGACGTCATTCCTGATAATTCTTACAAATTCTTGCAAATTCGTTTAAGTTATGAGAGAACGGTTCCTGAAAGTGAATCAGCTAAGTGGAGGTCATCTATGAATAGGACAAAGAAGACTCCTACGCACGCTATAGTTCTTCTGGCTAAGCAATGTCTACGCAAGTGTCGAAATCATCAAATACAATAGGCTAATAATAGAATACCCAGACCCATTCCGCGCGGGGCTTTTATCTCCGTTGATTCTCTTTAAGTGGCTCTTACACGGTATTAGAGGTTTACGAATGTTATGGTAAAATACAAATTGCACAATAGTCAATTACAGTTTAGCAATTCCATAAAAGTGCTCTGGAAAAATGATTCTCTTCAATTCATTCTTTATTGACAAACTTTTAAATACAGAAAATTATTATAAAAGCTTCAAACACCGATCAGCAATTCTTCATTTCCACAGATTAAAGGTCTAAATTTTTCTTGTATCAAATACTTTCACAAATTTTATTGGTGCAAACCAACAGTTCTGAAAAATCCCTTGTTCCCCTCTCCTGCAAAACAAAACGTATTTAGTTTGCAGGCAGGAGAGATTATTAAATTGTGTTGGGAGTGTGTTAAACCTATTCATTTTCTGCTTTGGAAAAAAAGATGTTAAATCTAACGGGATCACATTCCTTACAAAATATTTGAAAACAGAAACAACCCAAGTCTCCAGCAGGAGGAAAATCCATACAAATTCTACCCATGCAAACTTTAGCACAACAATCTCTTTCAAACTAATCTGTAAAAATAGTAAACTCTAAGGCACTTAAACTGATTTTGTTGCCATATACTATCCTAGTACAACTGATATCTTCAAAATTAACAACAGAGAGTTTTGCTCTCGACATTATTTGTATGATTTATCGCAGCCCTGGCCTGACATCTAATGTTAGACAGACTCTAGTTCAGTATTTATTAGTTTTAATCGTGTGTCGTAGNAATAGCTATGAGAGGATTACAAATTTGAAAACGTATATTTCCAAAAGTCGAAGGAAGTGGTTATGCTTTATAGAACAAGAGAGACACAGCACATTACAAGAACGTATTCACACGAAGTTTCCGTTTCAAAGGCGAACAGATCCTTGCCATCTACCGTCCATGCCACAAGATACTCAAAGGACAGAAATCTTTCAAAAACACTGTACCTTTTTTTCTTCAAACCTTAGCCCAAACATTCATCAGACCTTTGAAAAAATATTGCCAGAATAACGAATTAATAGCAGTTTCAACTAAGATGAAAACTCTGCATCTAATTGGCTTGCGGAATAGGGAATAAGTCGATCAAAAGTAGAAACCTACTCAACTTTCAAGCGGAATCGCTCTTGTGAGCAATGTCAATTTTTTATGAGAAGAATTTCACTATAAGATCGTGGAAAGTATTCAGGTGTAATGCCTGGTTATTATCAATTAACATATATGTATTGTTACTAAGCCCTTACTTGGCAACAAGTCATGTGTTGCACAATAAGATTAACATTGACGTCAATCGTATGAATCATAATCATGTGCTTTACAGTAGATACCACGCCTTGTAAGGGATTTGAAATCAGTCTTGAAGTTTAGAACACGACAAGAACACGTTGTTTGTCTTTTCCAAGTCTCTCTCTGAAGAACCCGCGACATTGGTGACAGAGGTACAGAGCTGAGCACTGGATACTTGTTGGACACAATGACATCTTCTATCGTACCCGAAAAATTCGACTCGGGTGACATCGTGTCTTGGCTCCGTCAATTTGAGGTATGTGCCACTGCAAATTCATGGGATGCCGCCAAAAAGTTAAAAGTCTTGCCTGCATTCCTTCGTGGACCTGCCGCTACATATTTTCACGCCCTGGGTGACGACCAAAAAGACACGTACGACAACCTTACGAAGAATTTGACGCAAGTTTTGTGCCCCGCTGTTGATCGTGAGAAATTCTTCTCAGATTTTGAACAGAGAATATTGCGCCCTAATGAAGATCCCTCTTTATTCCTGTGGGAGCTGAAGAATATTTTGTCCAAGGCTGACCCTACAATGAAAGATGATGCGAGCACTGCCCTGTTATCCCGTCAGTTCATGAAGGGTTTGCCAGCGTCGTTACGACTGAAGCTCTTGGAAAGTAATCCTACCCCAACGTTAAAGGAGATGACCGCGTTTGTCGCACGATTTCGTGCTGTTCATCGTGGCGATGACTCAGTGCCATGCTTTACAACACAGGCCACGCCCGACGGTGATCACATGACCGATGGCAACACTCTACACGCCTCTATTACCAAGCTTACCGCCGCCGTCACTGCTCTTGCCATGGATCAGAAAGACCTGCGTGCATCCCTTGGTCCTTCACCACCCCCACAAAACCCAAGGGGGCGAGGTGCTGCGATGTCGACTTCCTCTGATAGATGGCAAAATGTTCGCCAGAGAAATGAGAATAACTTGCAAAACGGAAGACGTTGCTACAATTGTGCTCAGATGGGACACTTTGCCCGCTCTTGCCCATTCGATTCCCATTGCCAGTTATGCCGTGGTTGGGGTCACACCCAAGGACAGTGTGCCAATAATTACACAAAAGATCATACTGCCCAGGTGAGTGCAAATTCTTTAAACTTCAAAGGGGTGCCTCAATAAAGGGCTGGGTTGAAGGTCACCCCCGTATTTTCTCTGTTGGGTTCCGGGAAGCCTCGTTCCCAACCAGCCAACCTCTCATTTCGTGTTCCTTGGGTGGGGTCAAAGTCCAAGCCTTAGTAGACACGGGTTCCATGAAATCTTTTATTTCCCGCGAAGTTTTTGATGGCATACGGCCTAAAGCAGAGTTGGAAGAAACTCATCAGAGATGTTTTGGCATCACTGGCGAGCAACTTCGAGTGGAAGGAACAGTGCAAGCCACTCTTTCTTTCCCCAGCAGTGGCTCCTTTTTGTATGCAGGTAAATTTTTAATTTCTGGTCATTTATTTCAGCCATTGCAGTGTGTATTGGGATGGGATTTCCTGACCTCTAATGGGTTAAATTTGTTGTACAAGAGTCAAGGGGCCTACGTTCTTGCAGGAAAGCACGGGGAAACCCCACTTACCCCAAAAACTCAGGATATTTCACCGCTTTCTAGTGCCAACAAGTCTTTGGGTTGTGAGGCCAGTACGACTGACATAACATCTTCTTGTTTACTCGCTCAATCATCATCAAGGGGACCTGTCAATGTTTCGCTGAGTACGAGCCTATGCATCCCAGGTAGAACTGAAGTTTTAGTGAATTGCCAGCTCCCTAAGAGTTATAAAGACCAGTTAGGTATGGTAACACCTATCCAGGATGATTCACCATTATCATCTAGTATTTTTCCAGCATATTCAGTTAGTCAAGCAGATGGTAGACATATTCCTGTACGATTAATGAATTGTTCTCATGTTGACATTGAATTGCAGGCTGGTCAAAAGGTAAGTGAATTCTGTCCACTTGTTGAAACTCCTGTTGCTAATGATATACCTGAATATTTTTCTCCTACCAGCATGAACATGACATGTAACACCACCTCTGTAAGTGATATCCAAGCAGACCTTGAGCATGCCCTCAGTCCGTCCTTGAGCCTACCTGAACGCCGTACCCTCTTGGAGACTTTAATGCAATATTCTGATGTCTTTGATCCCAGCTTAGGACACACTACTGTCATTGCTCATCAGATCGATACTGGTGATGCCGCGCCTATCCGACAGTACCCAAGGCGTTTGCCATATGCTTACAGAGAGGAGACGGACAAACAGGTCTCTGAGATGCTTCAACAAGGGGTAATAAAACCTAGTAATTCCCCTTGGGCATCCCCTGTAGTGTTAGTGAAGAAAAAGGATGGTACTTTCCGATTTTGCATTGACTATCGAAAACTTAATGCAGTTACCAAAAAAGATGCCCATCCTTTACCTCGGGTTGATGATCTTTTAGATGCACTTCAGGGCTCTTGTTTGTTTAGCACTTTGGATCTTCGATCTGGATACTGGCAGGTAGGTATGAACCCAGGGGACCAGCACAAAACTGCTTTTGTGACACCATCAGGTCTCTGGGAATTTCAACGTATGCCGTTTGGCGTCTCAAATGGTTGTGCCACATTCCAGCGAGCCATTGAGATTGTTTTGTCAGGTCTTACATATGAGACGTGTCTTTGTTATTTTGATGATGTTATTGTTCCATCATCAAACTTACAACAGCAATGTGATCGTTTAGCACTGGTATTAGAACGTTTTCGCAAACACAATCTGCGTGTCAAGGCAACCAAGTGTACCTTTGGTGCAAACAAGGTTAACTACTTAGGTCATGTTGTTTCAGCTAAAGGTGTTCATACTGATCCTGGCAAAATAAAAGCTGTTTCTTTGCTTGCAGAGCCTCAAAATATTGAACAGGTAAGGTCATTTCTTGGTCTAGCTGGGTATTACAGAAAGTTCATTCCCCAATTTGCCATGCTAGCTGCTCCACTTGTTTCACTAACAAAAAAGGGCACCAAATTTCATTGGTCCAAAGAACATTCTGAATCATTTCTTTCATTGAAAGACCTACTGTGCCAGGCACCTGTACTTGCATATCCTAGGTTTGATCAGCCATTTGTCCTACAAACTGATGCATCAGATTTAGGCTTAGGGGCTGTTTTGACCCAAATTGATGCTGATGGCAATGAGCGTGTCATCTCTTATGCTAGCAGGCCTTTAACGGATCGCGAAAAAGGGTACTCTGCAACTGAAAAGGAAGCCCTAGCAGTTGTGTTTGCTACCGATTACTACAGAGTCTACTTGTTAGGTAAGCATTTTACGGTGGTTACTGACCATAGCGCTTTGCGCTGGCTTCATTCGGTTGAGCCAAAGGGCAGGATAGCACGTTGGGTCATGGATCTGCAGGAATATACATTTGATGTTAGGCACCGACCTGGCACAGCTAACCAAAATGCGGATGCCTTGTCCCGCCTGCCTCAGGAAGCTCCATCGTATAATTGTGCAACAACCATGACACCGGGCTATAACCTGCAACAGGCCCAACTTGATGACCCGACGGTAAGTAAAATTATTGAAATGAAATTATCAGGCCTACCAAAACCACCTTATTTTGTCTGGTCAAAAGATCCTGCTCTGCGGGTTTACTGGCATTGCTGGGATGAATTATTCATCACCAATGGGCTGCTGGTAAAAGATTTAACTGTTGATAAATCTTGCCCAAATTATGCATTTGTTATTCCTACTAACATGATTGAATCAGTACTGACAGGTATCCACAGCAGCCCCTTTTCAGGCCATTTGGGGATCAAGAGAACAGTATTAAGGGCACGCAGTAGATTCTACTGGCCCCGTATGGCCACACAGATCAGTGATTTTGTCAGGAATTGTCCCCTTTGTGCCCAGAGCAAACTTGATCCCAATCATAAAAGGGCACCATTGCAGTCTATTGAGGTAAATGAACCATTTGTTTTCTGGGCGATGGACTACATGGGACCATTACCTGAGACTTCCCGTGGCAACAAGCACCTTCTTGTTGTTATGGATCATTTTACCAAGTGGTGTGAGGTGTTTGCCACAACAGACCAAAAAGCACAAACTGTTGCTGAAATTCTAGTCTCGCGTATTTTCAGTAGGTTTGGGCCCCCCACTGTACTCCATTCCGATCAGGGTCGCAATTTTGAAAGCAACTTAATGAAAGAAGTTTGTAACCTGATGGGCATCCACAAGTCTCGGACAACGGCTTACCATCCCCAATGTGATGGCCAGGTGGAGAGGCAAAATCGCACTCTACAAGATATGTTATCAGCTTTTGTTTCTCAAAACCGGGATGATTGGGACTTGTGGGTAGATCTTGCTGTTTATGCTTACAATACAAGCAGTCACGAATCAACAGGCTATAGTCCTTATGAGTTAGTTTTTGGTAGAGTTGCTAGGACACCAGTAGAGGTAGATTTAGGCATACCCCTTAAATATCCTGCTAGTCAGACAGAATACTCAGCATCAGTTAGAAAGCATCTTCATAGTGTGCAAAAAGTAGCTCAGGAACATCTAGAACAGAGCAGGCTTAATCAGAGAGCAACAGGCCCGTCTTCAGCGAAATGGCAACCCCTTGTGGTTGGTCAGTCGGTCTGGCTGCGCCGCCCCAAGACTTGGAAGTTTGGGAAGCGGTGGGTTGGCCCCTACAAAATTCAGGCTAAGACTGGGGTAAATTATAAGATCAGATCCAAAGAAGGGAAAGACATGGTTGTTCACCACAACAATGTCAAGGCTTGCTCTGTTCCTTTTGACAAGGGGGAAACCTTTTGCCCCGTTAAGGAATCTGGGGAATTAGAGTTCTTACCTGGGGGGATTGGGTCAGACAGAGAAAATATGGGGGTCCAAATGGAAAACGAGGACCTTCAGCCTTTTCAACGTCCAGCTCATTTGAGGCAAGTTGTCAGACCCCCTTTGCGGTTTGGGGACTTTGTTACTCATTAGCACACTTTGGGGTCAAATTAGGGAGGGGGTGATGTAATGCCTGGTTATTATCAATTAACATATATGTATTGTTACTAAGCCCTTACTTGGCAACAAGTCATGTGTTGCACAATAAGATTAACATTGACGTCAATCGTATGAATCATAATCATGTGCTTTACAGTAGATACCACGCCTTGTAAGGGATTTGAAATCAGTCTTGAAGTTTAGAACACGACAAGAACACGTTGTTTGTCTTTTCCAAGTCTCTCTCTGAAGAACCCGCGACA
>REGM01000143.1:580511-625522 GCA_004194415.1 Aurelia aurita | reverse complement strand
CCACAGATATTGCTCACGTCAGCATTTTCCTTTGTGTGGTCCAGAAAAGCGGCAAAATCAGCCAAAATCAGGAAATATGAGATAAAATCAAATTTAGAGCACAATTTCCATCCAAGCATGAAAATTATGATAGAATACATCAAATAACACTACTCTGCAAAATAAATTTGCAAAATATTGCGATTTTGCTACTTTTTTCGCGAGAATTGAGATTTGAGAATTTGCGATTTTGACAGGGTCAGTCCCGGAAAATTGCCTCCCTCCCCCTCATTCGTCAAAATATTTCAATGAAACTTTATGAGTACTTGCACAATAGGTAGTTGCTAAAAGTCAAAGAGTTTTGTTGTTGTAATTTTTAACCTTGCGGAGTTATCAGAAAAAATCTACTAGGGGGGGCAAATTTGCCCCCCCCCAACCAAAATAGGGATCTATTAGGGGCTGTACAAGATTTTAGTAAACAAACGGCGCGTGTCATAGAATTCCTTAAGGTGTGTTTAGGTTAAAAACATCTAAAACTTGCGGCATGGAATCCAGTTGTATCTCCATAATCGTTGATGGTATGAAAATTCTGATTCACTGGCTGATTCTACGGGGTTCAAACATATGGAAAATATATTCATTTGCAATGTAGCTGCAGCTATTTGCCTGCACAGGGGAGGGAAAGTCATAGCTTTTTGGAATTCTAGCTTGTACAGCCACTTTAAAGATCTTAAACAGATCAAAAGATCTGTTTTCAAAGAAATTTACAAATTCTAGAATCCTTTCAATTTCATCAAAAATAATTTCATAAATTTAGAAATTTTAGAAAATAGAAGTGAGTAATGTTTACAATAAATTTCTAACGGAATCTTACCATCATTGCATTTTCATCGATTTCTGATGCAATATACAATTCTATTTCCAGCTCAAGCTCTTTGAGCACAACCAAACCTGAGAAGAACAGATCACATGTTAAGAATCAAACGAGGAAACAAAATGTAAATGTTTACGCAATTTGATCATTTTTCCAAAAACGAACAAGGTATCAGCTAGAACGGCTTAACAAAGAATGGTTATACATTTTCTCCAAAGATCCATATTACATTCTCGCAAATCCTCAATCATCAGAAGAAAATAATATTGTGGCCAAATTTTGCAGCATCAAAAGGAAGATATAGGAAAACCAAAGGGGCAAAGTTAATGTTGATAAAGAACACGGGAAATATTACAAGGAAATGTGTTGCTATAAATGTGATCATACCTGAAGCTATTCCATCAAATAATGCAAGCACTCTGACTGGCTTCCTTTCTTCCAAGGGCACTGGAGGAACAAAATCTAAAGGTGGCTGGGAATGAAAAGGAATGCATTTAAAATATAATGCGACAGCGAATCAATAACAGGGGGACTTAAAAAGCAAAACTATTCCTCCAAAGGTCATAAAAACATAAAAATGCAAGCAACAAACTTACATACTCGTCCTCATCATCTCATAAAACTAATTCACTCAATCGCCCTTTTCTGGCGTATTCTTTAATTTTCGACTTAAACTGTTACGATCTTTGACCTTCGGCCTTTAATTCCTAAATCTTGACATCTGACCTCTTATTATCTAAGTTAATACTATCTAAGTTAATGAGAATATAAACACGAGCAACAAAACTTACATACTCGTTCTCATCATCTGATAAAAACATTTCTCTCAATCTTTCTTGCCAATCAGGTCTTCGTTTCAGCAATCGAATTGACTCACCAGAACACATGAAACATTTCCAGTTTTCTTGAGACGCAATCTATGAGAAATAAAAAATTGATGGAACATCTACAAACGTAACCCTTCTACAAACTGTTCAGTTCATGGCGATAGCTGCAGTGGAAAGTCAAGAAAGTGTCATCTGCTCAAAAAGAAAGTTCTTCTCAAATAATGTATGCTTTCTTTTCGTTCTCTTCTTAGACTACTAAAATCCCAGGAATACAGGAACATCCCACAGGTGTCCCAATAAAAAGAGAACATTTTTCAAAAATCACCAAAAATTGATGATCATAAAATTCTTTTCGCGGTTTTGAATCAAAGATTGAATTAGTTTACGGAATTATCTTTATTTTGTTCCAAGGAAAAAAGACCATGAAATCGTTGCCTGAAAACCCGTCTTTTGAGCTATAATAATGCACAAAATCGCCAATTTTCAAGAAAAAGCCATTTTTTTGCGATTTCATATGAAATTTTGAGTCCTAGATGATAAAAGAGCTTAATCACAAATATAGGCAAACAAACTGAGTAGTTGGATGGATCAAAAATGCAATTTCTTGACCAACTTCTGCAGTTTGAGAGTATGCATCAAAACCAGGTAGATCTCAAAAGCAGAAATTCCCCAAGCGCAAAATTGTAAATATAGTTTGCAATATCTCTTAATTTGAACTTTGACACAAATGCAACAAAAGAAATTTTCAAGATTGGCAACATAATCAAATTTTGGTGATTTTCCAAAAAGTTTCACTTTTTTGGACACCCGGTAGTTCCCAGGCACATTGTGAGAAAAAGAAATGTTGGTGTTTCCTACAGCCACGTTAAAGCGTTTCTTTGTTATCTTAGCTAGAGTTCCCCGGCACAAAAAGGATGTATTGAGGCCTGCCCTTTTTAAGCCAACATCGCCAACATGTAGAAATTTTAGTTCATTTTTGAGTGACGATACCAAGGATTGCCTCAAAATTAAAGAATCAACAAAACAAAAAAATGGAAAAAATCAGAAGCAAAAAGAAAAACCAAACCTTAACAGCTGTACCAACTCCACAAAGCATATCGATGCAAACTCCACAATATGATCTGAAATGATAAAAAAAATGTCTTTCAATGCACAAAGCGACGTTGCATTCTTATTAAAGAAATTAACTACTTTTTTCCATTACTAATCAGAAAGGCAGTTTAAATTCAAATGGTATTCTAAAGATGTTTTAATTTTTGTAAAGTTCGAGTTAAAAAAGAATGAAAATAGAGATACAGAGTAGTCACATATATTTGACTATTTCCTTCAAAGACTGAACTATTTCGTTTGATCCACATATGATCGGTCTCTTTCAGCACTTTCTTATCTGCTGCTTTTGTCTGTGAAAGCCTCTTCTGTTGATCTGAAAAGGCAATTATCTTTCAAGTATAAAATATGTCCCTGGTGGAACTGTGATTTGCACCTGATACTGAATATAAGGCAAGAGATTTGTCGATTTGTATATTATGAAACTCACCTGCAACAGCCGGGAGAATCACACATTAAAACTTCTTTTCCATCACTGCAAATGCTGCAATACATCTAGTAAAAGTAGAAAAATCTGAATAAATATGATGGCAAATTTTTGGCTGAATAGGGTGTTAACATGGGGTGAAGATTTTGCAAGGTCAATTTGATACCTGCAAGTCAAGCGTACATGATTTCGAGAGAAGCCTAACAACCTATAGTGACAAGAGAAGCCTAAAAACATTTGAATCGCAACCTATCAGCCAGGATTCATCAAAACAATTCGAGAGAATATCATTTTCCATTTCCACTTTCATTTGTTAAGAATGTCTTTAGTTGTGCCCGAAATTCACGACTTATGCATTTTAGTTGTTCAGAGGTTACGACTTAGAATTTACGATGACACCAGAGAGCATATTTACTGACAGAAGAAGTGGGAAATTGTGAGAAATAATACTATTTGAATCGAAGGAAATGGTTCTACAAGAAAGCAGAATGTAACGATAGAAGACTGCAAAGAGCTGATAAATGTAGAGATTATAGACAAATTGAAAATCGTCTTGTCATGCCAAAACCGTTTTATAAATAGTTGGTTGCTAAAAATTTTGTCTCACCTGCGATCCATCTTCATCAAACAAATAACTTCCCTCGCAAAATGAATCCTACAAGAAAACATAAAAGAGTTAATGCTTTCTCAAAATCAAAACTAAAACACACAAAAACAAGCATTTGAATGTATTCCATTTCAATAAATATCTCCCTTTAAAATTAATGTGCAACACTTCTAATAAAGTGCAGATCAAGGCTGGACTGGACATGACTTAAATAAAAAGGCTTGGAATGAAAAAACAAAGAAATGCATACCTTGCACTCTTCGCATAAACCACCTTCAAATAATGGATGTCCAATCGCAATTTTCGTATCTCCGCATCCAAGGCAAAGATCTAGGGTGAAAATTCAAAGCCTTACTAGATTATTATCTTAATGTCACATAAAAAACAAGCATGATTCTCCATAAAGCTGATGCGACGTCTGAGATAACCAAAATTTAGAATTTCATTTAACCTTCTTAAAAGTTAAGGTATAATTGTTGAAGTTGATTACGCTGAAATGAGGGCAATTCCTCTATTTAAATATGGTTGATTCGGAGCTTTCTACGCTCCTCGTCAATCCATGAATATACATGGATACAAAAGAATTTTAAACCTAAACAAGGAAGGACGAATAAAAATAAGGACTTTTAAAAAGCAGCCTACTTTCAATGGTTCTCTTGCCTTCAGCAGCTTCATCAAAAAGACCTGAAAGAAAACTATTAAGTTAGAATAAAGTCGAAGATATTAAAAATGGTTTAATCTTCGACAGATTTTTAGACACACCAAAACGATGAAGATTATACGCCTCAATTCTAGATCCCTGGTTCCTCAGTTCTCAAATGACGATATTTCTTTGCCAACAGGAATTTAATGACAGCATCACAAATTTTTGGCACCTCTATTATTCAATTCAAGATTCCAAACTGGAGAAGAGTGGCTTTACCTTTAACATCCTCAGCAAGAGTGGGGTTTGTCATTGGCTTTCCAAATCGATCTTTATTGTTACTACGATAATGTCTTATAGGATGATGCTTATGATGATCCAATTTTGGTTTACTTTCAGGTTCGTCTTCTTCGTCGGAAGATGATGAGTCGTCGTTTTCTGTTGAGAAGAATAATTCAATTTTGTTTCAAGATCAATATACCACAACGATTGTTTCCTTAAATAATACTGCAGTACAAATAGTTGCTAATCAAAACCGAAGTAGCCGAATTTTTGTCTTCTGCACTCCCAAGAACATTTCAGGAATTTTTTCTCTCTTTTGGAAAATTCACCAAGGTGTATGCCTGTAATTGCAAGTCACTGTAATTGTAACAAATATTGTTCAGTTCAGCCAGCAACACCTTAAACTCGTTATTTTCGTCGTAGTTTCACTCCCCTAAGATAATATGTCACAAAAACTACTGAAGCGACTGAAGGGAGAACAAAAACATCAATTCAATGAGAGTAAGTGATAGAAATTAAATGGCGAGTCTAGCAACCCCTTCCCGTACCATTTCATTTCAACTAAGCGGTATCAATATGACAAAGAATATTAAACAATTGCTTGATTCGAAGATCTGGTATCTAGCAGAATAATTTCGCCCGTCCCAAGCTTTTTACTTCAACAGCTAAAAGGTCTGTTCACAACAGTTCACAACCCTATAATTGTTAACATTTTTTGGCTATAACACCATTGCATTTGCTCACCAACATATTTAGGTTTGAGACCTTCCATTCCAAGAGGTACAAATGCGTCATTAGCCCATTGAAGAAGAGATTCTAATCTTCGGTCTTCTGCTTCCTTTGTCCCACCAATTGGCAACCCAATCAATGAAGATCGCTTAGCGGCTAACTGCAACAGAAACATCATCTCCTTTTACTTTATAAACTTGATGAAAGATGTAACTATAAACTTGATATAGAGAGATTTGGATGGCAAAAATACCAAGAAATATTTAAACTTTTGAGACTTATCTCATCAGAATGTGATTTTGATTTTCCTCACCTCCAGATTTCCTTGCAAAAGCTTTTTTACGCCTCGTTTATACCTTAGATAATAGAAATCACACTCTAATGAGGACACAAGTCCGAAAGGTCTCAGTGTCTCCCAACACATTCTGATATTTTTTGTCTTCCAAATCTCTCTACATTAAGTTTACTTTACAAATTGCCAAATATGTGTACGGAAATATAGGGATCCTATAGAGCATCGCATCAGACGCAAACACGAAAAAGTTTCTTTCAAAGTTTTGTTATTATTGACTGTACACATTACAAATATACTCTAAAATTAGGTGTTTTCTGACGTATCAGGTAGGTAGGAAAGAGGTACCTTTTAGTCTACGTCTTTAAAGTATCGCAATATTTCTTAAATGTAATATGTAGTTTGCAAGGAGATTATCTTATCTAGTAATATCATAAGTTTCAGAATGGGAGTTGATGGAGCGAGGAGAGAGAAAGAAAGGAGCGATTCTTGTCTCCAGAAACTAGTCCATAAATCTTAAACAATTTATCAAGGAGAAGGCAACCTTGTCGAAAGAAGCTTTTAAAATAGGAAGTCAAGAAATGAATAGAATATTACGAGCTGCTATTGAGAAATTAGTTTTTTTTACTAACAAAATTTGAGCCTTGAGCGAAGACAATCCACCTAATCTTGATCCTTGATCACAAATAATGTAATTACCAATCATCACAACGAGATTCTAAGTTTCTTAATCTGCCTTAGCTCCTTACACAGGACGTAAAAATAACTGCCTAAAGTAGTTCTACTGAGCATTAAACAGTTCTTATGCAATCATGTGTGGCCAAGAAATGATGACACCAAAGAGAGCGTAAAGGCCACTTCATGACGTTCCTAATCAAGTTACGGTTTCCTGGTCAATTAAAGCGTTTCTGAGGCTGGCCAGTTTGGGTTTTGTGCCAGAAAAAGACACGACACCCCGACTTGCGAGGTCTTAAGAAAGCCCACAGCTATACGCCAAAGGGAAATATCTGACAAAATGACCTCAAACTATTTTAACAAATTTACATATATGGATTTGATAGCAAATATGTACTTTGATGGAACCACTTACCCTGCGTGCAGACTTATACTCTTTCGCAGTGGAAAAGTATAGTCTGCACGCAGGCTAGGAACCACTGAAATCAGACGAAATGTATACTGCATGCCTACCTCTAGAGCCTCCTTTATCCCCTTCTTGTAAATGCCTCTCATTCGATTTGAAGTAAACCTCACTTTGAAGTCGAACAAGGATGCCAGATTCGAACTCAAAACCTGTATGGAAAAAGAAACGTTTAATTCAGAGCTGTCTCAGTGGTGCACGTGCGCAACGAAGGAGGAGGGAGGGGGTGGGTCGGGGTGGGTGCAGTTCCTGCGAAAGGGATGGTTAATTTTCATTGATATATTACACAACCGATCATTTCTTCACAGTTCTTCTGATAGTAAAAATGTGAGTCAAACAAGAAGCAAAGGATTTTAATCAATTGAAATCTGTCTGGCATTAGATGTCAAGTGAGATTTTCGATAGCCTAACGGAAAATTACTCATACAAATCACTTTGGTTGTTTTTATTCGTGGCTATTTTCGCCTGACATCTCAAGTGAGACAGTCTTTAAAATGGATCTTTCACACAAGCTGTTCTCTTTTGTTGTTCATGATTAAGTCTCCATGAGTGTGTATCGAGAAAAATCCCTATAAATTCTGTTCCATGCAAAGCGTAGTTTCAGGGGATAACTAAGCCCGATCTCCCTAAGATGTTCCAATAATAATACCAGGTATTAAGTGATTTTACAGGTTCTGTTGGCTCGGCGTCTAGCTACTTCTATTCTATCATGATGGTACAGTGGTGTGCCATGCGAAGAAAATTTAGCACAAGGAATAATACGAAATCGAGCCCCTTTCCCCTGAAACGGCCCCTGATAAAGCGGTTACGATGAATCCTGTGCTTTCATTTTGTGTAGAAAGTGATATTCCCAAACACAATACATCACAGAATCATTCGTGGATTTTGGCAGGATTTTCCATTGAGACATTTGGAGGAGAAAATAAATATTTAGAATAACAAAATAAAGAAGAGTAAAGAACAAGGAATTAGTACCTCTGATACTTTGTGATCACCAAACCATCGTACCCAAAAACAACCTTCTAATGCTGGTCTTTGCCTTGCTTCTCTATATGTAATGATAAGACCTGGCCACCAGTCATAACCTTTCAACTTTCCAAATACCAAATCTCGAACTCCGAATGCATTCTAATGAAAAAAGCAAAGCTATTTCTAGCATATTGTTTGATTTCATGAAATTGTCATTTGATCACTGATGTTATATCCACAAAAAGTGAACAAGATTGTCCCTAAAATATGACTGGGTAAATGGGATTGTTGACCCCTTGTCATGACTCTCATCGTGATGCACATGGAGACGTTAAAAGCAATTTTTGCATATACTAACCTTTTCCCCGTTCTCAGCTCCAATGGCAACTTTTGTCGCTGTCGTTGTTGGTGTTTCTTCTGAATCCTCTGTTCCAATACCATTTTCTGGTGAGCTGAAGTTGCTCTTTATGACTGGTGGTGTCCCCTCATTCTCATTCGATGGAGAGTAGAGGTCTTGTTTGTCTGCCACGTCCCTTTTAGGAACATCAGGTGTACCGTTTGCTTCTGGTGAAGTTGGTGGAGAATTGACTTCTTGTTTGTCCTTGTCTGTGACGTGGGATGAACCGTTAGCTTTAGGTGCACTAACTTTAGCCTCTTCGACTGTAGTTCCATTTGAAATAGTTTCTTTTCCAGGAGCCCCATTTCCAAATTTTAGTTTTCGTTTACATGGGGCATCATCATTTTGGGTAACCTCTTTATGTTTCCTAGAAGAGAATGGCGTCACAGAACGCAACATAATGAAGATTAGCTTAAAGACGTTTAACGAATACACTCACCCAGTTTCCTAAATTTATGACATTTTGCGAGCCGACAGTTTCTTACGAGTTTCTTAAATTTTTGAAATATCTTAAATGTATAATGAATATTTGTTAAAAGGGTTTCCAAAGTACCCAATAAGATTTCAAAACAACTATTAACTGAAATCGCAGTCAGAACAAAGTCACAACATTCGTCGATAATGTACAGTGTCAAAACATTGTTTTCCTGACCTGAGAGAATTAAAGCTGCAAATAACAAAGTTTCTTAGCTTTTCTAATCAAGCACGGTTGCTTAGTTTTGAAAAATCGAGCCTCCAGTTTCTTATAAGCGGTTTCTCGTAAAAAATGAGCGTCTTAAAGAGCTTAAGCTCCAGTAAAAGGATGCCAGTTGGAACCATTCTGAAGTCGAATTGAAAATATAGAATCAATCTGCGATATTCAGACTTTCATTACCAAGCTTTTCCATCAACTCATTTTATGAAAAGATCTTTTTCTAATCGTTCAACTTTCTCACAAAAATCTCCGTAAGAGGAAATTAGTAACTGAGTGAAAAGGATCTTTCATTCCTAAATAATATCTATTAGAATATGAAGATCACAATACCCTTGGATTTTCTTGTCTTTCTTGCCTAGTTCTGATGAAATTGAATCCTTAGCTTCAACTTTGGCTTTCTTGATGGCAGGTTTCTAAAATCATCAAATAAAATTGAATAAATAATAACATATTATAATTTTATTATCCACACTTTGACTTCGATGTTGTCAGTTGTCCGAACTGATAACAATGAAAATGTTATTGTAAACATGATAAAACGTTGACTGGTTGATTTAAGCATTTGATTAAGTGATTGACACATCAACTGACCACTTGAACAACATGTACCATCTAAAATAAAAGCATTATAGACAAATTCGCAGCATTGTGACCATCTCTTCTTCAGCTTTGAGCGTTCATATTTCAAGACTGAAGTTAAGATGTCAAGATGTAAAGCATACCGTTTCTACAGTGCATTTTCTTCTTGGCACATACTGAAAGAAAAAAACATAATATATACTTGATACAAAATTACTATATGCTCAATGAAACCGAAAGACAATATCACAGATTAGGATTACGAGCCATCCAGGAGGTAAAATGAAAGATCCCCTGAAAGATTCACGAAAGGAGGACATTTTGAATGAGGAATTACTGTATCAGCATTAAATAGTAAGAAACAATATTTTGTTTAGTATATTGTTGACTTGAAACGCCCATAAGGGGCCCATTGCCAAAGCCAAGCAGACCACCCCTACTGGCACCTCATCCCAAGTACTTTTAGCTTTTCGCTGAGAGAAGCATACATAACTTTTTGGGATGAGTGGAGGTACCTTCCCAGGCCGCTAGACCAGGACTCGAACCCAAAACCTCCTGCACAGAAGGCAAGTGCTCTAACCAGTAGGCTAATCTACCACGTATATATTTTTAAGATGTGGAATTGTGACTTCTGAATACAGATAATATAATAAGGCATATGTCCTGATGAGCAACTTAACTTGCAGGACTCAAAAAAAGTAAATAACACATGGAAAATATCACTCTGTGTCTCTGAAGCTACTGTAACTGCTTGGATTGTTTTGGAGCTCTTACGAAAGAAGAGCACTTCATGAAAAATAAATATTTTTTCAGACCTCGTACAAAACACTCAACAGTTACTATTTTGAAGGTCACAAGCAAATTCCATTGTAGTACGTTGTCATTACATTTGGTCCCAACAATTTACAAATAGTTAATCAATCAACACAAGCAGTGGTAGTGGCAAAAGAGGGGAGACACGCAAAAGAGGCGAGATACGCAAAAGAGGCGAGACACGCAAAAGAGGCGAGACACGCAGTACCTGCTCTTGATTCTTGAGAAGCAAAATCTGAGATCAGCTGGCATATCTAAATGAATTTTGCCAATTTGCACCGTTAATCACAGACCAAACTGCCTACCAAATGCAAAACAGAAGGATTTTGAACTGAACTACATCCACGTTGAGAAAAAAATATTTTTCTACAGATTATTAACTAAAAAGAAATAATTTCTTTAATCACTGCTTGAATACTAATTCATAATTTCACATTTCCTTGATATTCAAATGTGTTCATGTACATGTATCTAGATAATGTGCCAAAAAGTTTCCTGAACCAAACGAATTGACTCTCATGTTCAAACAATGCTAATTGAGGCTTGAATAGGTCCTGAGGTTTAAATGTCACCAACTTTTTGTCATTTGAGCCAAAAAGTGCTGACAAATGACAATACACAAATGAAAACCCAAGATCTAATACGAGAATGTACTTGCGTAGGATGCTAACAGATATCAAAGTGTAAAGCTCAATCTTTTCTCTCTCCATTGCATTTGAATTACCATTCTTAGTGGAGGACTCTTTATGGAAAAGCAATGCATCACAAATAGCCCTGTGATTTGAATGGCCAGAAACACCATATGAGTCAAAAGTTATTATTTGAGATATTTCAAGCTCAATTGTACTTGTCTTGATTGCTTCAATAATTCTTTTCCTATCCCAGTTGACATCTCCATCTTGCAACTCCATATCATTAACTAAATGAATGTTCTGATACATCATGTCAAGAACCAAACAACTCCTAACCAATTCTGTTTCTCTGATTTTCCCAAGATTGTAAAAATTCCCATTTGTCAAGCAGAGAATATGGACATTATGTCTACCAAGCTGCCTGATTGCTTCTAAAACACTTGGAGCAAAAAACATGCATTCATCATCTGGATGGGCTGTTATGAACAAAATAGGGCCTTTCCAATTCATTGATATGTTTTGAAATAATTTGGATACTCCTCCAGGCATTTCATACATAAGCATGAAAAAAAGCAATAATGTAAACATCATGTAAGTAAATGCAGCAATTTCTAAAGCTCTCAGCATTGATTCCGTTGTGGCAGTCATTCTGTAGGTTGTGGAAGTTAGGAAATCAACCTGCTGGCGATCTTGAATCTTGGGCCTAAGCTAAAGGCCTTCTAGTTTTCCATGCACAACAGTAGTTAGGACTGCAACCAAATCCAATGAAGTGGAAAAACTTTGACTAGAAGCTTGCTTCTTTCTTCAAAATTAATATGGTATGCTTTCATCGACGAGGGACCGACCGATCAATAGTTTTCTTTTATATAAAAACAACCAGAAAAACTTTCGGCAGCCATCTTTGATTGTTATTTCGCAGAAAACATGAAAAGGACTGGGTCCAAGTTAAGGAACTACATCAAAGAAGGATTCAAGGAATGTCCCTTTCGATAAAAATTTGGGGATTCCACTCAAGACGGACAATAACTATATACCAATTTCGAGAGCTTGGGAGCGGAGCAAGGGAGCAGGACCCAAAAAAGGGCTCAGCCTTGCATACAAAAATTGCATGTTACAGCATTTTTGATAAAATACAACACTTTGTAAAATACTATATTGCTCAAAACATGACTTTTCATGCTGCAATTTCATCATTGCTATCCTGAAGAAATAAAATAATCATCATCTAGTAGATTTATTTGGTCTTTGATGCAAAAAGAAAATTCAAAGATCAGTAATATAATCAAATTTTAGTTATTTTTCAAAAAGTTCCACTTTTTATTGGGTCACCCAGTAAATATATTTATAAATTTAGATATGTCTTGCAAAGTTACCTACCATACATTTTGAAAGATCCTTGGCACTTTCCTGCAGTTCATTCCATTCTTCATAAGCTGACCTTTTCTACAAAGCAAAGTGTTTCCTGAATAAACATCACAAAAACTAAATCAAAGCAAAACAGAACAGAACTACAGTGAATTTCCAAATGAGTACGATATGCTAGAAGCTACAAGATTTTGGGATTTTAAAAATCTCTCTGAGATTATTCAAAGATTTCTAAAAATTTTCTGGAGATATTATAGGATTTTATTAATACAATATTTTGATAATTTTATAATTTTTTTGGGAAGATTTTTGGGATTATTTTTAAGATTTTTGGTAGTTTCAAGATTTTCCAAGATTTTTCCAGATTTTGTATGGTTTTCATGATTTTTCCAGATTTCTATGATTTTTGAAGATTTAAAAGTTTTTGACATATATATTCAAAATTTTAAAAATTTTATCATTTTGTCAGGGGAGATTTTTGGGATTTTACTTGGTTTTGAAGATTTGTTAATATTTAAGATCCTTTGAAAATCTTTCAAGTTTTTGAGATCTTTCGAGATTTTGGGATTTTCGAAGATTTTTGAGAATTTTTATGTGAGTGTATACAATTTTTGGAGTGATTTGCCCCTAGGTTCAGAAGCCTTTATTTGATCAAGTTCAGGGGAAAAGAAAGGGGCAGTTCCCTTGGAAAGTTTTCCAAGAGAGACTACTTTTTTTGGTAAAATTTCTTTACTAAAGGTGCATTTTCACTTTATGTGAAGATATTTCTGCGCAAACTACGATAAAAAGTTGAAAGAAATTCAACTTTTAGAGAGCAGGTTTTTTCGCTAGAGAAAGGCACCTGGGATGCTACGGATTTGTAGGATTTTGGTATAAAGACAGCATCAATTTTTAGAATATTGGTATAAACAATGGTAAACATTTTAAGATGTGCCTAAGGGAGCATAGGTTCCAAATCTTTAAAAAGGTCGGTGTAAAATTCTGTGACCTATTTCTTTGAATGGAATGGCTTGAAAGAAACTTTAGCTACTTTGTAATAATTCTACCGTTGGACTTTTCAGAAATTTTCAATATTTTCAGAATTAGAGTGCTTTTCTTCTTTGCTAAGAATTCAAGAAACATTTTGAAAAAAACTTAAAACCATCGTAATTCCTAACCTTTTTGAGGGAACATCGAATAATTTTCCAGAAAAACATAGTTTATAAACGTCTACAATATGATATCAAGCAAAAGTCTTTCACTCTTCTGGTTTGCGATTTAGAAATTTGATGACGTCACATCATCAAATGAGTTGAAATATGAAATACGCTGTACTTTAGACAATATTCAAGATTTCTGAAAAGTCCAACGGTAGAGTTATGGCAAAGTAGCTAAAGTTTCTTTCAAGCCCAGGGTGAATTTGGCTGCATATTTTCGGAAGATCTTCGGCGCAGAGAAACATTTTCTCCATACTAAGCCCTTATATTTTGGCGCAATCTTCGGCGCAGAGAAATGCCCAGATTCACCCTGGTTTCAAGCCATTCGATTCAAAGAAATAGGTCACTGAATTTTACACCGACCTTTTTACGCCAATTTAAAGATTTGGAACCTATGCTGCCTAAGGGTCAAATCACCGCCTCAAAAAGCGTACAAAATATTTCCAGGAGAAAAAAGCATTTCCAGAGGAATTCAAGGATTTATAAGGATTTCCGTGGAAATTGAATCAGATTTCTAGGGAGTGATTTGCCCAGTGGCAGAGCCAGCACCTGAGAAGTGAGGGGGTCTGGGGTGTAGCGCCAGGAAGATTTTACATGACCACGCCCTTCAAACTCTCTGAAAACATAGGCAATGCTCTTTTAACTAAATTTAAATTAGATTTTTGGTAAGAATAGATATTAGATCATTTCATTGCATGACAGAAACATTTGATCTGGCACAACCCTCCTGAGAAATCAATTTCATGGCATTTTTGTGCTAATCTTGAGGACCATCTTTTGGAAAAGTGAAGGGGTCCAGACCCCCTATTCCCCCCATGGCTCCGCCACTGAATTTGCTAGTCGATTGCACCTATGAACCTCACCACACTTTAAATTAATTGTTTCAAAGTGGCTGAGCCAAATGAAACTGGATGGAAGGCGTATGACCTGAAAACAGAACTCCATGCTGTCATATTTTGCATGTTTCCTTATTATCTAATCATATCCCTTTAATATCTCTGAAACAATTTCTGAAAGCATTCTCTGATTTCTATCATGGTGATGGAACAGCAACGATCAATGATACGACAATCGATGACCAGAGAAATCACTATTATGCAAATCGCGGTGAAGCTTTGAGGATTAATTAGGCCACCCAGCCCAAACCAAGAAACCTTCCCTTCCTTCCCCTATTTGGGATTTGCACCTCTGTTACTTTGGACTGCAAACCCTTTCAACATTCATGTGCACAACCTTACCATAACTGTGCCTGTTGTAGGTCCCTCTGCATGCAAAGCTGCAGCGATCAAGCGAGTGTATTTGGTCGCTAGGGCGTCCACGATCGCTTGTCACCGGTGGAGAACCAAGAGGACGTTCGAAGCACATGAGCCACTTTATTTTCTAATCCACGCTTCATTGCTCTTATTAGCATTTATCCACCGCAGCGGTAGTCCCGATTATCGCGCAGCATCAGAGTTGGGTTGTGCTCTGAGAAGGGAAATTACTGTCCCCCACCCGAAGGAGTTATAGAATCGTAATCATAAGATGTCGGTAAATTTCCCGAAAATAGAATATAGCTCTAAATAATGCAAGATTCTGAACTTTTCCCTCGAAATTGACACAGTTTCCAGAAGTAAAATACTGTACTACTTTCATTCGGCCACCGGAGATCTTTGTTAAATTCTCCTTTCATGTTCATTCTAGATACTAAAAGGTAAGTTATATGTTGTTTCATGACCCAGGGGGGGGGGTACTCATATATTTTTAGGATAGGGGTGCTTAGGCTGGGGTACAAACCATCAACCCAAAAAAANGGGGTCAAGCAAATACTGGATTGCGAGAAACATTCTAGGACAAAGTATAAGGTCTTTGCGCAAAAATTTCCCAAAGATGGTGATTCATAGAAAACTGTTACAAAATTGTCAAAGTTTCCAATGGCATTGGTAAAGATGGGATCGAGAGAAGCGTTCTAAGCCAAAGTAAAGGGCGTGTCCTCAAAAATTTTCCTGGGGGCTTCGCCCCCAGACCCCTTCGTTTGAATACCCCCCCAGTTAATTTGTCCTGGCCACGCCGCTGCCCACCCGAAGGAGTTATAGAATCGTAATCACAAGATGTCGGTAAATTTCCCGAAAATAGAATAGAGCTCTAAATAATGCAAGATTCTGAACTTTTCCCTCGAAATTGACACAGTTTCCAGAAGTAAAATACTGTACTACTTTCATTCGGCCACCGGAGATCTTTGTTAAATTCTCCTTTCATGTTCATTCTAGATACTAAAAGGTAAGTTATATGTTGTTTCATGACCCAGGGGGGGGGGTACTCATATATTTTTAGGATAGGGGTGCTTAGGCTGGGGTACAAACCATCAACCCAAAAAAATAATTCCTAGCATAAAAATTAACAAAAAAAAATAATTTTTCTCACCTTACACATCCAAAAAAGTAACATATGGCATGTAAATCATGCTTTTCAATATTTTCTAAACTGTTCTCATATTTGAGACCCAAAAAAATAATACAGAATTTCATGAACCCAAAAAAATAACTGTACAATCGACTGACCCAAAAAAATAACCTTTTCCCAAATTTTAGAACCAAAAAAGTAACCTGAGCATCCCTATCCTAAATATATATGAGCACCCCCCCCATCCCTGGGCGTTATTCTTACAACAAGAGTAAGACTTGAAGCCAGAAAAGAAAAATTCCCGCTTTTTTAGAGGTTGACCTAAAATGTGCCTCCTGTGTAGTAAGAATAACGGTGGTATAGATTTTGGTCCACCGTTATTCTTACAACATGAGTAAGACTTGAAAACAGAAAAGAAAAATTCCCACTTTTTTAGAGGTTGACATAAAATGTGCCTCCTGTGTAGTAAGAATAGCGGTGGTATAGATTTTGGTCCACCGTTATTCTTACAACATGAGTAAGACTTGAAGCCAGAAAAGAAAAATTCCACCTTTTTTAGAGGTTGACATAAAATGTGCCTCTTGTGTAGTAAGAATAACGGTGGTATAGATTTTAGGTCCACCGTTATTCTTACAACAAGAGTAAGACTTGAAGCCAGAAAAGAAAAATTCCCACTTTTTTAGAGGTTGACATAAAATGTGCCTCTTGTTTCATGACAATATACCTAAAAAAAGCACAAATAATTGTAAAATTGTGAAAATAAGAGGACAGGATCTTGCAAGCTTCAAAAAGTTCTCCTCAGTCAGGAATTTCCTGACAGTTAGTTTTCAACATTCAGTTTTCGTGATTAATTTTCTTGTTCTTTTTCCATTTTATTTTGCAAACACTTTGCTCCTTTGTCAATTAATGTTTGGTTATGAGTGACAATAAGAGCCCGTTAGAAGGGCACACTGCACTCCTTTGAATGGGACACACCAACAAAGAGGCCGACATTATCTCTAATGCATAATTTATGCAAAAATAATAATATATGCACACAATGCTTTCTTTCGCAAGGGAAGGATGCTGTTCCGCTCGCTAGGTCTTAGAAGAAACTCAAAGCGAAGAAAATCAGCGCTGCTTTTTGTGATTTCCAAGGATCTAATAGCCAAGTGAACTGCATCAACATACAGCTAAAGGAACAAAGGCTTCACAGACGCAATTAGAAGATAGCAACTGAACTCGAAGCTCAAATTCAGCATCATTCTTTAGCAACAGGGCAGGGCCTAAATTGGTTTTTCGGTAAGTAAGTGTCACGCTCAAACAGTTTTGCAATTTCATTGAACAAATGAGTTCCAATCTCAGCGTCATAACGTTTTACGAATACCGTCATAACTGGAAAACTCGTTAAGAATGCATCAACCGTTGTTTAGGGCTTAGGAGGCCTCTACAATTGCATTATTTTTGTGTGCTTGTTTGTTTTTATGTGGGGTCAGTTTTATAAAATATCAAAGCGGTTTCTTTACTTGACTTGACCTGACTTTAACGCAAGAAACAAACCCCATTTAATTAAACTTTATTGTGCCTTGAAAACGATTTATGTCCACCTTCAAATGAAAAGATTTTCTGTTACATTTATCACATGGTTAGCAAGATGTTTTGAGTTCAATTAACAAGTCACATGAACAGATGTTGACAAATCTTTAACAAGGTTTTTTTGATGAATTTCACTTTTTATTCATGTCAAACCAAATAATAATAATACACAAGGCTGACCCGAGATTTCCGAAAGAAAATTGCAACCAATGGCACACCTGAGATTTCAAAAGAAGTCGATAAATAATGGAGAAACAATAGATTATTAGTGCAGTTATTGTTCTTTTGGTGGTCACGCGCACCCACACCTATTGTTCTCCTTTTGTCCCAAAGCTTTGTCACACCTGAGATCACAGTGAAAAGTGCCATACTTTCCAGTCTGGCCCATTGGATATTTGGCAAACTCATTTGGTTCCTTTGACTGCATTGCACATGCAAATATCTGCAAAACTTGCATGGCAATACATGATTGCGCTAAGGATGGTAGCAAGGACCTTTTTACCAAGATGCATTGCATTCTTTAATTGAATCCCCATAGTATTGTTAAAGATTCATAATTGGAAAGCATTTCGTCTATTCTCAATGAAATCTCATTCACACAAAATATGGGCATGGCCAAGTGAAAAGCTTGTTATTTATTTATTTATTTTGAAAACAAATAACTTGCCAAATCAACTTGTGCACACAATTTTGCGCATATAGGCTGTGCATGGGACACAAGGCAATGAATATTGCTAGACTGCAGGGTGCACACATTACTAATAAGGTTGCACATGTAATAACACACCTTGCAAAAATGTTGTTGCAATCTTTTAAAGTGAACTGAAGACTATTGATTACAGCTTAGATGTGACAGATTTTGTTGGAAATCCAGGAATTTAGATGTGTGTGCTCATTTTAAATGGCATTGCAAGTGGTTAAGGTGCAATGCTTCAGACCCTGTGGGCTTCAACCATATTTATTCCCAAGTCCCATCCCCTGAACCAGGAAGCATAGCAGGCAACTCAGTCTTCCGTCCTTCCGGAGTCAGTAGGTGGGTACCTTCAAAATCTAAATTACAACCCAATTAAGCATCCAACTCTGACATAGTGTCAGCTCCATAGCCACACCGTCCAGTGACATCCTTGCGCAGATTGTNGTGACAGATTTTGTTGGAAATCCAGGAATTTAGATGTGTGTGCTCATTTTAAATGGCATCGCAAGTGGTTAAGGTGCAATGCTTCAGACCCTGTGGGCTTCAACCACATTTATTCCCAAGTCCCATCCCCTGAACCAGGAAGCATAGCAGGCAACTCAGTCTTCCGTCCTTCCGGAGTCAGTAGGTGGGTACCTTCAAAATCTAAATTACATTAAAAGAAGGAAAAAGTCTCCTTGCATAGATTGTTCAATTTACACAACCCAATTAAGCATCCAACTCTGACATAGTGTCAGCTCCATAGCCACACCGTCCAGTGACATCCTTGCGCAGATTGGCTTTTGGAATTAGGTCCTGCATTCAGGTTGGGCTGCTACTTTTTGTGTATTTTGTGTGTGTATGGACCAGAAGCAAAGCAGAAATCAAGAAACTGTCTTGATAAGTCTTACAGTTGTAGTTATCCTTTTTTCAAAGAGCCTAATCCCATATTTTCCGCCAAAATATACAATTGGTTGTACTCCCATTAGGCATCAGAAAGAGTTTCGCCGTTGATGCGGTTGATGTCAGCCCTGGTTAGACATCGAACAAGAAACTTGAAATCAGAAAATTGTCAGTTGCAGGATTTGAACTATTTTTAGTGTTGATGAAAATAAATTTGTCTTTTTGAAGGGAAGTGAAACAGAACAGGTTCCTTTTACATCTAGTGTAATCACATCCTTAGTTCTTAGAAAATTGATTGACTTAATCTCCTTTAAAAAAGAGGAGAGGTTCAAATTTCAAAGCAGCATGGACTGGCTAAGTGGAGTACAGAGTTCAAACCAAACTCTAAAGTCTTAGTGCAAACTTAAATGTCAATCTACTAAAATCTATTGCAGGGAGATTTCTCAAATATGTTTAGGATTGGATGAATAATTGATAGGATTTCAGGTACTGTACATTCAACAAACAGAAAAACAAATATTATCAAGCATTGTGAAGTTTGCTCTCCTTGATTTTTATGCAGTTTTTGTACTTAGTTACCCTTTATTGTACTTCCTGCTTTCCAACCAGGAATTCAACGCTATTGAAGAAACTAGACAGTTGTTTTAAGTGAGAAACATGTACTTGAGATTTTGGCTATTTCGCACCCACTCACTTTAAGTTGAATTGTCCTCTAAAGGGATGAAATTGAGCCTTTTTAGGAATCAAGGAACAAGGAAATATAATTTAGTTTTGTTACTCCATTCTTGTTGGATTTTTGGTAGCTGATTTTTGGACATGTGACGAGTAAATAGTTTTCTTGTGTTAATGTGGTTTTTGCATTGTTTTCACACACAACCACTTCCCTGCATGTTTTATAAGAGAATTGTAAATTTTGAAAAGGATTTGGAAGAAAGAAAACCTCAAAATTATTTTACATAAAACTTTTTGATAGCAATTTAACATGTGGGTCAACACAATTTATGCAAAAGTCCAAGCTGGGAGAATTTTTATGCTTTTAAATGTAATCACAAAATCAACGGCCACTTTTGGTGATTGAGATGCTGTATTCTAAGAGACATTTATCGTGAAGACACCCCACAATAGACACTGCGCTAAAGATAGTGTTAGAGAATTTTTTATCATGATCTTTTGTGGCTGAAATCTGAATGAATTTTGATTGATTTGATTGGTGGATTCATCATGAAACGCAAAGGATCATGGTCACAAAATTCCCTGACACCATCCTTAGTGCAATTGCCTTTTGAGATTTTGGCTGAATGCATGTTATAATTTTTCAAAGTTGTTAGAAAATTGCTTCATTTGTGTGGCAGACATTGGCTGAGAATTTTTTCATCAAAGAAGTCTAGGATGCAGAACATAGGCTAGGTCTTGGAGGAGGAGGGGTACTTACTAATATTCACTGACAGTTATCCCTCAAAAGGGTGGATTTTGCACCCTTTGCCATGGAAAAGTCCCCAAAACAGGGTCTAACTTTGGTTAAAAGACCCTTAAAATGGGTCTGAATGCGAAATTTCTTGAATTTCTATTATTTAACAGGGTATGACGTCATCACAAGGGTGGGTGGGTCATCAAAATGTCAATGGCCAAAACCATGTGCAAAGATGGGTGAAGTCCCCCCTGGGCCCAGTGGATTACTTCCATATATAGAGCAACCGGAACCATAAGGCTGGGGTTTAAACTTTGAGAATCCCTAAATATGGGACTGAAAATGTAACTGTTCCACTAGAATTGGACAGCTTTTTAAATTGTAACAAATAATTATTGAGTCAGTGTTTTGTTTTTAACGTTGGGTGATGTTTGTAATTGTTCTGAAACTTGGTAGGTGGTAACTTTATCTTGATAATTGTATGTTTCAAATTAAATGAAACTTGATTTCTGGCAAATTCAGCAGGTTTTTATCGACCGAGAATCCCTGACGATGGGTCTTTACTAAAAGTTGGGCGGTACGTCCCTGTCATCCAAAGACTCGAAGGCTTTCTCGTCAGGGAGGCCTAGGATTCAAAATAGGTGTTGTTCAATAAATTTCCACCTGCTGCTGTATCTGTGAATCATCTCCCAATATGTCAGTCAACCTGGTTGATTAATTATGCACATTTCATTCAGCCATTTTTACGACGTTAAGCGTTTGACGTTCAAAGGCCAAAGACGACACAACGACAAGCACAACGATACATATTAACGCAATCGGATACAATTTGCCATCATTGGAACAATAGACGATAACGGTAAAGATGGCGTCAGGAAACTTTTTACCATGATCCTTTGCATTTCAAAGAATTTCGAGCGCTTTGATTGGTCGATATATCATAGGACGAAGAGGATCATGGTCAAAATTTCCGCCACGCCACCTTCAGCACAATCGTCTGGTGAAAATACCCGGTTTCTTTCGTTTATTACGTCTGTCCCTTAAAGAATCATACGTTACCAATCTCCATGGAAACTGGCTCGAGCGTTAATTTGTATTGTCTTTCTAAGCAACCTTCCAAATTTCCAAGCAAGTGGCCTGCAGAAAAATAGTGGTTTGCAGATGTAAAATAGTCGCGGTCCTTTGACAAAGATAACACGTTCTACAAGACGATGGGAAACATCACCCCAATGAAAATTCGTTGAGATGATTTATAGGCTTGCCACATAAAGAGTTAGCATATGCTATATGATTGATACGGCTTCATAAGACTTGGTATGAGGCTTAGTGAGACTCGAAACGAGGCCGTTCGACGTTAGGCATCTTGCGTTATCATTTCCGTGAAATTTTCAGATATCATCCTCTATTTCTTGATGCAATATGTTTGCAAGGTGCGGTCCCCCTGCATGCAAGATACTTGGTGAAGCAGTGTGACGTGAAAATTCATTTTGTAATGCTTGATTATCACTAGCCTGTGTGCAGACTTTACTTCCACTGCGAAGGAGAAGTAAAGTCTCCACGCAGGCTTGATTGATTATCACGAGCAAAANGTGCAGACTTTACTTTTCCTCTGCGAAGGAGAGCCAACGAGAAACTTACAAGCTCCTTGTTGGCTCTCCTTCGCAGTAGAAAAGTAAAGTCTGCTCACAGGCTAGATTATCACGAGCAAAAACCGACGTATATTGACATAAAACATTAAAATACCTACTTTCATTCAGTGTTCCTAGAAATCTCTAGAATTAAAACATTTTGCTTGCTCGATAAGGTTCTTTTTATTTGTTGTACATCAGGATAGCTAAGGTTTTGATTTGTCGTTTATTTTTCCGTAACTTCATGACTTCCTGATACGTTGTATAGGCTGTATATTGTAAACCCTTACGTGTAAACCCTTACGACTGCATGCAGCCTCTTATTTTGTCTTAAGAACGTCATCAATTTTCAACTCCTGTGGCGTATTTTTTTATTTGCAGTCTGAACTTATGAAAAGCTAAAGTGACCATTTCTAAGCCTGACTGTTAAAAAAAAGATAGTTTTCGGGAAAATTGTGGTTGGCCAGTAGGTTTGGGCTGGGCTACCATTTTTTTATCTTTATCATTTAGACTTATTTGTCTTACTTTCTTGGTGAGTTTAGTGCAGTCAGGTGCAGTCGTTGACTTATATCCTTGAGTCCCTTGTTTCCCTGCGTTCATTGATTTGTTGATATCACTTCTAGTACAGTCATTCACGAATCGAAACCAAGGAGTGAAACGTAAAGGCCATTACAGATAGGTCAACTTTTGTTGGCAACATGTATGCCTACGTTTTCCCCACAAATGTTGAATCATGTGTATGTGTTTGTATACTGTTTCAAAAATGCCAGCAAGTAGTTAAAGCATGTTCAACGACTGTATGCTCGTGTGTATTAAACATGATCAACAAATGTTGCGCACAAATAGTATGGTCACAAAAGTCGACTTTGTCTAATGGCCTTAAAAACCAATAGCTAACCATGATCCTTTGCGGCATTAAAGTCTACTTTCGTATGATATGAAAGTCGTTTCTGGCATAGGTTCTCGTTGTTTTGCGTTTCATTCGGCGCACAAAGGATCATGGTTAGCAATGGGTCTTTAAGATGCAAAAGTATCCGAAATAGAAAGTGAAGCAATAACGCCTTACAGGTCATATGACGTCATCATGTAGGATACCCTACATCCGGTGAATGGTTTTTGGTGACCACTGATCAGTGATGGTAAAACGCAAAATGTTTTTGGATAATTGTGTCAATTGTTTCATCCTAGACAAAAGACGCCTGTCCTAACCAATTGTCAGGCACAATAGCATCCTCCAAACTTCGTCATCAATGATAAATTTATCGCCTAATCAATCAGCGCAGACACCCCCTGTTTTCATTATCATTTTCTATTCATAGCCGTATGATGTCCGAAATCTCAAGGGGGACATTCACACGATAGTAAAAATTGGGACCTGCTATATGTACACCCGGAATAAAGCGAAAGTGTGATCTAATTTATGATGTGTTTGAACATTTTTCAGGAGGATGGTGTTTGAATTGTGTTATAAAGGGATTGAATGATTTTGAAAGTATCCCCCGTGAAAGCAGCTTGCATTTGAAATTGTTTTTGGTTGAAACAGGTGGTCTCTTTGATATCGTAACGCTTAGTCCTGTTTAATTCTTCAATTCTTTACGATATACACATGCTCGAATGGAAAGAACGCCTGCTTCTGTGTGATGGAGTTGATTTCCAACATGCCTAATAATTTTAAATCGATTTTGTCCTTCAGTTTCTCCTCGCAAAAGAACATGTCTGATGATACGAACATCGTCATTGCTATTTACGACTACAAAGCACAAGAAGGGACGGAATTGAGTATAACGAAGAATGAGAAATTGGTTGTTTTGGATGATACTCAACCATGGTGGAGAGTGAAGAACGACAAAAACTTGTCTGGTTATGTTCCCTCGAATTATCTTGAACGCAAGGGAGGCAAGAAAACAATCATAGGGCAGCTAAAGAAGATCGGTGGCGGTAAAACAGGCAAGGAGAAAATCGCTAATAATGATTCAACAACACCAGCTACGAATAAAGTTTTGGGAAAAACTGGAAACAAAATATTATCAATTTGTATCGCCAAGTTTAATTATCCATCGCAAAGAGATGACGAACTCGATTTGAAGAAAGGAGATCAAATTTTAGTCACAGAAAAGGAGAATGATGGGTGGTGGAAAGGCGAGTCGAATGGCAAATCAGGATGGTTCCCTAATAATTACGTCGATATGACAGATGCTAGAGAGCCCCAGCCCCCTTCCGAATACGCGGTTCCTGATGACGTCATGCCTTTTAGATCAAACGGGGGCATGGAGCAAATACTCTGCAAAGTGCGAACATTGTATCCTTTTAGTTCACAATCAACCGAAGAACTTTCTTTTGAAAAAGACACTATTTTAGAAATTATTGAAAAGCCCAAGGATGATCCTGATTGGTGGAAAGCAAAGACCCCCACAGGAGAGATCGGTCTGGTTCCAAGAAATTACGTCCAGGAAGTAGATATAGTTATACCCGAGCCAATGGAGATACCAAAAAGCCCCGTGAAAGCAGATTCACCTGATCACCCATTTGCAACTGAAGAATGGTATCATGGGAAACTGATGAGAGTTGAATGTGAAAAGTTGTTGCATGATTATGGCAAAAATGAGGAATTCCTCCTTCGTGATAGTGAAAGTCGGGTAAGCCCCTCATTTTATGTTTGTATTTTGCTAACTTGACTTTTATTCATTTGTTTTCTGTTTTGGTTTCTGTTTTGGTTTTGACAAATTTTGACAAATTTGTTTTGGTTTTGTTTGGTTTTTGGCTGCCAGTGAAGGACTGATGAAGCATAGCTCACTACAATGTAATACAGTGACTTTCGCTCGTTGTTGTTGTTGTTGATGTTGTTGTTGTTGATGTTGTTGTTATCGCTTCGGTTCTAGCATTCTAGCAGCAGGTCAGTTCAGGAAGCGGAGAAAAGAGGCTTATGCAGTGAATCTACCACGCTTCTACAAATTAGTGATCATCTGATCATCCAATCAACTGCAAACATTCCGTGTTTTTTTATCTACAGGTAGCCAGTATCTCGTGCTAAATCATCTGTAAACATTGCGTTTTCTTGTCTGTCTGTAAAGTTTTGCCGTGTTTCATTTTGTGTGCAGGTTGAGGATTATTTAGCACCAGTTCTTACGTCAATAATCGGCTTTCCTTTCACTTTATCCTTTCAGATTTACCTTGGCTTGTTTACGTATGTTTGCAGATAATAGTCGTCTCGTACCAGTTCAGTTTTGAATAAAGTATTTTCCCTTCTCACAAAACTCTTGTTTGTTGACTTGTTGGTGAACTAGAGTTGTCTCGCCTCGTTTTAGTCTCGCCTCGTTTTAGCACCGTATGCTGCGTTTCGTTTTCGTTTGGTTACCGTAGACCTTTCTTTGTATATTCCTCTGTTACTTAAGAGACCTAAGATGCTTTAAACAAAATTAAATTGCTCAAAGTTAAGAAACTAAGAAACTTTCGGTTTTGAAGCATTTCCTAAGTTTCGTACCAAAAATTGTGTTTTTGTTTCTTTAGTTGGAGATTTCTTTTTTTCGACGAATAAAAAGTCAGAATAAAGCATTTTTTAATCTATACCAGAGATGTGTTGCCTAATTTCAGTACCATTTTGGTTTTGTTTGGTGGCCCCTGTCTCTATTAGCTTCCAGCAAACCGTGTCACTGGTCATGGTTTCGAGTAACGTTCTGGTTGCCTTGGTTGCATACCTTTCTTCTTTGACCTTCATTTATCAGTGTTGACCTTCGGTTTGCTCATTTTGCCCAACCTCTTTTTCGTGTCCGAAAGGAGTCTGCCACCTGCGGAGAATTATACTGGTAGCTGGAACGAAGTTAAGATTCTCTAATTTTGCCATTGCTGCAAATATTTACCACATTTCGTGTTTATCTCATAGGCTGGAGATTTCTCTTTATCAATGAAAGCACCAGGAAGAATAAAGCATTTCAGGATCAAAGCCGAAGGAAGTCAATACGTCATCGGTCAACGAACATTCGATTCAATTGACGACCTCATAACACATTACAAAACAGCCCCTATCTTCACGACAGAAGCTGGTGATAAAATGTTTCTTGGCAAACCATTTAGCCGTGCTATTACACAAAGTAGGCAATGAAGTAATGTAAGCAATAAGGGGCATTTTAGTTAGACAGCAATTTTCGTTTTAGATGTAGCTATGACGGTTTAGCAGCTTGTATTTCATGATCGTAGTTTGACTTCTTTACAGGAGCCCTTGTCCTGGAAAAATTTACCCATGCTTGGCACCCTTGCAATTACCCCCATTCACATTGACACAGTTAAACAAGCTTTATCTAAACGAGGTTAAATTTCAACCAAGCAGATAAATTGCATTTCTTGAATTGACGAATCAGAACGCAACATTTACTGACCTAGAGCTAGTTTAACTTGCAAATGTGAATCAGGATATTAGTTGCGCAAATAGAGTGCAAATAAGGATTCCAGTAACAGGTCCAGGTCGTAGACTCACAGGGAATACAGATTTGAAAGAAACATTATAGGCATTTTCGATCAGATTAAAGCTGCTATTTGTTGTATTAATCCGTAATTGTTTCGNCTGGAAAAATTTACCCATGCTTGGCGCCCTTGCAATTACCCCCATTCACATTGACACAGTTAAACAAGCTTTATCTAAACGAGGTTAAATTTCAACCAAGCAGATAAATTGCATTTCTTGAATTGACGAATCAGAACGCAACATTTACTGACCTAGAGCTAGTTTAACTTGCAAATGTGAATCGGGGTATTAGTTGGGGCAAATAGAGTGCAAATAAGGATTCCAGTAACAGGTCCAGGTCGTAGACTCGCAGGGAATACGGATTTGAAAGAATTATTATAGGCATTTTCGATCAGATTAAAGCTACTATTTGTTGTATTAATCCGTAATTGTTTCGTTTTCTGCTAATATTTATCCAGTCACAAATTTGTTCTCAGCAAAATCCATCAATTACAAGGGTTTTGAAGAGTTTCCTCGGCTTCATAGCTACTTCTATTCCAAATTTGAAATAGAGAGACTTTTCATTGATGGAAATTTTTAACTGAAAGATCAGATCAGTTTGAAATGAAGCGAAATTGTATATCTGTTTGCCTGTAGGGCTTTTATATTATTTTTAGTGTACGCTTATCTTTTGTATCTCTGATCAATTTTTAAATTCAACCAGTAACATGTGTTAGTTCATTTTTTAAGAAAAGCCACGCAAAGTTAGAAACTAAGTCCAAACATTTGTCTGATCTTTTTGGAAAATGTAAACATAACGATGACAGAATTTAACACATCTCGAAAGGATGCCGGCTGATTGCAGAGCTGAAGATGCTGCTCTACTGAGTGAGTCAAAAATTAAAACGTTTCAATTCCTGTAGTTTCCTAGACTTATTACATGTCGTAGTTTCCTACCTAGTCATCAGATTCCTTAAAACTGGTCACGATTGTGTGGGCAAAATGTCAACTTAGTAAACAAACTTTAGTTGGTTTATATCGGTTGTATTGTTCCCGAGTTATGAGCGATTTTATAAAATTATTCAAGCTCAGCATCCTTCAAAATAGGCCTAAAAGCCTTGATCGATACTGAAAACTATTTGAAAAACGGTTCCCAAGTAAAAAGAATGGTAGGGTTGGCTCTGTATCAACACAAACTGATTGCCTAGGCAATAAGATAGCCCCGTGAAGTTTCATTGTCATCGCCGTGGAGCTTAAATGTTGGAAAATTGATCCAGAAGTTTAGGCCTGTTTTGAGGATTCTGAGATAAAACGCTTTTATAAAATCACTTGTAAATCAAGAAAGATATGACCAATTTCAACCAACTAAATTTGTTATCTAAGTTGGCATGTTCCCCGCACAAAGGGATCATGTTCCCCGCATAAAGGGATCTGAGCAATAGGTAGCAAACTACAGACTTTGAAACGTTTCAACTTTTTTGACTCACCCGGTATCATTCGCTGAAATGAGCTTTAATAAACACATTTGAACGTTTAACGTGTAGTGTAGTGCCATTGCTGAACGAGATATCGTAAAACAGTTGATACAGTTGAGTTTCACATGTATAAGCGTAAGTAAGGAAACTTATTTGGGAAATCGAGCATATTATTTGCGCAAGATTGAAGTTTATTGCAGCTGATTCTATTGATTCTATTGCACTTGCTGACCAGTACGATCTAGAAGCAACTTGATGACACCAATACCCCCAATTTGATCTATATCCATTCATAATTCATTCACGATAATGAGTAGATCTAGCAATCTAGCCCTGGAATTAAACGTCAGTGTTAAACGTAATGTCTAATGTAAGCTAAATATGCGAAAAGTTGCATTTTTATAGAAGTCTAATTTGATGTTTTTTGTGTGTGAAAGAGCAGCAAGGGATGTAGGACTCTAGCAGCAAATACACATCAGGACTTATGATGAATCAGCAATTAATTTATACACCAGCAAAATATTGATCCAACACCAATAAATCGTAAGGAAAATGTTTGTATTGTAAGGCTGATGTTATCAATGAAAGCTGCTCTACCATATGGTCATGAGCACGTGGAAGGGCGTGCAAGGTTCTGATGTACAGACGTAGGTAAACGCCAGGCCAGCCGAGCGGAATTCGTAACATAACAGTTAATTGCAGCGGTTGCAAAAATGTTACCCCCGTGCTTTTGCATCTATAGCAAGGTAGGGCATTCTGAAATGCAAAGTATGCTGCACTTCTCTTGAAATACCTGACAGATTATACAACATCTGGAGAGAATTATTAAGATCCAAGGATAAAACTCGATCAAGCTGAAGATCATGCTTAAACTCAAGGGTATTATGACGTCATTAATGTGACAAAAATGTCGTAGAAGAATAAAACATACTTCACACTTCTCTTAAAATACACTCAAGTCTGGTATTTTAGGCAGATCTTACAAAATTGGAGACAGTATAAAATTCCTGTATAGCACTCGATCGAGTTAAGACTGGTATATCTCTTAAATTCTAGTGGTGGTTGGACGTCATGTGATAAATGCTGTATATTGCAACACCTTCACACCTCTCTTAAAATATAACCATTTCTGGTTTTTATAGGTAGATCTCGTCAAGTTTGGAGACATCTAAATGCTTCCCCATATAGCTCTCGATAAAAGAATATCTCTTAAATTCTGGTGGTAGAGTGAAGTCAAAAATGTGATGAGAATTTTGTAAGATGAAAGATGCTTCTCTCCTATGTTAAAATACACTTTGCTACTTAGTTGGGGACATTTAAGTACTTCACAGCCAGCACTTGGTTAAGTTAAGTGCCTTCCTGGTAGTTTAGTTGTAGGATGACGAAGTAAAGGCGATAATGTGTTGTAGGATAAAAATCCTTCAAACGTCTCTTAAAATGAATTCATTTCTGGTATTTTAGTCTCATTTAATGATATAAAAGCTTTAAATATTCCCCCTCATCCTCATCATAGCGCTATATTTGAGGACCTCGTTTATTAATCTGTCGCTATGGATGTAATAAGGTGTTGCGTAAAGAAAAATGTGTCTCCCTTTTCTCAAAAGAGACCCATTTTTTGTATTTTAGGCCGCTCCCATCATATTTAGAGATTCCTAAAGATGTCCCATTCTAGCAGCCAATCAAGTTAAGGAACTCAGTTGTACTTTATTTGTAGTATCAAGTCATTATTATGATAAAAATTTTATATAATGAAAATGGGCTGCTAATACCAAGGCGTTAGATTAGATTCCAACATTATAATGTACCCTTGAATTTTGCAATGTATTATTTTATTTGAGTTTTCATTAATTAACAATTCTTGTTTTCTTTTCAACCCATCTCTAATGCCAATCTCCAATGGAGATAGCTATAAGCTAGATCATTCTGACAATTGCCGAAAATGAGAAATAGCCCTCCTATTCGTTATGAACATACCTTCAGCCTCGAACCTCGAACAACTCGTATCTCAAACCAGAGACGTAGGAACCGGTGGGCACTGGGGGCACGTGCCCCCAAGATTTTGCAATAAACAAAAGTGCCCTTTTTGTTTCAGGAAATGCCCCTTTAGCTTAGTGAAAAAAGTGTCCTTGAAGTGCCGTGCCCCTCCAAGTTTAAGATGCTTCCTACGGCCCTGTCTCTTTCTTGAGACTTCGAGGTTCAACTGTTCTAAATATATTGGCTCGCTTTTCGGATGTTATAAAACTGCTGGGTGCGAAAACACGATATGCTTTTGCGAAAATGTACGATCATCAATTTTGCATCAATGAATACATTGTTTTATGCGTGTGAGGCTATATCTCCTACTTTTACATCACATTAAATTTTCTTGAAAATTCTTCCAATCGTACTGTCTGCTAATTTTGATCTCAAGCATAGTTTCAGAATTTAGCGTTCGTATTTTCAAGAAGAATATACCTAGTCTACTGCGTGCTAATTTTGATATCATGAATTATCCAAGCCATTCAATTCAAAGAAAGATGCAGGGGTGGTCATGTCCTATGGGGACAGTGGTTCTAGGTCTGTCCCAAAAATTGGCTTTTTTCTATGAACTTTGGGTAAGCTCTGTCCCCAAGGTGGCTTTTTTGCCTTCAGCGAGTTTGGCTTTTTTCCTGTATGTTATTGGACAATAGATCATTTGGCAAGGTTTGTCCCCAAAACTGGTTGTTTTCGCGCTGTCAGCACTGGTTTTTTTCCTGCTCAATGTCGAGGAAAAACTAAAATCGTAATCATTTAGGAAAATTATTGGCTTATTCTTTCTTCAAGTCATAGGACAAAAATTTTCGAAGTTGTTTGGCTTTTTTCGGTAAATTAATGGACAATATTGAAACAATTGCTCAAAACTGGGTGGGATCCAGCAAATACTAAGGACAGAGGTAACAACAATTAACTCAAAACACGTATTTCACAATTACAAAATACAAAAACTGGGTGGGATTTCAGAAAACTTGGGACAGAGGTCACAACAGTGCACCCAAAATTTGGCAAAAATTGGCTTTTCCTTAAAATTTCAAGGACATATGTTAGTCATACGGATGCCAACCGATTAACCGAACAGCTCCAGAAATTCTACTAGAACACCTGAAATTTAATCCTGACCAACTATGTCCCAAAAAGTTGGCTTTTTCTGGGGTTTCTTCCATAAACCTAGGCAAAAACCGGGTTTGTTTATATTTATTCCCAGGACAAAGGTGGGGTCAAGAATTTTACAGTACTTGACCACCCCTGAAGATGCAATAGCCATTTACAGCTTTTTAATGATTTGACACCTATCCTGTGAAAGTTTGCCACAATTTTACATTGTTGATGTTCCAAACACAACTCCTGAAAAATCAAAATTGAATACCTTTTTTGAAATTGTTGCAAATATTAATCTCAAATATGGTACATATTATGCCTATACATGTATTTAATGATATCCAACTCAATTTGACACAAAAAATTACAATTTAATCCCTTATTTTATTGTTTTAATCATGATACCCATTATCATCATAATCATAACTTGATCTCTTTTTGTTGTCATAACAACAAGAACAATAGACTTAATTTGATTTTAGCACGTGATTTTGATTGTTTGCATCAAAGTCCATCTAATTACTAAGTTACAAGATCATAGCTACTGTAACAGCGGAGAAAAACAGGGGGGGTGGAATCAACCCCCCCCCCAGGCATTGACCGCTTCAAAAGTCCCAGGTGAGATAGGGTTAAGCAAGCTTCATGATCCTTGTTTTAAGCAAGGATGAATTTTAGGCTCACGAAAACCATAATCAGATACGGAAACAGCGACCTTGCGACAAGAAATTAGAAGGGGATTCCAACAAAAACCACCACTGATTTCATTAAAATCGGACCTCCGCGTATCTGTGCCAATACACTTAAGAACCTTACAAAACAATACTCTGAGCCTAGTGGGATCCTTATTATGAGAAATAGTTATCTTTTGAAGGAAATCACCGATATCCAGCAACACATTTAAGCTAAATTACCTCCGACTGCATGAATGCTGAATCTCTATATAGACCATATTTCTGCCAAAATAAATTGCACTAACTTGGATGAAATAATAGATAATTAACCAGTTTTCTGTTCATTCATTTCTACCGAATAAGGAGAAATAACACGACCTTATCTCGAAGAATGGAAGGAAATAAAAAATTTCCAAAAAAACCATGCAAATTAAAGGTTAATTTTGTTGAGTCTTTCATGGTTGAAGATAAACGATAAAAATGTTTGTCATATAATTTTTCTCTTTTTCTAAAAAAAGGACTTGATTGAGCAGAACTTGGCAAGAAATGATCAAACTCAAATTGGTGGGAAAAACATGCTTCCCCTCTACTTTCTTAAGCTCTTGAATATTTCATCACGTTATTTGATTTCTGGTTCTCTACATGAAAAAGATCAATTTGTTTGTTACTTGGAACCAAGCAAGAAAATTCTTGTCTATGGATCTTTTAGCATTCCTTGAAAAGGTACTACAAAACGTGACAAATTTGCTAACATAAATTCATTTAGAAATTGTACTATTTTAACCATGAATACAAACTGCATTTGGTTGTTTAAAGGATGCATCAAAATAGTTCAGCCGCATCCTTTTTGGCGCACTGTGTAAATTTGATCAAAGGAAGCTTTTTGGCGACTCACGGACTTGAGGTTTCGAAACCACTTCATCGTTCCAGAAATCGAATATCCTCTAGGCCTTAAGCTCAAAATTCATTAATTTAAAGGCTTTGGTACAAAAGAAGAAACAAGGGAAGAAACTAGACCTATCCACAGGTGGAAAGCTTGTCTTTTGCTTCGTCTTCTTGTCGATCCGGAGATTTATGAAAAGTTACGTTTTATGAGAAGAACAGAAGAACTGGAATGTAAGGATTGACTTATAAAGAATCAATGCAAAGCACAACAGCATTTACCAGGCTAGCGGCAATATGGCCTTGGAGTTGAATGTTGCTGTTCTTGTACTGAGCTATCGTCAAGCTTACAAAGGCTAGTGCAGAATAGGTGCAGCACGTCGTAGTGTGGTACGATGCATAAACCAACCCTAAACATTACACCTTTTTAATAAGTCAATCTTTGTCAGAGATTTTCTCACGCCACACTGAAAAGGTATCAGAGATTCTCTAATACAGTTTTATTTTGGCGTGAGAAAATCTTTGTCATTAAATAAACCTTTCCTAATTCGGATATGACAGAAAAAGAACTATGCAATATTGCAGTTGACGCGGAAGAGGGAAGGAACTCGAAACATTGTATCCTTTTCACTCAACTTCAAACAAAAAGCCAATTTAAAAACAAATATGGGTTTGTCGCACTCTCCTTCACAGAGGCTGTTGTTTGCAAACGAGCCTCCGGTAATACAGCCTCTGCGAAGGAGAGTGGGTTTGTCGACTATAAAAGACGACCCTTCATATACAAATGGCTTTGTTCATCTCTCAACTGACATCTTTGGTTCGAAAGCAAGACTTTAGAAAAATTGATCGTTTAATTAAATTTTGTTTCTGTTTGAGACAGACTTTCATTTCGATCGCTTGTTTTTTGTTATTTATCTATATTAACGAATCTCAAATTTGAAAATAAAGTTACCCATTTCAAAAGTTTTCGTTCTCCTTTGTGAGTTATATCTCAGGTGCTGGTCTCGTTTCAATAACATCATACATTATTTATTTGACGGTAAATATAAACAAAGAAGGGAAATAATAAACAAAGAAGGTAAATAATAAACAAGGAACGAATTAATAAAGACTTCTAGGGATAAAGAGTAAACGTGGAGGTAACATGCTGTGGATTAAGAACAACATAAAGAAAAACATCTTAGCTGAAATATGTTAAACTTGATGTTGGATAAAGATTTGATTGTGTTTATGCGTGCTCAACACGGTAGGGGCTGATAGGTGCCCTGACAGGAATGATGTCATCCTGCGAGGTACAAAGATAACATCTAGATCATTCAATTTAACAACATACAACAACAAAGAGACACATTTGTAAGCCATAAAAAACATTCGCTGTTGTGCAAGGATCTAAATAGCAAGCTGGATCAAATTCAATGCACTCCACTGTTTATTATGAAAGGATTAAGACTTTAACTAGGAGAGCTTAGTCGAGGATATTCATTCGATATTAGACACGGTTAAAGCACGTTGCGTCACAAATCCTGACGACTTTATCACGGTGAAATCATATCTTCAGATTCGCGAAGTATTCAGGTAGAACAGTCGGTTTTGTTGTTGTCTGCTTGTTGGCCTATTTCAACCACGAGGTAATTTCATAAAAGACCTGGCAAAGAGAACAGCTGTTTCGAAGAATGGTTCCATCACAATATCCAAGGTAAAGAAACTTTCTCGTGATGTTTGCATAAATGTTTATCGAACTATTTAACGTATTTCTGCACATCGATAAGCAAATAGAGATTGAATAGAGGGTAAATTATCTNTCGCTGTTGTGCAAGGATCTAAATAGCAAGCTGGATCAAATTCAATGCACTCCACTGTTTATTATGAAAGGATTAAGACTTTAACTAGGAGAGCTTAGTCGAGGATATTCATTCGATATTAGACACGGTTAAAGCACGTTGCGTCACAAATCCTGACGACTTTATCACGGTGAAATCATATCTTCAGATTCGCGAAGTATTCAGGTAGAACAGTCGGTTTTGTTGTTGTCTGCTTGTTGGCCTATTTCAACCACGAGGTAATTTCATAAAAGACCTGGCAAAGAGAACAGCTGTTTCGAAGAATGGTTCCATCACAATATCCAAGGTAAAGAAACTTTCTCGTGATGTTTGCATAAATGTTTATCGAACTATTTAACGTATTTCTGCACATCGATAAGCAAATAGAGATTGAATAGAGGGTAAATTATCTCTAAATACAGTAGTTTAGAAATTACGTATTTTAAAGTTAAAAGGGAACAAAGTGGGCAAAGTGTGTAACAGAAGCATTACAAAGAGCTTGTAACATAGCATTTCAACTATTTCACCATAATAAAATTATAAACTTAAAGCAAATGTTTCCACGCTTTTTTGTATCAAGTTCAATTTATTATTATCTATCATTAACAGTGCTAACTTCTAAGGCAGTTTTGTCTGTAAATGTAAGTTTGTAAATGATTCACTAAAAATAACGCTTATCGAAAGCACTTATAAGTGGAACTGTGTTATAAATATTTAAACAACAATTTTTACTTTGAGATAAATTAAAAGTGACATTTCTGTGGCATAAATGAGCAGTAGATACGTTTATCTTGCAAATGCAAACAAGCGAGAAATGAAGCACAACATTGTATACATTTCTATGACTCAATTCCAGCATAATTTACACGGTTGTTCTGCAATTATAAAGTATTGTTTTATCAAATGCTTTTCGAATTCTGCAAATATTACGCTAATGCTCCAAAACTGCTTAAATCAAAATGACACGAAATCACGAAATCTTCTCGGATTGGACAAATACAAAATCCGACAAAATCTCCATGGTCACTCGTTAGCTGGACTTGCCCAAGTCAGACGACTTGGGCAAGTCCACTCGTTAGCTTGCTATGCTAGCATGATATTTTGTATTGACTTCGATCCTCAGTAATTTGAACCGAAAAACAATCTTCAAAATAATATAGGATCATGTTGCGCGGTGAATATTAAAGTCTTAGCGGGTTCGATATGACGTAACAGTCATCGTTAGCTCCGTTCAGATACATTTAGACACAGGGTCATTAAAAGTCGCATGCTTAAATAGACCAACTGATTGTTATAANAAATCCTGACGACTTTATCACGGTGAAATCATATCTTCAGATTCGCGAAGTATTCAGGTAGAACAGTCGGTTTTGTTGTTGTCTGCTTGTTGGCCTATTTCAACCACGAGGTAATTTCATAAAAGACCTGGCAAAGAGAACAGCTGTTTCGAAGAATGGTTCCGTCACAATATCCAAGGTAAAGAAACTTTCTCGTGATGTTTGCATAAATGTTTATCGAACTATTTAACGTATTTCTGCACATCGATAAGCAAATAGAGATTGAATAGAGGGTAAATTATCTCTAAATACAGTAGTTTAGTTAAAAGGGAACAAAGTGGGCAAAGTGTGTAACAGAAGCATTACAAAGAGCTTGTAACATAGCATTTAAACTATTTCACCGTAATAAAATTATAAACTTAAAGCAAATGTTTCCACGCTTTTAGTTTTGTCTGTAAATGTAAGTTTGTAAATGATTCACTAAAAATAACGCTTATCGAAAGCACTTATAAGTGGAACTGTGTTATAAATATTTAAACACCAATTTTTACTTTGAGATAAATTAAAAGTGACATTTCTGTGGCATAAATGAGCAGTAGATATATCTTGCAAATGCAAACAAGCGAGAAATGAAGCACAACATTGTATACGTTTCTACGACTCAATTCCAGCATAATTTACACGGTTGTTCTGCAATTATAAAGTATTGTTTTATCAAATGCTTTTCGAATTCTGCAAATATTACGCTAATGCTCCAAAACTGCTTAAATCAAAATGACACGAAATCACGAAATCTTCTCGGATTGGACAAATACAAAATCCGACAAAATCTCCATGGTCACTCGTTAGCTGGACTTGCCCAAGTCAGACGACTTGGGCAAGTCCACTCGTTAGCTTGCTATGCTAGCATGATATTTTGTATTGACTTCGATCCTCAGTAATTTGAACCGAAAAACAATCTTCAAAATAATATAGGATCATGTTGCGCGGTGAATATTAAAGTCTTAGCGGGTTCGATATGACGTAACAGTCATCGTTAGCTCCGTTCAGATACATTTAGACACAGGGTCATTAAAAGTCGCATGCTTAAATAGACCAACTGATTGTTATAAGGAGACAGAAAATTCGAATCTCATCCAAATGCTTCCAATAATCGACGTGGAAGATTCGATTGCTTTGTGGATATTCCACAAATTCGTCAATTAAAAATTGATCAGTGTGTCACTCGTTCCAGGCTCTTTTGGAAAATAGCCAAAATGGATATTGATGTTAAAAACAGAAACAGGTGACTTATATCCAGAGCTGCAAACAAATATTTGCGAGACTGCAAGCGTTTTCGTTTAGATTTAGAGTTCTACAAAACGAGTAAAATGGAGAGGAGGAAAAGGCACTGAAACCAGACTGAAACAGCACAGAGATAATATTTTTAAAGGGAATCGACACTGTAAAATTGATATTACACCGCCACATCTATTTTTATCCGCCCAATGAGATGGCGTTTTGAAAGCGAGGTCCAATGATCTCTTCTATTTTTAGCTCGCGTGTCTTATCAGATTATCAGTGTCAATTCCCGTTAAGCTGCAGGGACAGTCTTGCAAGTGCTGATTCTAGCACCTTCGAGAAGTAAGTCCCTTGCTACATGCAAATAAAGACTGACGAGTTCTCAAACTACACAGCCAGATCAACTATAAAAAGCCATCGGTTTGCTCTGCAAAATTCGCTCGTCAGATCATTTCAAAGGAAATTTGGAAATGGAAAATAATGCCCGGGACAATGCCACCCACTTTGGTAATCCGTTTCTCTGTGGCACCTAAAGTACCATGCTGTTTTCCTGCATAAACTTGTTTCACAGCAAAGTCTTATTTGCCTTCCTGAAACCATTATTCTAATGAAATGGGAAAGCAGTCCTGCTTTGCAAAACAAACGAGTTGACTACGCAGGAAATAAAATGGCAAACACGCGAATCTAAACTATTTCATATTTACTGAAGAAACCATTCAAACAGAAATGGAATCTTAGAGAGTATACAATCTTTGAAATGGCTCACCGCAATGGTGGCATTTGATGTATTAGATTACCTTATCCTTTGTAATCTGATTGTGAAATAAAAGAAATTCGCTATCATAAAATGATTCGATACACTTTCTTAAATCCTATTCATCTCTGAACTCTGATTGAGTCGCTCTCATTCATCTCTTTCGTTGTAATTCAACTTGTATCCCACGCCAGACTATTTTTTATTCATCCTGCCCTTTCATGGGCATGTCCCAAGTTTTCTCTATAAGTCTTTAATGTCCCAACTGCCATCTTTTACGCAACGATAAGATTGCATCAAAATCCAAGCTTTGGTTGTAGGATTAAGCAAAGCAGGGTGGGTTTCGCAGGAGGTATGCTCATCGGTTTAAAGTTTATGGAATGTTGATAGTATTAAAAATTGCTGCATAACAAGTGCCACATGATGAGTAGTTTCAGATGCATCGCATGGTGCAAGTCAAGTTCTCGTTTCCATGCTATTTTCCGTATCTCTGTGTTTACTAAACTAAACTGAGAGCGAGGCGTACATTAATTCTTGGCCTAAATTCGCTTCATCACTTGTTCCCACTTTCAGATATGCATGAGCTTTAAGTTTATAATTTTGTTATGGTGAAACGGTTGAGATGCAATGTTACAATCTCTTTGTAATTCTTCGTTTACGTTCTTTTGTTTCCTTTTAGTTTTACAAGGGCTCCAGGAAAGATCTTGAAATTCTCTAATTTGAAAGATTGAGCATCACATTCATTGAATTGAATGAACTCACCATCATTTTGGTGATTCTCGTGCAAACTTCCTTTCAATAGGCCAAGCCCAGTTTTCATTGTCGTGCCTTCTAATACCTTTCGTTGGCCTAACAGTCTCTGATAAAAAATCAGTGCCTCTGGTAAGGGTCCTGGGTACGAGATTGGAGAATGGAGAGTAAATCTGATGTTTGTTGTTGCTGTTGCTCTTCTTCGTTNAAGAGTGGGACGGCGAGTTTTAGTGGCGAAAAGCAAAGAACAGGAGTAGCTCTGTGCCAAAAACAAAAGTCACCTATTCGAATTCTGCGTCGTTGTAATATCGAGGGTGAAAAGGATAACGTTGGTTTCTGTAGGTTTTTAGGTTTCAGGTACGCGGAAGAGACTTGCGCAAGGCAGTCCAGTTTCTGTATGATGTTTGGAATTTTGTTTTGAAGAATGATGTCTGTCAAGGAAGTCGTAAATCAGAATTGAGGAAGAAAGGGCGAGAAAGAAATGAGTCAAAAGATAAAAGAGTAGGATGGGGGGAAATTTACGCATAAAAACAAATATTAATGGCCTATTTTAAATTTCAAAGAGTTGAAAAACAAACAACATTGCTTGAAACGTTATCATGAAACAAATATTGTAGTTTTCTGTCTGGTTGGTTGGAATTTATATGAACTTGTTAGTTGAAGAGGAGGGTGGCATGAGTTGAGCCGTTCGAAGTTGCAAGGCAGTAGCGAATACAAGAAGTTTGTGTGAATAGATGGAATGGATAGGAGACAAGGAGTTTAGGTACAAGCCAGGTAGTTGATTTAATGAAAGGATTTTAGCCACGAAACATTGCTAATAATCCATTTGATTTGCAAATAATTTGATTTTTCTTTCAGGTTTTCTATTTCCTAATCTTTTGCAGTTTTGTGAATTCGTCAAACGAATAGCTACTGAAAGGAGTCTCATACGAGCGTAAACTTTTTGATAACTTTTTTTTCAGAAACGAAACCATAAGCGTACGAGGCGGGGGGGCTGGGGGGGCGGCAGCCCCCCCAGCGTTGGAAAAATTTACAAAAATCAGCCTTTCTCGGGCAAAAATCCGACGTAAGTCGGGCAAAAATTTTCGTAAACAATAGACTTTGTGTTGGGCCGCCCCCCCAAATTTGTTCGTCCCGTACGCTTATGAACGAAACTAACTATTGTTATTTTCCTTTCAGGTAGAATTTTCCCAGAATTTTAAACAAAGCAAGAGGAAAGAAAAGTGAATTACTGCGCTGTTGAATTCGACAGAAGTGAAAAGGAAAATTTAAATTCTATCAACGTTATTGCTTTTCGTAATCCTAATTGGCTGAACTCACTCCGCCCTTTGGTCGGGAAACTTGAAAAACAAAAGTCAGGAAGATTGGAAAAAGAAATTTCAAAAATAGAATCACCAAGAACTGAAACGACACTTTTCTGAGGAACAATTTCGAAAGTGATTCTGTTGGCTGTTGGCTGAAAGTTAAATTTCACCAAAAACAAGAAGAAACAGATTTTAGACATCATCGTCTGAAACCATTTAATACAAGTACAGTGATAGGAGAACATAAGGAAAGGGAAATACAGAGTTTCTTGAGAGAACGAAGAATTCCAAATATCATTCGAGCAAGGTCATTCTAGAAGTTCCAGATTCGTTTGCAGGAAAAAACAATTTGAATAAAGAACGGATCTATCGGAACGCGGAGATTGCAAAGCACGTCGGGATACAGCGGCACGGACGTCGTAAACGTGAGACGAAAATTTCGTAAAATCCGTAAACAACTTTGAAAACTATTCAAGAGTTGAGTGAAGTAGAAAGAATGGGAGCAAAACAAACAAAAACAACTTTCAACAACAACATGATAATTGAGCATTTGAGTAATGCATCGCCTTTTACCCCTGTGAAATTCAAGAAAAAGTCGTCTGATACTTATCTTGCGAAATTTAGTTACAAACCAAAACGAGGCGACGAATTAGAGTTGAAAAAGGGGGACAAGTTGTTTGTGATCTCAAAGGAGAGAGATGGATGGTGGCAGGGGGAGAATATGGGTAAAGTGGGGTGGTTCCCATGTAATTATGTTGAAATAGAGAAGGAAGCTACTTCCCCTGATTACGCATTTCCAGAAGATGTATTACCATCATACAAAGACCTTTATCGTGATGCAATCTGCACCGTCAAAACATTGTACCCATTCCACTCGAAATCAACAGAAGAAATGTCCTTCGATAAAGACGTTATTCTTGATATCATAGAAAAACCAAAGGACGATCCTGATTGGTGGAAAGCAAGAACAATGCGTGGCGAAATAGGACTGGTACCAAGGAATTACGTCAGAGAAATAAACAGTTATTTGAATGGATCAGTGCTAACGTTGAATGCAAGGGGGTTTAATTCAGAATGCAGTTTTGTAAATGCAAATTGGTTTCATGGAACACTATCAAGACATGATTGTGAAGAATTATTGATGAATTATGGAATGGTGGGAGATTTCTTATTGCGCGAAAGCGAGAGCAAGGTGAGTTTCGGTCTTTGCGTTATTTTGCTCCGATTTAAGCACCCCCAAGTAAAATGTATATCTTCTTTGCGAGAGCGACGTTTCAATATGCTGTAGTTTCACTTGACTGGAGGTCTTTGGTCCCCAGTTGGTCCATTTGGTAGCCGTTTATTCAAACCCATCATCGGTCGATAAACTTGCATTTTTGGCTTTGATTTGCTCGACACCCAAAGCCCCTAAAGGTGGAAGTATATCTCCTTACCGAGATAAACGTTGAACTTGGAGGGGTCTTGGCACCTTTAACACAGATGTTTTGTACTTTTCCGTGTTCATCTCTCTGATTGCAGTATATAGCCTAATCCAGCCTAATCGCTGGAGTCAAATACCTATTCACAAGATTCTCAGCCCCAAGTCTTAAAATTGTTGCGAAAATTTGAGGTTTCAATCACGGCATTCTCGGGATGGATGGAAACAAGTTGGTAAGACCCAGGATGAATTCTTGTGAAAGATAAACCATTCTTAAGATAGCACCAATCGATATTAGAAGGTTAACCTCGATATCAAGCGACGAGTTTAAACGCCCAAATCCATTTTTAGCAACAAAGGTTGTGCCTGCAATCATTTTTCAACAAAAAGAGTTTAGCTCTCGATGAAGCAAATACTGTGTTTATCCATTAGGGTGATCATAGGTCCAGACGTCTTGTCTTTATGAGGAGCCTCTCTAATCGCAGATCATTTCCAAATCAGCCTTCATAAAAATTCCTATGTGATAAAAAAGCTGAGATAGTCCTGCGCCTCTCCGTACGTTCTACTGTAGGTATTTTACGATGAAACGAATCTACCAAACGTATAGAACTTTGAAGAGAACCAATTTTCGCCTCTACTCCAGAGTTCTAAGGGAGGAGAGAGAATGTTCCAAAAAACGTTAAAGGGGGAGGGAGATCTCTGCAATGAAAGGAGACAGATTCAAATAGCTCCCAAGGAAGGTCAGAAGGTGAAGTTTTCAAACATTTGATCGTGAGATAAGATTGTTTCAAATGAGTTGGCAGAATCTTATAAAACTAATTTGTTATCTTTTTTCCATCGATTTTTGAGCTTCAAGCCATTCAAATGAATTATGATTATTATTATGGAACATATGGCATAGGGGAAAGCTGGAGCGGAGAGGAGATTGAGGAGGGCACCTCTCCCAACATTAACTTTTCTTCAAGTTTGAGTTATTAATGGATCTAAAGTGATTCGATAATTTTGTGGCTTATATGTCGGAACGATATTTACTGTTATCGTCCTTTCTTTTCATGTTAAAATTTCTTATCTTAGCCACAAAATGTGGCCAAAAGAAAACATCTTTGAAATGAGGTTTGAATGTTATGACTCTAAGTGACCATGTTTGTAGGGATAGGTAATGATAAAGAAAATGCAATATATTCTACATCAATAGGGGGAGATCTCAAAAAAACCCTAGCAAGCTCTGTTTATGAAACATCCCAACATACAAGATAGAGAGAGTACCACACAGAGAGGGTCCTATTGGGATAAAAAGGGAATTGAGAATGAGATTGACGACCCCTTCACGAACCCCACTTAGATAATGTAGAATTAAGAACGACACAAAGAGAGTGAAATATTCAGAAAATTAGAAAACGAGGAGTGAACTACAAAGAGAGAGGACAAATAAGATAAAGTGGGAGAGGGGAGAGAAGAAACCCGTAGAGGTGCAAAGTTACAAGTGGGAGAGACGAGAGAGAGAGAGGTGCAAAGTTACCTAGCCTATCAAATAGGGTAGGGGAGGGAATAAAGAAAAGAAGCAAAGAGAGAAAGAAGCAAATGACGAGAGAGGAATACTATGGGGGGGGATGGAGAAACGGGAAGAGAATGTGGCCAGAAAGGGGTAAATAAAAATCTGGAGAGAGAGGTAAGAGTGGACCCACAAGGAAAATGGGGTGTGAAAGAGAACATGTCTGGGGAGTCGGCGAAAGGACCAAGGGTATCAAGATCAAACACAAATCTCAGTGATTACAACATGTCATATTTTCTCGTAGATTGGGGATTATTCTCTATCATTGCGAGCACAAAACAAAGCGAAACACTTCAGAGTTAAATGCGAAGATGGTTTCTACTCAATTGGACCAAGAACATTCAATTCAATGGAGCAACTGATTTACCATTACAAGAAGTCACCTCTTTTGACGTCAGAAAATGGCGACAAGATCTGTTTGGTGAAAGCATTTTCCAAGACAGGAACATTGCATTAAGAAGAAGCTGCTCAAACTTGGTAGCATACGGTTGTAGATGTAGAGGTTGGCACTGATGCTGTAATAGTTTTAAAATATCCCTCGCTTGAAGGTCCCAGCCCAGGTCCCAGGAAAAGGAGTTAGACAGTATCGTGGGGGGAATTATCGAGGTTTATCAATGTTGAAATTCTGGTTAATGCTTAACCGAGACAGACCGTTACGCAGCAATCTTGCAGGTCTCTATTCGTCCCCTCCTTTGTCAGTTACTACAGTGCTTGTTATATTCTTTGATGTAGATAGAGCTGTGTAGAAAGTAGTATTATTTTAAGGTTATGTTGGAGGTCTGTTATGTAGAAAGTAGTATTATGTTAAGGTTGTGTTGGAGGTCTGTTATGTATGATAGTTATAAGGCACTTGAGCGGCATATAAGAAATGTGGGCGACATACACTGCTGAGTTTCCAACCAAGTCTTTGTGACTCATAACCGACAGAAACATGTACCAAATATACAAGAAATAGTGGTAAAGCCGAGCAGCAATAATTTTACCAAGTCAGTCTCGCAGAGAGTTAATTGTTCTCCTTGTGCTGGCGCAAGGTAACTGAACTCTTTGCCAAAGTGTAGCTACCACCGGGTATGACTAAGGATAAAAGCAAAAAAACATTCAAGGATAAATACCAACTTTGATTCTTCTCAACAGGCTTCTTCTCGATAGGTCACAGGCAACAGTCTTTGAGCTTCTGTGACCTATCAATGGTGCAATAAAAACATTTAGTTGGAATAAAAAGGATCTTGTCTCAAACTCTCACTAGTAAATAGGACATTAACGGCATATTTCGAGTACCTCAGGGCACTTAAGATTAAGATAGGATTCTTTGTATCAATTGATCTGTTTTGTTTTACGAGGCTTGCTACAGCAAAGAGCAAAATAAGAGGCTTCATTTCTTTTGTTTCCTTAAAGAGTTAATGTTGCAATAATTGTCAGTAAGTAATGTTTTAATCCAATAAAACTCGTTTTGTTCCTGCGAAGACGAATAACAAACAGTACGTTCCGTAAAGGGAACAGATTATGATAAGGTGTGATATCATAACTTTAAAGCATTATGATAGTGATATTGTTTATAAAGTACTTTGGTGGCTCTTGTACCAACTATTGGCTGTTTGTGCCATCTATTTGGTTCTGGTGTTAGCAGCCATCTATTTGGCTTCAGAGCCGTGTAAAGTATCTTAGTGGCATTTTGTAGAAATAGACTAACTTTAGTGAGGTTTTGATTTTGTCAACTTTCACATTGTCGAATAAGAAATAGTTTGTAGATGGTTTGTTATATAATGGTTAAATTATCGTTATTTATTATGTGCAATACACTGAGGTTGTATTGAGTACGAGGTTGTATTGAGTACGCATTGTGCAATGATAGTGTCGTCTGGAAAATGTTGATTACTTTTTTCTCTCAACTTGCTACGACAGCATAAATTTGTGAAGCATTTATCCCGATTGTAAACAGAGGGGATGGTTCGTGGCTTAGACGAAAAACAAGCTGAATTTGAGCATTGAGACCTGTTCTTTCTCTTAAACAAATTTGAAACCTGCATGAACCACTAGTCCTAAGCTGGCTTTCTGGCGAATCAAAACGTCTAAAAGACGGATTTAAAAGTTCCTTGAAGACTTGTACTAGGATCGAACCCCGGGGGGGGGGTAACTTCAATAGGGAGAGGACGGGGG
>REGM01000143.1:532409-580135 GCA_004194415.1 Aurelia aurita | reverse complement strand
GAACTCTTTGAAACAGACGGCGTTAAAGAGGGATTCTGAAGTTCATCTGTGGCAATTTAAGAATGAATGATTTCCTGCTGAAACAAGATTAACCGGCCAATCTTTGACTCAACGATTTTAATTTATTGGATAAATTCGACTGAAGTGGTTGATAACTTTTATTAGGTTTTCAATTTCTTTGATATTTTTATTGGCTTTATCGGAATCCAGATGATTTTGAATATTTTGAGCTTGTTAACAAACTTCTCATCTCTATAATCCGAGAAATCCTATATCCTTAAAATTAGTTTTTACTGGATATCAAGAGATAAATTCTTGGTCTCGCTAATGATTCTCAGTTATGTTTATGGTTATGTAGACTCATTATTTTCGAATAGTTTCGCTCTCTTTCAATTCGATGAGTGAAAGTGAAGGGACTTAAATCGTGAGTCCAAATGGTTATGTACAGGCTACTTAGTTGAACTCAGGCCAAAAACATTAGACCATTCAGTTATCTAGAACCAGGGATTCGAACTTCTTAGCTCCTTTAACCGTTGCGTAGGTAAATTCAAAAGGGACATTCAAAGCTTTTCTAAGGTCTTACAAAATGTAGCTAAATTTTTATCGTTCCTCCTTTTTTTGGAGAATAACTAAAAAATACGTATTTATTCTTCGGGGATTTTATGAACCAAGGGGTATTCATCTGACCTTCAACCAAGGGCGCCTACCTTGCATGAATTGGGTTTATTCGCAGTCCTGTTTTCGTGACATAGTACACAGAGCAATTGATGTTCTGTTGTCCTTTAATCCGAACCAGACGACGTAAGATCATGGGCGTTAAGAAACGCGGTAGTTATTTCTACAAATTTTTTTTCCTGTGTCCCTATGCCCGTGGAGGTTTTTTTTCCTGTGTCCCTATGCCCGTGGAGGCAAATCAGAACACAGGGAAACAAGGAAAACCAGGCACAACAACAACAACCTTCACGGGAATAGGGACACAGGGGGGATTGGGCATAAGGACACAGGAAGAATTTTTTTTTAGGAATTAACTACCGCGTTTCTTATCGCCCATGGTAAGATGACGTAAGAATAATTGTGTGGTTTCAAATTCAGGTGTTGATGTAATACGATATCAACTGTTATAAGGGATGACCACAGGGAACTAGACAGTGCGAAAAAACCCAATTCAGGGCAGCAATAAACCCAATTCAGGGAAGGATTAACAGGACAGCAATTGCTCAGTGTACTATGTCACGAAAACAGGACTGCGAATAAACCCAATTCATACAAGGTAGGCGCCCTCGCCTCAACCTGCAATTTTGCAAACTTAATACAGCCTCAACATATATTACTTTTTTAGCAAATGGTATTGATTGAGGATTCTTAAAGCCCCAAAAGAGTAGTCCCGGTAACGCAATGGTATGGTTAGAGACAGCCATCAAGAAAACTGCTTCTCATTGAAATATCATGACAAAGGTGGTGTCTGAGAAGAAATCAAATGAGATGAACGATCTTGGCTTCGAAAAAGAAAGCAATGATTTATTCACTATGTTTATTCCATGCACAGCATACATAATTACAAATATTTGACTAAAAATCATTTGAATACTTGGATCTAACTTGTTTATAAAGCATCTAACTAGAAATCACTTGGATTTTATTCGTTTTACGGAAATTGATGAGATCTGTGATGAAAGACTCTTGAATAAGAGGGATGGTGGGTGCATTCTATGCACAGCATAATTTTCACCTTTATATAAAAATATTTTGACTAAAAATCAACTAAGTACTTACATCCATAAAAATTTGTATAAAAGTCATCTAACTTTGTTTTTGTTCATTTCTATCTTCACCAGTTAATAATCTATAATCATCATGATTCTCGTCATCAGCCCAGGGTTGTTTCTCAGCTGAAGCAAGTAGGCCATAAACTATAGCACCAACTGCAAATGTCGCTGATCCAATNCTATGCACAGCATAATTTTCACCTTTATATAAAAATATTTTGACTAAAAATCAACTAAGTACTTACATCCATAAAAATTTGTATAAAAGTCATCTAACTTTGTTTTTGTTCATTTCTATCTTCACCAGTTAATAATCTATAATCATCATGATTCTCGTCATCAGCCCAGGGTTGTTTCTCAGCTGAAGCAAGTAGGCCATAAACTATAGCACCAACTGCAAATGTCGCTGATCCAATGTAAAATACTAAACGCCATTCTTCTTTCGTCTGTTAAATATAAATATATAAATAAATGTTTGGATAAAATTTTAATTCATGAAGGTATAAAAATTATTCATTTATTCAATAAAGATGCAACTTATCCCCCCTCTGCCAAATAAATTAATGAATCGTACAAAGAATCTTTGAGCACAACGCAAACATTTCTCGACACAGCTGATATCTCTGAACTTTACATTCTATTATTCATAAACGATATTTCAAGGCTGTAGAATAGCTGAACTATTTCTTGTATCATCGGTATCATAGATAAGAAGCTTTCTAACACTTAACACATAGTTTCTCGACATACTCCACTGGTACTCTGGCAGTGAATTAAAGAACTCTAAGATTAAAGACTGCAAATAGACAAATGATCAAATATATCCCTAGGAAAGCAATATTAGACATTGATCCCTTATTCTTGATCAATAGGCAAACAGAACCAAAGAGCATTAGTGGAAGTACGGGCAATGGACAGTCAAGTAGACGAACGCAAAAACAGCTAACAAGCAAAACAAACCTTATTCTCAGTAATATACCCAACCAGCAGTGGACTAAGAATACCAGGTATCGTAGCAGAAGTATTCGTAATACCAAAAAGAATACTAGCATATCTTGGTGCAATATCAAGATGGTTCACTGCGAAACCTGCCCATGCTAGGCCTTCTATACCACCACCAATGACCAGGACTAAAACACCGACATGAATGTTTGTAAAATGAATCGAAGTTGTGAAAGCCAATGCTTGAAGTAGAAAACCTGAAAAGAGAATAGAAGAGAACGTCATTTCCACTCGAATTAACTTGGCCGGAATGTTCGTCGCGTAAAAATGTACAAGATGAACCTTTATGAACCACTCAGGCACAATAGATCTTTCACGAAAATTTGGGGCTCTAAAGGTTGCTGTTTCGCTCCCTGTTTGGAGCACACTTAAATTTTTCAATTGTGGCAGCCCAATATCATTTTACAGTGTCAGTTTTTACCGTGTCAGCTGTATGCCGAATGATTATTTTACCAAATTTTAGGAATATGAGAACCCAGTGTTGATCTGGGAGTCACTGTAGCAAAACTATGAAACTTTCTACGAGTTTCCCAGTGGTTACAACTAAAATTGAAAATTGTAATAAAATCGTGCAAGTCTTGAGTAAGAAAATGTCCCATATTAGAAAGCACCATTATAGATATATCATAGCATATCATATCATAAATATTTAGGCACGATGCCCTATCAGCTACTATAAATAGATAAATAAATAAGAATATATACATGTAAGTATGCAAAAACCTAAAGGGCTGCTCTTCCTAGGGGTCGTGCTTTAATTTTCAGTAAGGTAGATGAATACGTTCAGACCCCTAAAACCCCACAACATCCCGAGAGGCAGCACCCCACAAGCCCCAACCCGGTCCAAAACAGACCAAGCCGGACCTGCAGAGCACCACCCCCTAACGAACATCATGAAATCCCAGGAAACAAAACCCAACCATCCACCTCAACTTCTAAGGAGTGTTCGGATTTCTTTTTTGAAGCAGTTTAGAGAGGATTCAGCTTACACAAAACACTGGCAGAAAAAAGTTAGAGCTGCTCGACATGATATTCTACATATGAATATGAAGTCATGTTACTCCTGGCGTAAGTTCACCTTTGTTAATTTCTGGAGCAACAACAACCTTTAAGGAAATGATCTTCATTAAATGGCAGTATATTTCAGAGCTTTATGCAAATAAATACAACTTTGACAAACCTGTGCACGTGAAAAGTTTCCTGACATTCGTAGTACTAAGAATTCCATGTTTACGAATAAGATCAGCTATTTGACCACCAGATAATACTACAATTCCCATCATGAAATATAATATAGCAGAATAGATGCCAGCCTAAAATGAAGAAGAATAAGAGAAGTTGCCTTTTGCTGAGACTACTGGTTAACTCAAAAAGTATGTAAAATTTAAAAATCATCAAAATTTGATCCATGAGGCTTTGCGTGCTACGGATGAGAAAACAGCACAGCACCGGCCTAGCATCATCAGAGACTTTCAGATAATCTGAAAGTCCATTTGCAGTGCATTCTGGGAAAGCAAGGGCGTGCAAAGCCACATGGTTAGCAGAGGGTCTTTAAATATATATTGATATACCAGCCTGGTTCCCAGTCGTCGATGTTGCGGAGGAGACAAACGCGTTTTTTTTAAGAAAAAGGGTTGAATTGTGAAGGAGAAGGAAGCGGTCTTCCCTGGAGTACAGTCAGTCGAAAATGACGTCAGGGAACCAGACTGTTGATATACACTTGTGTCAAAGACCAAATACAATTCAGGGGATGATGTTTCTTTTATTCCCAGAGGAGAGACGATGGAAACATGGCTTGAAAAAATATTTGACAATAGTATTTCACAAAACATCGTTATTTAGCCAAAAAGCCATATCTCTAGCGATTTCATATCAAATTTCGAGTCCTAAATAATAAAAGAGCTGTATCATGGATTTTCGCTCGATTCTATGATGTCGTCCAGAGCATCTTCTAAGTCAAGAGTTAAATTTTTCCAAATTATCTGCCGGGTGACCCAAAAAAAACTTCACGAGCGAGAGCCCACTTAGGTTCTTGAAATCAAAAGATATCGTCGCATGCTTTGTATTCGCCAAGCAACATCTCAAAAGCTAGCTGGGCTTTCTAACTAAATGCTGATAGAAACGTTTCGTTGATATCGTTTGGTCTCAGTAAGCAAAACGCAATGTTGCTCGTGAAATTTTGTTTGCGCTTAACCCGATAAAACTCAGGATACAGAGACTTATTAGGATACAGATTCCAGAAATAACCGCAACGCAATTTGGAGAGANATCGGTTTTCATCATCAAAATGATGCCTTTGGGATTGATAGACGTTAAGAACAACTCACCGAATAAATAGAAAACAAATGACCATCCAGCATCATAGCACCTACATCGGTTTTCATCACCAAAATGATGCCTTTGGGATTGATAGACGTTAAGAACAACTCACCGAATAAATAGAAAACAAATGACCATCCAGCAAGTTCGCATAAAATTCCAGATATGAAAGTTCCAGCTACTGACCCAGCATAAGATCCTGGAAGATGAATACATGATTTTTAAAGTAAATGAACGGAGATATAGCGATCTAGTCTAAAGATAGCACAAAAGAACGGCACGCGCCACTTATGTTCCTATTGTTTTCATCGATCGAAAACATCAAATACAATAGGTTATATTTACATGGACCCAGTCCCCCTAGCTAAGTTGCCTTTTAACCCCGTTGATTTACTTTAAATAAAAGTTATTTGTCATGAAATGTATGATGAGGTTATCAAATATCAAGGACAAAACGGGACAAACGGATTACTGCATCTCAAATTGTTATCTAGCAATCACAAGATGCTGAAAAGACCACTTTATTTTCGGTTTATCTCGGACAAATGTTCCTCGACTTGCATCCTCTGATGCAAAAATTGAAAAAGAAAATGAAATCTAGTTGTTACCTGCATGTGGTATTGTAGTTAGTTTGCTTCGTTCTAAAGGAGGTGCCCATTTACTCCATATAGCATACATGCAAGGATATATGCAACCCTAGGATAAAAGAACAACATTCTATAGACAACTTCACTTGACACTAGAATTCCTAGACATTTGAAAATATCAGGAAAATATACAGCGGAGTTCTTTCTGTCCTAATAAGAGAGGAGGTATAAGGGTTGGAAGATCAAAGTCAAAATGTGGATCAGGTCTTTATTCGTAACTTCCAAATTAAAGTATTCATTCTATCATCGATCAAGTAAGAATCTTGGTCTTAATTTGGTCGACAACTCGCACATTTTCGGGTTGCTTTAAACTAAGGTACTGTATTTGGTTTTGAAGGTGGAATCTTGCGAGAGGACGAAAGAAATTACGGATCAACAACAGAAAATTAAAAACATACTGTATTATCCAGTGACAAACTTTTCATATCGAACATATTGACAGGTGCCCTTGAAGCTTCTCGGATGACTATATTTCTCCGTCAGAAGCGAGCGAATGTCGACGATCTATTGTTCACAAACGGAGAAAAAACGTGAAAGATCTACATTAAGAAGCAAGTTTAAGATAAATCAACAAAGCAGACAGCCTACCTCACAAAGACCTTCCAGAAAGCGAACTGCAATGAGAAACGAAACATGTTGCCTGGAAGCCCATGGGGTCAGCAGTGTTAATAATGACGTCAAAAGTATTGCAAGACCAAACAAGTTTTTCCCGCCAAATCTCGCAGCGATGTAACCACCAGGAATTTGTGTGATCAGGTAACCGTAGAAGAATGAACCAAGTATATGACCTAAAAACAAGCAAATAAATGTCCAATCAGTCTTATATCAAATTAAGATCTTATAGGATTCTATGCATCATAATGAAAGATGTCTCTGGTTTTTCTCTAAAGGGCCCTTGCAACCGGCATGCCTTGCATGTGCCATCTCTTTGTTGTCGGCCATTTTAGTGGACCATTGAAATGGCGACAACAAAGAGACCACAAAAGGATGTATTTACAAAGCATGCCGGTTGCAAAGGTCCCTTTAAATGTAAAATGCAAACTAGTTGTCTCCGTGCTATCGCTCCTGCCTATCGAAAGCGCTGTCTTGTCACAAGGTCAGGGACTGTACATTTCTCATATTGTGATCCTCAAAAACGCCATACGTACCTTGAAGTTTAGTGTCCCAGTCAAATTCAGGCTCCGCCTAAGAAAATTTGAAACGAAAATGAACACGAGGGAAACGAACAACTACCAACAACGTTGATGGCAGTTCAAAAAGTGAGTAAACACGGATATTAAGCTTTCTCTCAAACAACTGCATTGAGGTTGTTGAATTTGCTTATAATAACTAAGCTGAGGCATTAAACAGTAAATTTCGGCAAGAAAGAAGACCATTACTTAGAAGAAATACGGAGAAGAAAAGGGCGGACGTTTTAAAGCAAATTTACGAAAGAACAAGAGATTGCAACCATCACATTCATTCATTCATCACAACCCTGACCTGACATCTAATGTCAGACAAAATCTAGTATAGTATCCATTAGTTTTTAATCGTTAGTAGTGTAGTTTATATATAGCTTTTGGAAATTGTATATTTTGTTGTATTTTAGGTCTATGTTCTTCATGTGAAGGCCTTGGGGGTAGTCATGATCTATTGCTCCCCTTGGTATCGTTTTTGTAGTGTTGTATGGTAGCTTATTNGGCAAGAAAGAAGACCATTACTTAGAAGAAATACGGAGAAGAAAAGGGCGGACGTTTTAAAGCAAATTTACGAAAGAACAAGAGATTGCAACCATCACATTCATTCATTCATCACAACCCTGACCTGACATCTAATGTCAGACAAAATCTAGTATAGTATCCATTAGTTTTTAATCGTTAGTAGTGTAGTTTATATATAGCTTTTGGAAATTGTATATTTTGTTGTATTTTAGGTCTATGTTCTTCATGTGAAGGCCTTGGGGGTAGTCATGATCTATTGCTCCCCTTGGTATCGTTTTTGTAGTGTTGTATGGTAGCTTATTCGTAATTAGGTAATTCGTAATTGTCAATTTTTTACATTGAATTTATATAAAAAAAAAAAGATTGCAACCATTTTACAGCTGGAATTAGCAAATCCTTCTTGTAGCTCACAACGATAGCAACATGCCCCTTTATACGGTGAGAGATATTTCACTGGAGTTAAATCATTTAACAATACTTTCCTTAATGCCCTTCTTTTTGAAGGTTTACTGTATACAAAAAAAGGACGACTCACCGTCCATTCTTCTCCCATGAGTGTTACTCTAGTATGCGTATTCGTCATGGCAACCAACGTGATACTCAGATCAACCCTCAAACAATAAACATTGAAAAATCCAAAGAAACTCATCAATGCAATAAGATGGCGTTTCTGCATACACGTGCAATTCTTCTTATCTTCTACCGTATATTCCTCTTTAGTCCTTTCCGAGTCCGGTATTTGCATTTCATGCATGTATGAAACCGGATCGAATAAGATAGCTTTATCTTCGGAATGTGTCCCTGATAAGGTTTCGGACATAGTTATCGGTTTACCTCCTGTATCAACACTTTCTTGAACAGTGGTAGTCGTTTCCTTTGACGAGCTCTGAACATTTTTACTGCTAGTTTCAGAGACCTGACCGTCAACAGTTGACATTACGACTTCAACATGCTCTCTTTTATTGTTTTCTCTTGCATTCTCTATTGGAATAGTCTTAACATCATCAGCCTGAGTGCTTGTCTCTTCTCTTGTAACAGATATGACTTCGCCTTGTCCTATTTTCTTTCCAAGAAAACTGCCATCTTCAGATTCCAAAATGTCCTTTGTTTCCGTCCCTTCATTACCCCTATTTTCGGATATTGTTGTTACGTTTTCATCTTCTCCGACAGCAACAATCTTTTCCATCCTGCAATCTTTCTTTAAAATTTGCTCTTGATCTGTGTTATCATAAACTGCCTTCTTTTACCTAAACTGCTAAGAGAAAACGAAAATTCTATTGTGCCGATGTGCCCTCTTATTTCTAGAGTTTACCGTTAATTTACTGTGGAAACATGGAGAACGGAGATGGGTAAAAAATGTTGAGGCTTCTTTCAGTTTATCATACGAACTTTTTGGTACGAAGGAGTGAGTACATAGTCTGAAAACTGAGGACCACCAAAGTACAAATTGTGACAGAAAAGTAAAATAATTTGTTGGTTTTTTATGAATCGATTGTTTAAATTCCCGCGTTTTCCCGCGTTATCTTTGTAAGCAACACGTTATCTTTTCAGGATTCTATGTACCGTAGAAGCATCAATAGCAGAATCGCTACCCAATTTGCAAGTTTAGATATTTGTTTACTTCAAAGTTAATAAACAAATTATGGCTGAACAGATTAAAAAATAGCACGCTCGATGTACAAACTGTGGAACAGGAACACAAAACATCAGTAAATTCACGATGAGGATTTTAGATCCCCTAGTCAACCAACATCAAATACATCCTCGCATTCCACTCACCATTCTGCCAGTTCTACTTTAATGAAGAACATACATTTTTTGGCGCAGTAGACAATAGACGGAAGGGACGTTAAACTAGGGGCACCATGCCTGCAGGTGGCATGCATAGTAGGCCTAAATTAGCTGTAATTTAGCTAGAAATCGTGCCAGTATACTTAAAATAAAGTAATGAATGAATGAATGAAAAGTAGACTAATATCACACACAAGTCAACTCCTTCTGGTCTTCTAAACTCTAAGGTATGATAATTTTCAGTCACAATTTCGTCTGTTTCTCTCTGACCAAAACATGGCCTCTTGGGTGGATAAGCTTCAAATTAAATAAAAAAATTCACGTCTGCAGCAACAGCAAAATCTTGGCGATACTTGATATAGATTTAAAACTATTTTGGTCTTTAGGGATAAATTTATAACAATTCTTACTCACCATCTCTGTTGGTTTTCTTTGATTTTCTTTCACCAGCGATGCCGCACAAATCAATCCTCATGACCTTTGCTCTCTTAGAGTTAGTTCTGCATTCACCGAACAGGTACTGGCCTCCTACCATTAATAGCCCAACCAATCAGTACCCGTGTTTATTGACACCACGTGACCCTGAGTCCATTCGATACCAGTAAAGCAGGAGCACTCAGCATTGTTTTGAACTATAAGTACATTTTCGCTACCTATTGCGAGCTTATTAAACGGCAAATGACGTTGCTAATTTTTGTTTGCCCAAGAAGTAAGATCAGATGCTAGTTCTTGGAATTATTGTTATTCTGGTATTATTTTCTTTTTGGTTTTTTAATTAAGTCGACGCTTTTCATGAAAGATCATGATCTCTTTAAAAAATAAAAGCAGCAAAAAACTAAAATCGTTTGTGCGTTCTACCCGGCGCAGAAATCTTTGCAGATTTACNACCACGTGACCCTGAGTCCATTCGATACCAGTAAAGCAGGAGCACTCAGCATTGTTTTGAACTATAAGTACATTTTCGCTACCTATTGCGAGCTTATTAAACGGCAAATGACGTTGCTAATTTTTGTTTGCCCAAGAAGTAAGATCAGATGCTAGTTCTTGGAATTATTGTTATTCTGGTATTATTTTCTTTTTGGTTTTTTAATTAAGTCGACGCTTTTCATGAAAGATCATGATCTCTTTAAAAAATAAAAGCAGCAAAAAACTAAAATCGTTTGTGCGTTCTACCCGGCGCAGAAATCTTTGCAGATTTACAGAGACCCGTCGAACTACTAAGGTACGATTCAGTCAGCATGGATACGTGCAGAAAATTGTCCATAAGCATGTCTCCCACGTTAGAAGATTTTGCATCGCATGAAATTAGGAAACTGTGCTAAATGTAGGGTTAAAAAGTTTTGTGTGAAACAGAACTTGGAAATCGCGTTAAACAACTATCTCAATGCGATTTCCAAGACAGCTGGTTGATTGAATCATGCCCAAGTTATCAAAGTTCAACTCCTTTTCTTCTGATAGTATTCTGAGCAACTATTTTAAACAAGAAATATCCAACGAATAGCTCTATTTGCTAATAATAATTTCAATTTTTTAAACAGCTGTGGGAGCCGTCTAAGGGTACAGCAAGGACTACAATTTGGGGCAAACAAACCAGGACAATTATCGAATTTTAAATGAATAAGAAAAACATCTAGAAAGGAAACCTAGTTCGACCTGAGCTTGAATATGAAGAAACCAACCATGTATGAGGTGTATCAAAAGAAATTGTTCATTTGCATTCAGAAACAACAACAACAACCACAAAGGAAACCTAGCGCAACTTGAGCTTGAATATAAAGAAACCAAACCATGTATGAGGTGTATCATAAAAGAAATTTTTTATTTGCATTCAGAAACAACAACAACAACCAGAATTTTCACAATAAGCATCAATCATTTCAAACATGTCACAAACAGTCTTACTTTCACAATTGTCCAATTCTCTCATTTTCTTCAAACGTTGTATCCTATGAGACTTTTTCTGCCAATAATTTCTCCTATGTAAAACCAAAATGCGATTTCTGCTGCAACTAATCCCTTTGCCGCTGCTTCTTTTACAGAATTATCCAAAAATTTACCGCTCAGGAGATTGTCCTTCATTTCCATAAATCCTTTTTGAATCTTTGGGAATTCAGATGGGCCTGGTGGAGCCATTTCTACTTTTGCATTTCCCCAGAATTTTGCCACGTGTGGCTGTGCTTTTGCCACCACATCTGTGGAAGTAAAAATATCTGTTAGAAATATGAATTCACAAAGGGCTTTTTGCTTTTTGCTTTATGACATATCATATAATATTGGTCAAAACAGCTTTCTTATACTAAAGAGACTGTTGAGTGAAAGATATCAAACAGTTGCATAATTGTAGCATGTATAGTCATGCAGCTCAAAGCAAATATACTGACCTAGTGCCCTTAAACAAATTAATAATAAGAATGTAATTGTAATATAACGTATGCGATGTAAGATATGTATTGTACTGAAATGTAAGTTATGTAATGTAAATGTAATGTAAGTACCATTTATCTCCATGATGGGCTTAGCGCTTTTGGAGAGTAACATTGAAGATTGAAAAAGTTAGATACCTAACTTTGAGTCTTATACGAATACATATTGGATGAGTTGCCTTTTNTGGTCAAAACAGCTTTCTTATACTAAAGAGACTGTTGAGTGAAAGATATCAAACAGTTGCATAATTGTAGCATGTATAGTCATGCAGCTCAAAGCAAATATACTGACCTAGTGCCCTTAAACAAATTAATAATAAGAATGTAATTGTAATATAACGTATGCGATGTAAGATATGTATTGTACTGAAATGTAAGTTATGTAATGTAAATGTAATGTAAGTACCATTTATCTCCATGATGGGCTTAGCGCTTTTGGAGAGTAACATTGAAGATTGAAAAAGTTAGATACCTAACTTTGAGTCGTATACGAATACATATTGGATGAGTTGCCTTTTTTATCTTATTGCAAAACCATCCAACTTATTAGTAAATTTTCAAATACATACAAAGCTTCAACTTAATTTTTGAGATTTTCTTATAATTTTGGATGAGTTATTTCTCTCAGAAATGACAAATTGGCCAAAAGACATTTCTTGATTTGCTCAAAAATCGTCAAAACACATTGTTTAAACTGATCAATACAGATCGTAAGCAAAATTATGGAAATTTAGGGTTCTTGGAAGCCCAGGGGAGACACTCAGCACATGCACATACGGGGAGGTAAATCCGATATTTCTGGGTCAGAATATTGCCAAAAGTGATATTTTGGGCTTGGAAGCTTTAAATTGCAGGTTTTAAAAGTTCATCAATGCTCCTGTCACTTATACCCCAAGGCCAGTATAGATAAAAGTAATCTTTCTAGTTAAATCAGATCCTGGATTTTTGTTTTCTTGTATACTTGGATTTTTATCTGGTTGCTATGTTGTGACTTTTTTTCTGTTTCTCCCTTTTGGTTTGAGCTTTTTTTAAACGTTCAATTGGTCATTTCAATGGGTCAGAAATTTGTTGGCATTCTTTGATTGATGAAAAACAAAAGGGATTTTACAAAGCTGATTCAAAATACATTTTAAGGTTGAATGCAAAATGCCCAAATTTTTCATTTTGAAAGTGAGTTGCTACGTCGGTACTAGCCAAATAGTTGGATGCAATCCAAATGCAAATAACTCTAAGGCGTTTTGTTTGCAGCTTCTTCCAGCATCCAGTTTCCATAAAACTTGCACAAAGAAAAATCTGAAAAATTGAGCTTTCTAAATTTGTTTGGAACTTTATTCATGACCATTGTAATCATATTGTAATAATTTAGTTTTTAGTGTTGTAATTTTATTTAATTTTATTATATATAGCTTGCATGCATTTTTGACGGAGTGTCCCTTGTAAAAATCNTAAGGCGTTTTGTTTGCAGCTTCTTCCAGCATCCAGTTTCCATAAAACTTGCACAAAGAAAAATCTGAAAAATTGAGCTTTCTAAATTTGTTTGGAACTTTATTCATGACCATTGTAATCATATTGTAATAATTTAGTTTTTAGTGTTGTAATTTTATTTAATTTTATTATATATAGCTTGCATGCATTTTTGACGGAGTGTCCCTTGTAAAAATCAGCCATCAATTAGGCTGAAGAGAGGGCTGAAGAGAGGGCTGAAGTATACATATGGCTTTGGTAGGGTTTTTAGTTAGGATCAGTAGGGTTTTTAGTTAGGATCAGTATAGGCACAGGTGTGCGTAAATGCACAAGCGCCTACAAGGTAAGGGTTGCCCTTTTTAAGAATGTGAAATATATATGAAATATGAACCAGATGCGCATATTGCAGTTTTATCATAGCTAACAATCAAACAACCTATGTCTGTTTTGAGAATTGAGGGCACAGAAATTCATTGAAAATGGGCCTAAAAAGCTTCTCTCAGTTGGATTGGTTGTTAAGCATGTAAATGTCATCCAAGCGTGATAAAAATTTCATTCAGTAATCACAAAATGCCTTGCACTTATACTCACCACCTCCTCTTCCTGCAATTCGGATTAATAAGGCTGGTGTGCCGACCACAACTCGTTGACCAAACTGCAATAATTTCGCCATTTTGAAAATGCAGCAGCAAGGAAAGAAATTACCCGGCGTCCTTTGCTTGTTTTAGTTTACTGCGCAGGAGAGCTGCCACGCAACGGTTAAGGGAATGGGTTCTAGCCGTTCTAGCACATGGATTCTTTTAGAAGTGGCCTAGGCAAAGAAGCACGTTGCAGGGAGAAGGGCTGTTGTTATTGTCTTCAAATAGTGGTACAGTTGATTCATTTCTGGCTGAAAGAAAGATCATTGGTATCTGTCAAGAATCAGGGATTAGAAAATGGTCAGACCAGGTAAATATGATTTCTTCAATGCATTCAAATAAGATGACGAAAAAAGTGTTTGTTGACAGAACAAAAAAGCTTAAGAATCAAACCGAATTGTTGCTAGTTTTCGACCTAATGTTCAACTTTTGCTATGTAAATTAATTCAGCTTAAGTTCAAGCACGTGGAGACAGACTACTTTAAAAAGAACACAACAACGCAGAATCAGTCGATTCTTTAAGTTTCGTAATATATCCTGTACAACACCCAGGAGGATATATGAAACTTAAAGAACTGACTGATGATTCACTTTGAAAGCAAAGCAGAAATCAAGAAACGTGGAAAAGTTCATTTCTGTTGGCCACAGATTGTATGCTAAGATTTGAACTTTGCCACACCAGAAAACCGAAAGGAACATAATAGAAAACAAAAGAAATTATCCAGAATTCACCAGCCAACAAACAAGCGAGCTGGAAAGTTTGCATTTTGCACATGCAAGTTGAGATGGCCTAAGCGCCATTTGCTCGGAAATTTCATAGTTTCTGCGGCTGAGAAGAATAGGTTAAACAAGAGATCTTTTGTAACGCGGCTTAGATCAAACACCGCATGAGTTCCTGCATGCCCAATATCTTGCGCGCACTCTACAAACTTTCCAATCTGGCCGGTGCCCAGGAGCATTCCATGGAGTACAGACATACATAGATTTTTGGTTGAGATTTTAAAAGTAAGTTTGGAAAAAAACCAAATCAATCTGGCATGAACTCTTTGGCAGAAATGTTCCTAAGGAATCGTTCTCAATAAAAGTGTACTTTTTTCAGTGGCAATTCTTCCACCGATAATCCAAAGCGGTGACAATATTGCCGGAGTTTTCTACGCAATGGTAGAGATTTGAGATTTGTTTATGTCCTAAGTCTCCAAAAGAATCGACCATAGCAACTCTGCTAACTCCGCCAATTATTTTGAGACAATCCCTAAGATATTTTAGTATTTTTACATGTTTACGATTAACAGTTAGAATGCCTTGTAATTTGTTGTTGTTATTGAGTTGCTGTTTTTTGACGAAATTCTCTAATACTAAATATTCTATACATGTCCAATCACCCATGCTTCATACATTTTCTTGAAAACAAGTTACATGTGAGATGCAAGTACTTAGATGATTATCTTTCATATGAAACAAAGATTGTAAAAATCAGACCATTATGAGTCAAGTTACTAAGGTGAGATGAAGGTGAAGTTTTTAGCGCCAAGAGCTGGGAGCGCAGAAGTAGCTAAGCGCTACTCGAGTCCGCAACCCCTTGTCATGATACTCAAGAGGTGCTGGTGGGGTTTGAACCCCTTTCCGCCTGACATTCTGGCTGCAAAGTCAGTGGATTATAACATGGCGCCATACCACCTGTTTGCGAAACTTTAGAGTTGAGCTAAAACAGTAAATTTTATTTGAAGTACAGATAAACTACAACATGTCATTTCACCAAACTTCACAGAACCAGTGGTCTGATTTCCAAAAGTTTGCTTTGTGCTGGCCCCTGGCATCCCCTTTTCTTGGAAAATGTGAAATGTTGCAAGTTTTTGAAAATTCATTTTCCTATTTATATTTTCCATAATTCCTCTGCAATGGATCATTGCGCTTGTAAGCTTCTTTGTTTTGCATATTTTAGTCACTATATTTGCAGTGTTGTTAATCTAATGCTTGCAAGTTTTCTTATATTGCATTTATATATTTCGATTTATTAAGCAGGGTGACCCTTCAATCTAGTGGCTGATTTTCAAGGGGTGTTTCAAACTTTTAACTTGCTGTGTTGTTAANCTATTAAATCTCTCTACTGAAAGCTCTAGCATCTGTTGCTCTTTTCTCCACATAAATGAATACCTTAATAAAACAGCCTCAATAGACAATAACGCTAAAGATGGCGGCTCCAAAGACTCTGTTGTGTTTTGCTGCAAAGCATGCTGGTAAAAAGCTCCCTGACGACCACCTGACGACATACAAACTTCGGTCTGCCGTTTCGACTAGCTAGCTTGAATTCGAATCGACCTTGAATTCGAATGCAACATGGTTCGAAAGGAAACTTTCCAATGCAGAAAAAGTAAACTTTTGATTCGAATTAAAGATTTGCGTTCGAATTACAAAAGTTTCCTATTTGTTTACATTGATTACTTGTTCCGAACTTTACCAAAGCTAGCTAGTCGAAACGGCAGACCAAAACTTGTATGTCATTAGGTGGTCGTCAGGGAGCTTTTTACCAGCATGCTTTGCGCGGCCGCCATCTTTAGCGTCTATTAATTAAAGAAATTTTAGGATGTAATACTTACGTGTAAAAACAGGAGCATATTCCTTGCCACCATAGATTGCCATTACACCGATACCGTATGCTGCAGCCTACATAAATAAGTTATCAAATTGAGAATCATTCAGAAACAACCTCGTTCCCAGGGTGTTCTTACGTCATACGTTGATCACGAAGCCGAGTGAACACCTTGCACAAGTCTGTCAAAAAAATGGACAGATTAGCAGCCATTATGGATTTATGGTTGGCCAGGTAACACTAATTATATAGCCTCGATTTCAAACAAAACAGTCTCATTGCAATGATCGTTGCCTAGTGATTAAATTATGCTGCTATTATTTGAATAATTAGTAAGTTTTTGAGTAATAATTAGAATTCTGCTATTGTTTTCGAATAACCAATCAGATTGCAAAACGGCCACTTGTATCCCAGAGTAGAGGTAGAGCAACGAACTCACTCTGGGGACGAGATTGATTCAGAAAGAAAGAAGAGGGTTCTCTCCCTCCTCCAAGGTATTCATTATCCAAAATTGTCATGTTTTGACATTTTCGTCGTCTACTAAGTCTTTTTTGATAAAATAAAAGAGTTAATTCCAAAATGAAAAATAAACGGACAAACCTGCCTGACTTCAGGATTTTTATCGACGAGGTAATTCAGCATTAGTTGTACGAAATGGTCTTTAAAGTTGATTGATGTCTGCGTGAAAATAACGCATCAAATTAGACAGTAAATGACACAGGTTATCGAACGCACTACATTCACAAAGATAAGTTTAGGATAGGTTACACAAATTGTCAAAGTGGTTTGAAAGTCACAAACGAGTCTTTCAAAAGCCTAACAAAGATTTCTCTTCTCTCCCTTAACTTTTTACACTCTGGTATTGATGTATCATTCTCTCTCTCTCTCTCCTTTTGCCATTATTTTTGTTCCTGCATTATTTAGAAACATAAAATTTTCCAACTAAAACTTAAGGACTTCCCAACTCAGAAGTATTATACCAATACTAACTTTTTGGGAGGGCAATACGGAAAAATATTAAGCCCGAGTTCTAAAGTATTGACCGAGATTGCGAGGTCAATGCGATGCCCGAGGGCTTGATATTTTCCCGTATTGCCCGAAGCGAAAAGTTAGTATTTGGTATATTACCCGATCTGGAGGAAACAAAAGAAAAATCAACGCAGTGATACGCTAGAAGCAACCCCAGACTGAAGCGCCATTTTGTATCCCTTGACGACGGGCAATACGGGAAAATATTGCCCGCTCCTCGACCAATCAAATTCGTTATCGATCGGGTAATAACACTATAAAGAACGTATGTCTCTAATATCTTACCGGTCCGGTATATTCTATGAGGTCATCGAATATGCATAACGACCATTGCCGGTCTGAAGCCGGTCTATTCGGATGCTGCAAGAAAAACAAACAAATTCTTAAATGTTATAAGTCCAGAAAAATCATTTGAAGGAGCGCCATAAAGTCTAAAACTTGCAAGTAAAATTTAGGAGCAAAATTGGTTTGAACTCCATTCTTTTATTCTGTGAGTCTAAACGATTCTATCTACAACAATTTAAGCAAGTTTTAGGATTACAAGGAGATTACCTACCAAGAGGATAATAAAATCAGGCAGCAATTGTTGAAAGAAGGGTATCGTTGCTTCTCTATGTGTTTTAAAAAGTGAATGCATTATATCTGACACTTTGCTGAGTGTATATTCATCTGTGCTGTGTTCCTCTTGCAAATCGATTTCCACTTCCTCATCATAATCTTCGTCTTTCCTTTTCTCTGCAAATCAATCGATCAATCAATCACTTCATCGATCAATCAATGATCTATCATCAATCGATCATTAAATAAAAACAGAACTATTTAGATTTCATGCTTTGTGGAAACAGACTTCCCCATGTTCTTGTAAAAGACTCCCGAACGACGTATGTGACACATATGGGATTTCTGTAAAGCAAAAACCCTTGCGTGCGCCCGCAAAGCAATGATGTTGTTCAGGAATCTTAAACGGTGCCTCTTCACTGAAAAGATTTACTGAAAATATTTATTGCTTCAAAATCCAATACCCAGGGAATCTTATTTCTCCTCGCCCTCATCCAAGGAGAATGTCTACATACAGAGAAGTACTAGGGCTCTTCTTCGATGATTGTGACCCTTAAATAAATAAAAATCACATATTCTTGATTTTATTGCTTCTTTTTTGTGTTGAAAAGCTTTCTGCTTGTAGGAGCGGGGAAATATTCAACAGAACAGTAGGAAAAGATTAGGTATTCCTGCCTCCTTGCAGGGTTGAAGAAAGAGCCGTACATTGTAATTATATCGTTCAGCATCTTCACCAAACTACTTACAACTCTCTAAGCACACATTCAGAGAAAAATTTCAGTAGCGCATATAATAATGTGCGAGGGCCTATATTCCTGATTCAGGTGTTAGGAAATTCACTAATAATTCCTATTTTCTTACCGTGTCTTTCGTCGTGTCTTTCCAAATGTTTTTGTAATTTTTCATGTATTATTTTTCCAAGTTGAACAAGATGCTCTGAACTGATGTATCCAACGCCAAGTAATTCCACACACTAAGACGAAATAAAAAATTAATTCGTCATGTTAACATGATCTACATTAGTCAAGAAGGGCCCTACTTACTATAACAAGAAACGTTTGCAAGCTTCAACATCGAGAAACTTCATCCTACTTCAAACTCATCAAAATGATCCACACAAATTTTCAACTTAAGGCTCGTAATAACTACAAGATTATTATGCCTGTTTGTAACGATCTGAAATTACTACCAAAGAAGTATTTCTTCAACTAAAGAACAGTTATATACCCCTAATTCCGGTATAGTGAAAATTGTACTTTGGTAACAGCATCTTTTACGAAGCCTACTTTGAGTCAATGAAGTATCTCAGTCATTAAATCTCTTAATTACAAACAAGAACCCTAGACTGATTACATGAGTCTCAGTTTTCCGCATTGAATTGAATGATAGTATGGCTTCAAACTGATTTTAGTCTCTGTTTAGAATCTGTTTGGCCGTGAGTCCTTGTATGAGAGAAAATAAAAACCTCAGATCAAAAACATTGAACGAATACAAGGAATCACGTCGTCAGTCTAGAAGAACCCTTTTGTCGTCCAAGAACCCTTTTTCTATCAATCAACAAACAAACATGTATGGTAAACTCATAAATCTCATAACAAACTTCTCTCTATGTCTACTTGATCATTGTATAACTTAAAAGGTACGTTCCAAATATGTCTGCACTAACCTTTGCAAAACTGTCCATCATTTCTGGAACAACTTCTTCTTCTGGTTCTCCTTCAATGGCCTTCAAAAGTTCTGGTGACATGAAAGCCCACATCTGCTGTAAATATGCATCACCTAAGAAATAAATTCTAATAATCAACAATGGGAAGAAAAATGTAACTTTTTCACTCCCACTGTGTTTGGATGGTTAGCTCTTCGGGATTTTATCAAATAAATTGCTTCATTACTGCAAAAAGCTACTTCGAGGCTAAGGGAAACTGCTATTTAGCAACGCTCTCTATTCACACTCAGAGGAATTCTCAGGAAGTCCAAAATTAGGGAACGTTTATAGATTAATCATAGACGCTTTAGCAAATTTCAGAAGAATTTTCAAAAATGACTACAAAATGTTTGGAGACTCAAAGTTGAAGCAACACATTTGCATTCACTGTATTACATGTTACCGGCGTGTTTAACTTGTACAACTCCAATTCAAAATGATAACCAAATAAGCTAATAACAATATATCGAACCTCTTATCTTCGCACATTCCAAGAGATGTGGCAATGACTCTGCAGCGGCAATTCGAACCTGTAATCTCTAGTCAAGGAAATCTATGTATAGAGTTATCTCATCAATCAATCCGTATCAAGGAGGATGTTAGTCTCTATGACCGTGGACGGGGTGAGATTACTTGTACTTCAATCATCTCCTGGAAATCTGCTTGAGGCAAAAAATTATCTATCAAACCTGCACCATGCTTTTAGCAAGATATCTAGTTTTACAAGGGTATAAATTCGTCAAGAAGTGTCAGGATATAAATTGTAAAAACATCCCAAAATTAGAAATAACTGAAAAGGATATCATCATGAAAATAGAATTTGAGCAGAGGCACCATGATCTTCACAACCTGACAATAAAAAAGAAGTGTCCAATTAAATTATGGTGGAAAAATTCGCAAAACATGAAAGTTGTTCTGTTCTTAATAAAAGGTTTCAAACAGCGATTCTTCCTGAAAATTTTGCAGCAAAACAAAGTCAATGCTTGATGATAGAAACAGTTGAATCTAAGTGGTGTACTAGTGTTCCAAATTGCAGGTAACAGCAACTAAAACAATCTTTATTAAATCTTGCTAATTTCTTTTACCTGTTCGGCATAATCGACAAATCCTTCTTTGAGTTCTCTTGCATAATGAACCAACATCTTACAAGCTGTACTCTTATCTTCCAATCCTGCTGTTTTGATTCCAAATTTTTGTTGTTCTCCTAAATTCACGAATTCCCATCCTTCGGTCTCCTGTCCTTCACTCGACGGATCATCAGCATCCAGTAAGGCGACTTCTGGTTTGATTTGTGCAGCTTTCAAAACATTCGGCATCACAACTGGCAGATATTGAACGAATTCTTTCCCGATAATTTTACACATTCTTGCCCATGCTGATATTAAATATGAAATGATCGGGTCGTCAGCTTCAAGTTCTTCGATTCCACTTTGGGTTTTCAGGAGCAGTTGCATGACTGCTGAGGCATCGGGCAAAAACTATGAATTCAAAAGAACAAAACATTATGGATCATGAAAAGGAACAATGGACAGAAAGCATTTTCGTTCCGTGGATCAACGGTCTGGACTAATTTAGAACATGATGTCAAGCTAGCCCCCCCTGTCTACTTTTAAATGTAGACTACGTTGTAAATAGCTGATTCTAATTTATCATTTTATTCTAATTTAGTATTGTAAGTATTTATCTTTTTCAATCAACATTGTTATTAGGTTTTGCCACGGCCCCCTGAAAAGCAGCCATTCTTGCCCCCTTTCTTACCAACCAGTGACACTGTCTCCTGATTGGGTCCATGTCAGGCACAAGAACCCCTTTGGGATGATAGAAGACGCAACGCAAGTAGCTGTTAATCAAACATTCCATGTGGAAACGTCAACCGATGGGTAGCTGAGCTTTAAAAACGTAAAAACCTTTGGAAATGCTTCAAGATGCATAAACCAATGCAACACTAGATATCTACAATCGTGCTTGAAAAAGTAGGACCGCCTCAACTAACTTAATCGCTTTGGAAGTGCTTCAAGATGCATAGACCAATGCAACACTTGACATCTTACAATGGTGCTTGAAAAAGTAGGACCGCCTCAACGAACCAACAGAAAGTAATCTGATATGAAGACATACCTTGTCTTTACCGACAGCCAATCCAATCAAACTAATACATTCAATGCATTTTCCTCGCAGCAATCTATATTCTTTGCTAACCGCATTCTCAAATATGTATTTCAAACTTGGCATAAATCGATCATAATACGTCACAAACTTTGCCTCGGCAGTGTCTGCAACCGTTGCGATGGTTGTCAAAATTTGTTCCAGAACCAATCTGCTTCCTTTCTGCGCCAACAGCTGCATTTTCTCTGATAACACTTGTTCCAGTTTTTGTACCACTGCATCCAAATATGGTTCCAACACATTGACGGGGCATTCTTCAAAGAAATTGACCAAAGCTGCCGCTGCGTGGGCTTGGACCCTTGGGAAGGAGCTATCACTAACCATTACTTGAAGTAGGCCAGGTAGAACTTTTTGATGAAATAATCTTTGGAAGAGTTGGTTGAAATCAGTGGCGAGCTGACCGAGAGCGTTACATGAAGCATATCTCACTCTTGGGTGCTATGATCAAATCAAAATAAAATCAAAATCATAGAGAATCGATCAATCAAAGCATCAAGAATCACAGAATCAAAGAATCGAAAAATCAAAAGTCTTAAGCAAAGAAAATTGTCAACTAATTTTCAGTTACCACAATAATTGAAAAGCTCCACTTAAAAGGTGAAGTACAAAGCATAGATATTGAAGAACTACTGTATCGTGTCTCACTGCTGGCTCTTAATTTATCCTTTGACAGTGAGAAGCTAATGAGATATTTAAGCCTCAACGAATGCAGATCTATTATTTACTCGCATTTCAATCAAGTCATTTGTTTGTTTCCGTTAATATTCTGGTCCAAAACAATCTCCAAAGCTTAAAAATTTCGATAGGACTGAATTTCTCAATTTTTAGTATCTCTAAAGCAATTTACCGTAATTCTAGCTTCACTCATTTCTGTACATCTAAACCTGAACCATAACATTTTTAAACTGACATACCGGATCGGTCAAATGAGCCAAAACTTCGTCAACAATACTGGTCAATAGTGGCTCCATTTGTTTTTTGCAGCCTTCAGCAATTGCAGAAATCGCCATTAGGCCAGCATGACGATATCTCCAGTCATCTGAAAAGAGAAGCTAGGTTTCAATTCAATTCTACTCTACTCGGAAGCTACAAGTTTAGTAGAAACGATTGTAAAACATATCTAACTTTGGCCGTAAACTTAAAACACAAATGATACAGCACGAGTACAAACACATGAACATCGTTGACGACAATGTGGGACATAGGCCATTTTCAGCCTTTCTCTGGTATTTTCGAGTATACTTGAGGATATACAGTTAGGTCCAAACGTCTGAGTCCAAATCCCATGTTTGTTTTTTATCATTCATCAAAAACCATTGATATTACCATTCTTTCTAAAATAAGAATTATTTTCCTTATTCCATTCCAACGTTTCGTGAAATATTATTACATATTCTAGACTACTATTCTAAAACAAATTTAGAATGTGTTTATTTTTTTTAAATGATAAAAGTGAACAAATTTGGTATTGGACTCATGAGTTGAACCCGACTGTACGTTTGTTTGGGTATGTAGTGGAGAATCATGATGGTGAATCATATTCAATGAAAATTAAGGTATTGCTTTGTTTTAAGGTATTGTCCTTCGGGCTTGGCCCTTTATTTGCTTTTCACGTAGGAGTTCTAATCATGGACTTTTAGTTGCTATTTGTCTTTATGTATATAAATATAGCCTCGTGCTTTTGAAGATTTGTATCCTGAAGATGAAGCACCGTATCACTTTAACACGTCAATAACAATAAACAACCACGGCCTAGTCTTTAATAATTTACTAAATATCGGATATGTCTTTCATACTGGAATGTCACTAATATGTCATTAACTTGCATTCGTTTCTTTGAATTTGTCATTTAGATATGGAATGTAATATGGAATAAATATGAACAATGACATGATAATCGTCGCAATTCTTGTTCTTCATTCAATGAAAACGCCTCGCAATGAATACAAAATAAATAAAAGTTTGGCTCTTCGTTTCTCGCCTGAAAGCCTTTATGAAATATGCACGCATATAAAGAGTGACGTCAAGATACTGACCGTTCTTCATCATCAATGGTACAGTTCTGTGGACATGAGGGAATACAGCTTTTCCGCCAACACCGCAAGCAAATCGATCTAGGCCGCTTTCTCCAGCTACAGGGTTGCTAAAAATTATTAAAACAATGTCATACTTTAATAAAATCTTTCGTAGATACCAGAACTAAAGCTTGTTTCACACTAGGGTAAAAATGCGTATGAAATGTATTAGAAATGCGATGGAAAAAAGTATCTAAATTATTTTTGCCTCAATTTGGGATTTTTTTGAAGATGTACTAACGCAGTTCCAGCAACTTACTAAGAAATGAGTTCCAAATTTTGGTAAAACCCATCCAAATAAGCCTTGCCTTCCAGGCATGCATATCTATTAAAAGAAGCATCTACCATCCCTGTTAGGCTTGGCTCAACCAGAGCAAAACCACGTTAGGAATATATTAGAAAAATGACGGAGAAAAGCGTCCAAATTATATTTGCCTCAATTTGACACTGTTTTTGAAGATGTACTAACGCAGTTGGATTTAATCAGAAAGTTTGCCGAAGAAAATCGAATTGAATTGGAAGCAACAACTCACTAAAAATGCTTTCAAATTTAAAATTGCTTTAGAAAATGCGTAATTTCAATTCCAACGCGTTTTTACTTCAGTAAGCTTAACAGATTTTCTAGATTTTGGCAATCATCTAATCTGCAGCCTTAAAAACTAGGCCAGCCAAGACATAATTTGGTTTTAAAGATTTTCAAAGTTGTCCTATTTCATGACATCAAATTTAACCTATGATGAGCAAGGTGTGACGTTTATGGTGTTTTGAATGACAGCTGTAATGTATTACCTGTCAGTTTCAGTGTCTTCAGAATCATCGCTTNGAATTGAATTGGAAGCAACAACCCACTAAAAATGCTTTTAAATTTAAAATGACTTTAAAAAATGAGTTATCCCAATTCTAACGCATTTTTACTCTAGTGTAAACCAAGCTTAACAGATTTTCTAGATTTTGGCAATCATCTAATCTGCAGCCTTAAAAACTAGGCAAGCCAAGACATAATTTGGTTTTAAAGATTTTCGAAGTTGTCCTATTTCATGACATCAAATTTAACCGATGATGAGCAAGGTGTGACGTTTATGGTGTTTTGAATGACAGCTGTAATGTATTACCTGTCAGTTTCAGTGTCTTCAGAATCATCGCTAGTACTCCAATCAGGATCATCTTCCAGGTCAACCATCAAAGACAACATTTCAGGCACTAAAAAATAACGAGCAAAACATCAATAAGACCCCGGATGAGCAGAACCTAACGATGTAAGAAATATGAAAATGAAAACGAATGTGATAAGAGTTAAATTAAAGAATTACGAATAAAAACAAAGATCATAAGACTTACCAATCTTTGGTATAAGATTTCCTCCAAATTTTCGCACAATTGCAGGTGCTGTAAAGAACAAAGCATACTTACAACTTGAACTCAGAAGGATGTAAATGTTATCTATGATAATAGCGAGGAAGAATAGCTGGAAAATACCAATGAAGATGGATTTTGACGTCCAAGAAATTGCAGTTGCGAAGAGTAAATATATCAGTTCAGAATCAATCCGTCACAGCGCTAAATCATCGTTGATATAAATTACTAACATATTAACATCACAAAACAGAATCGTAATAATTTATGGAACGCAAAAAATTTGGACGAAAACATTTTTTCGGACGTTTTATCACAGAATTTCGAACGCTTTTAAAAGAAATTTCGGACGATTAAAAAAAATCTATTTACAATTGACTTTTGCTTGTTTTATAAAAAAATTCACAAGTTTACAGATTATGTTTTATTTTAAGGATGATGGATGACATGGATTTTTTACTAAGTAGCTCTTTCAGCACATTCCTTGCAATGTAAAATGATTCGTGGGCAAGACATTACGTTTTTAAACAATAAAAATGCCTTCGCGTTATTTTTCTGTACTGTAAAAAATTTCGGACAGTAAATATTTCGGACCACAAAAGATTTCGGACATCAAAATTTTCGCATCTTTGAAATGTCCGAAAATATTAGCATCCAATTTGTTTTGCGTTTAATGTAATACCTGATTCTGATAATGTGACGATTGCTTCCAGCGCCAACTGCCGCCAAGTGTTTTCTAGTGTTGCGTTTGATACGATCTGACAAATATGCAAGCAAAATTATTTAGCATCAAAAGCTTGGATTCAATCTGAAGGAAGACCTTTTTAAGTCTATATAGACAGCGAGATTGACTAGATTCAAAATTGCTCCCATATGGTCTAAATAGGAACGGAAAGACCGACTTCGACAACATAAATTGTTAGCTCTAAGTTCACCTTTTTCGTATGCAATGAATTTTTAAAGAAACAAATTTGCAAAATAAATTGCATCAATAAAAATTGGCAAACATCCCTCGTTTTGTTTACTCACCCAGTAGATGATTTTGTTTTTTCTATGTAAGTTAAAGAAAGCACAACAATAGCTAAACTTTCACAGTTTTCAATATATTAAAACAAAAAAAACAAAGCCATCAAAGAAAATTGTAAGAAAGTAAATGAAGAAACAAAAGCTCACAAGCAGCATGAGATTAATAGACTCTTGGATATGTGGTTTCATCACTTTGGGTGCAGTTTCAGCAACTTCAACAAATCCTTTTAAAACGGTGTCATCTTCTTCATTTTTCACACTTGCATCAATGGCCTATTAGGGAGAAATCAGAAAGGACGATTAGCAAAGTTCGAACAGGAGGTGACAAAAAATGTCATGTCATAAGCTAGATCTTGCAGAGCTTCATAAATTCAAAACATGCCGACACAAATTTTACAACAGCATTTAAAACAAGGCTTAATCCACTTTTGAGAACTACTCCACACAACTAGATCCAAAAATGTTGAATCCTTTATTTTCAGTCAAGCATCATCATATATTTTTACAGTCCACATATTGTAAGATAAGACAAGGGACTGGTTTCAAAATCGACCAGGGAAAGCGAAATTCCAAAACAGGGAGCTCAGTCTTTTCGTGACCATTACATCTTCTGTCAGCAATTTCGCGATTTCTCTCATCCAAAACATTTTCCAGAGTTTTGGATGGAAGTCATAGCTTAAACTGAGCCATATCTCGAAATATAGCCAACCCATTTGACTAAGAACTGCCTAAGAATTGACTAAGAACTTTGGTCATAAAATATTTCACACATTTTTGAGTTCTTTGATTTACCTGCAGGATCCCAGGAACCAAATCTGTGAATAACTTGTACTTGGTTTCATCTAATGATTCAGAAATGAATGTGCAGGTTGCCTTGGCTGCCAAGAAATGAATCTGCCAAGAAAACAAGAAAAATTTAAGAATTTGCTGTGATTTTAAACATTTTACACATCCAAAATGCAACAGTTTGTTAAGAAAATAACTCGGGTGATCAACTTGGTTTATAAGCATGTTTCTTAAAATGGAACTTTCTAATTCAATTAAATCATTTCCTTAAAACCATGCTTTTAAACAGGTCAAACTCAAAGCATGCAATGACTAAACGGATGATTTGCACAAAACTTTAATTATTAATTTATTTTTCATCAAAAATAAGCTTTAAAAATTATCATTTCTCACCTTTGTCTGTGGAACTTGCAGATTATGCAGCAACATTTCTTTGACTACTTGCAAATAAGTGTCCTGTTGTGTTCCAAAGATACCAGGAAAAGCACTGCAGGCAAGAGAAAAAAAATCATAAAATTGCATTGCTAAGAAAACAGAAGCTATCTCTTCTTAATCCAATAACCATTCTCCAAGACTATCAAAAGAACACAAGCAAGATTCTTACCATAATGGTGAGATAACTGATAAATGAATAAAAAGATAAATCTAACAAGCAAGATTCTTACCATAAAATCTGCAGTGGGACTTCCCTGACTTCATTTGATTGTGAATTGCAACATTCGAATAAGAATTTCAAAATATCTGGCCATTGATTCTCTCCCTCGTCAGCTACAAATAATGAAAAAGTCTGATATTTCAGGAAAATCTATTGGAAACATAAAATATTTAGTCAGAAAACATTATACTGTATATATGTTACATTCTGATTAGGAATACTAATACGATTCTTGACCAGCTAATTTCTAACAACTTCTTCCACGAGAAAGGTTGAAAGTTCCTTGGCAATCTCTATCATATTTCTAATTCCAGATCTGCAAGCTAGTACATATGGCCTCTAAATACAATCAGCAATTTTCTCAACTCAGTAAAGACAACTAAGATTCAAAAATTAAAAATTAAGACACAGAAGACAGTTCAAGCACCAAACTTACAAATGTAGCATTTTGCAAGCTCAGCAATTGCATCACAAAATTTTTTCCTCATGTTTGCATCTTGTTCGACTTGAACACCTTGAAGGAGTTGAACTTTGCAAAGTTGCTGAACTTCGTCAGGAATAGAAGTTGTGAACTCTTCTAAGTTGCTCAAGAGACGACGCAACAAAACAGCTGCCATTACTTTGAACTAAAATCAAAGGATACATCGCTATAAACTACTAGATTTTAACACTACATTTCTTCAACACAATTGGCCTCATGTGCTAGATGAGATTCACGTGGTGACGCCACAGGTATATTATGCTTGTTTCAATGCGGATGTCTTCATTTATCAAATGCTTCTGCTTTTGACTAACTTCCAGTTTACCATTTCCAAAATGCTCACATGTTTGCTAGCTACCCAGTTGCAGGCATTTTAATTTTGTCAATAAACAAGTATATGATGTAATTATCAAGAGAGATACAAACCTCCATATTTTGCGATGCAAGCATCGTGCTTAAAAGATATTGAATCTTTGTCACATCTGGAATTGTTCCATACTTGCTCTAAAGATAGAAAATAAATTTGAGTATTCAGTTTGATGTACCTGTGTTCGTTCTATTACTTTTTTTGAAGCATGACCATTAATTTTCAATCAAATAATCCATTCTGTAATATGGATAAATGTATTGTTTAGGGGTTGCAAGCAATTTCTAAGAAGTAGATTTTGAACTTTCCAAAGATATAGAAGCACAAAAAACAAATGTTGGCGTTGAGACAAAACCGGCATGAGATCATGCTGTAAGGCCTCTTGTTTACACAATACAACCATGGATTTGAAGTGAAACATAGCCTGCATGCAAACTGTACACTTTGCAAAGGAGAGCTAACGAGGATGTTCCATGTTGGCTCTCCTTCATAGTGGAAAAATAAAGTCTGCACACAGGCTAAATGAAACAGAGATAGAATAATTCCATTTAACCAAGGCCGGTTTTTTGGTTCTCTGGCATCCTCTGCACTCAGTAATGAAATATACTACTGTGTGTCCCAAAAGTCCTCATGTTTGAAAAAACACCAACATTTTATTACAAAGCCAATCTTCAAATTTTTCTGAGCAACCAGATGAAGTACCAAATTATTTTCTCATTGGTTGCTTATATTTTTTATAGAAGTCTGTATCTGGTCATGAAATCATTTTGAGAGTCTTCCTTAGAATTATGCTTTGATAGTTTTCCTAATTTTCCAGCGGCAAAAAATTGTGCTTACCAGAATTTTGCAGTTAAGGGAGGAAGGGGTGAGGGGGGTAACTCCTGTAGGGAGTTTGGCATACATGTGCCTACCCAGGTTATGGTTTAGTTTGCAATATTTCGCCCTGGTTATGGGGGTCATGTTTTGTGAATTTTACCCAGGTTATGGGTCTGCTTTATGAGGATTTGCCGGATTTATGGGTAAATTTTAGCTATTATTGCTACTATAAGCTAATTTTACTCTCTAATAGTACGTAGTCTGCTTGTCACGATTCTCTTGAAACTTCAGCCCTGGTTATAGGGTTATATTTTTAAAATGTTGACCTGGTTATGGGTCCCCCCCACAGTGGGCCAGAGGCAGACATTCGCGATTTTTGAAGTTTTCTAAATCAATGGTTTTTATGCAGTTTTAGACAGCTGAATGATGTAGCTTTCTTGTGCTTTTTACAGTTTTCATTTATCATGTGTTTTGAAATAATTATGATGTTTTCAATTTGAGAAAATGTGCAAAATTTTATAAAGTGTTACACAAGCACAATCTTTGCAAATAAAAGTTGATGAATGTTTTATTTACCAGCAAAAAGGGGTTGCAAAAAGCCTGACTAGTGCTGTCTGAGAATAGATAGGCTATATTAAATGAAAAACAAGAAAACATTATTATTTAGGGATCGTCTCCAAATTATCGTATAGGTTTTATACGAATTGATACGAATTCAATCGTATCTGGAAAAGGTATACGATTTAATTCGTATGCGCAAACAAGTGATACGAATTGTATACGAATTGTTTGATTTCTATACGAATTATGATACGATTTGTATACGAATTTGATACGAATTTGATACGAATTTGATACGAATTTGATACGAATTTGATACGAATTGAGTATACGATTTGATACGAATTGCTTATACGAATTGCGTATACGAATTGCGTATACGAATTACCAATGTGTATATATCTCGACAGCGTCCAGCACAAGAAGGGTGCGAAAGAATACTTTATTTCCTTGAGTGTGTGAGTGTGTGACTTGTTGAGTTTCTTATAAAAAGTTGTTCGTTGTCCTGAAGGTTAGGCCCCGTTCACACTGCTCCGTATTCATATGAAAACGGATAAAAAAGTATCCGTTTTCACCTTGCGTTCACACTGCTCCACCCTGAAAACGGAGACTTTTGAAAACGGATAATTTTGAAAACGGAGACTTTTGACAACGCAAAAAAGCAGTGTGAACACCGAAAACGCAAAAACGGATACTTTTGAAAACGCTAGCAACTACAACAACACAACAAAATGCTTAGCACGTGCCAATTTCGACAAGTTCTCAACATTGCTGAGCATTACTGCTAATCTAATGCTTGGAGAAATCTTTGAAAAGTTTGTCACCAATTTCCAGGGCTGTAAACGTTGGTCTCGTTTTGATAGCATTTTCTTTTTTATCCGGAGCAGTGTGAGCGCTTCATCGTTTTCCCAGCGTTTTCATAATTACCCAAAGCAGTGTGAACGGGTAAAACGAATCAAAATGAAAACGGATAAAAACGAATACGGAGCAATGTGAACATAGCCTGTCCATTCTCGGAACGGAGCTCCCCTGGTCGTCACAACGACATTTCGATTCTCGGGAAAATAGGCCGGCCGTATGATTTTATCTATATTAATAGGCCTGACTCTTTAGTAAAGTGCTTTGTAAATTTTAAAAAGCTCAGCGAAAGGAGCAATAAAATTTCTGAATGTAAACATGGACGTATGCATTTACAGTTGAATCCCGTAAGCGAACTTTAAAGGAAATCTAGAAAAGCTCGCTGTATCGGAATATAAAACAATGGTTAAACGGAGATAATTTGCGGAGAATTTGCGATTTAAGGAAAAATATATTTAGTTCAATAACACAGAAACTTCATCTAGGAGGTTCGCTATGTCGAGATTTAATTGACGAACCAAGCCAATGATTATGTATAAGCGCTGCATCATAAAAACGGAGACTTTCAAAGACGCTGTCCGAAATCAGATTTGAAGTCGAACGCTCAAAACTTTAAAATGAACGCACAGAATGAACAAAATATTTACGAACATGGAGCAATGGGAATATTTAGCTGTTTCCCCCTTTTGTAAACTGGCTTTATACGACTTGTGTGCTATTCAATATACGAATTGTATACGATTCATTATACGAATTGTATACGAATTGTTATACGAATTGTATTCGATTCATATACGAATTGTATACGAATTGTATACGATTCATATACGAATTGTATACGAATCACATACGAATTGTATACGAATCACATACGAATTGTATACGAATCTATACGAATTCCAAAAGGTGTCGATACGAATTAATTCGTATAGGGCTTCTCAAATATCGTATAGATATCGTATAATATACGAATTTCCTATACGAATTTGATACGAATGATTGGAGACGATCATTTAAATTTTACTCTCACAGTAGTTTGATGTTTTAATAACTTTTTGCTTTCAAAATGTCGGTTTTTTCGACTGCTCCAGAAGACAAAATCTGACTTCAATCAAGAATATCGCAAAAAGTACGAGGAGAAACATACTGAACCAATATATTTTCTGAAAGTACAGCTTATGATAAGTTCACTGCAAAAGGTTTCATTCTGTTTCTCCTCGGCTAAATGAAATAAAATTATTTTCTTTTGTTCCACTCTTGCATTGTTTTAAGGGGGTGACATGGGCGGGCCATCTATGTTTTATTAACAACAGTGGATTAATTCTCAAACCGCTACAAACTACTGGACTGCAGACGTGGACATGACATTTAGTGGGCAACAAAAATTGATCACCATTTGCATCCCTTCTTGAGGGTGTTTTTAAATGGGTCAAGAAATGGCCAATTTAAGCCAGACAAATTTTGAAATCTAATAAGACATTAAATGAGGTGTTTTCTAATAGTACTGCTGCGTTATACTGGCTACAGTAGCCTTTCCAACGTGGAACGTTTTTTTCACTTGTCTGGTGATAGAAAGCATTCGTGGTTCAAAATAAAAAATTAGGAAATTTTGGCCCCAGCCCCCCTAAATGAGAAAATTTTTCAATTTTCTTGATAAATCTTATTCACTGTTTTAAAACAGTGAAAATGAGCCATCAACCAATACTGTAGCATTTATTTTGTCTGAGATATGGATGAATGTCTGCAAAATCACCATTTTGGCCCACTGTGCCCCCCCTCTGGATTCTCAGAGGCACATATATACCAAACCCCCTAAATAGGAGTTACCCCCCTCAGGAAGGGGGTTGCCAACTTTCCATTGAACAGGCCCCAGACTGGAAAGTTTGCTGTGCGCATCCGATTTCTCCACCGCGCACTTTAAATTTCAGCCGTGGTTCTAGCCGCGAAATTTTCGTAAAACAACAAAAGGCCTATTGTTTAGTAACACAAATACAGCCGCGCAAATGATTTGAACGAAAGAGAGATCCTCCACGCATTCTGCAAACTTTCAAATCTGGAACAGGCCTAAAAACAACAAACAATTTTTGCCTATTTCTATTATAATTTGCTCCCCCATTTGTTCTCTTCTGCAGTTGTTCGCTGGTCGATTTATTGAAGAATTTTGCAGCAAAGGATATTAGATTTTTGGCAAGTTCCGCTGAGGGGGCGAGGGGGTTGAGGCTTAATTATAATATTATGTTAAGCAGGCCCAAAAATATTGTTGACATTCCCAAATGAACTTCTAAAAAAAATTTTGAAACATCTAATCAAGTTTCCATTTTCATCATGAAATTGCAAAATAAAACGTTGTGTATGTAGGTAGGTCTGAACCTCGCCTACGTTCAAAAAGCACTTGACACACTGTCAATCTTCGTGTCCTGTTTAATCTGTGACGTGTATTTTCATTTCTTTCGGATAGCAAAGAAAAATAGCAAACATTGTTGCACGGTGTCGTATAACAGAATTTAATGTCAGGATAATCAGTCTTAGAAAGGGATAATAAATAAGATCTGACTATTCCTTTAAGTATTCATGCATCGTTGATTTAAATCTGGAAATCAAAGTGAGTGGATGTCCGTTTTAGTTTTAGGCCTATTTGCCCCACCTAGGTAGGCCCACAATATTATACTTTAAATAAGGCATTTGATGATATCACCCAGCCATTTAAATGGGGTAACATATTGAGGAAGGATAGCTCACCTCAGCAGCATTTCTTATTTCATTTTGTGGGCTAAGTAATTGCCCAACAAGGGCTTCAAATTGTTCTTGTTCGTTCGCCATTGCGGCCTCAACTTCCCAACTTGGTAAAAGAATGATTCAAGCGCATGCGTTCCATTCCATGCACACGTGAGTCAGCGGCTCGGTTTTACGAAGGCGCTCCAGAGATGAAAGGGGATTAGGGACGAGGAACGAAAAGCGCGCGAAAATTAATAGCGGGAAATTTAAATCGGGACAACACGAGAAAAGAGATCGCCTAGCCATTTCAAATCCTAACACCATGTAGTCATGAAGGTGTATATCTTGCAAATCACAGGGCGAATTTTGTGCTTAGAGATGTTATGATTACTTGATCATCAAATCCTGTTTCTACTCTTTTGGTAACTGCAAACACGCTCTTTGATATGTGCAAGTTTCTTTCAGAAATGATAATGATTTGGTCAAAATTTCGTAATAATAATGAAATAATGATGATTTGGCCACAAAGACAAAGGCTTGAAACGTTAATTCTAATTGAGACGAAGCCTGCCATTCTCATCACCTAATGAACAGCAGATGAGAAGACTGGAAGCTTGCTGGTACAGATCGCTTCGTAATATGATAAAAGGAGAATGGGCTCGAGGACAATCGTCAGAGGAAACTGAAGATGAAGACTACGGCCTCTTACACACCAACAAGGAAGTCGAGAAAAATGTAAAAACAATGCCAATCCGCAACTTTATCTACTCACAACATTTGAAGTACATATTGCTCACGTCTCGAGGTATCCCAATACTTCTTTTAAAAAAAATGCTGTTTTCAAAGCCAACTAGGAGCTATTACAGAGATCCATGGTTGAAGATAGATAATAATATTCTGAGAAAAAGCTTTCTTCCGCTTTAGACAATTGATGTGCCAACCAAGTATATATCATACAAAGGTAAAGAACGAACACTCAGGGACCGTCCGAATTGATCGGATAACTTTCGGCAAAGTGAAATCTCTTAAATAGCAGCAAGTTGTGGAAAAACAGCCGATAAAACCACTGAAATACTGGCACTTGGATGATAAAATATTTTGCTGACTTTATGCCGAAAATATGAAGTGCCGAATGTTTCGATTAAATATCCAGAAAAATCGGATCTTTTAGGCTGATTTCAAAAATTGCAATATCCGAATACTTAAATTGCAGATCAAATTTACTTTCAGTAGAATTCGGCTAAAACACAACCGATCAATTCGGACGGTCCCTTAGTTCCATGATGGAACAAACTCTAACCATTTCTATGAGCTCTTCGCTAAAGCAAGGTTTTCACACATAAAAAATCCAAAATCAAGTAGAAATGCATTAATTCAAGATTACTAATAATTATAACCAATGTAAACAACAGTTCTTATTAATTTCAGTTGAAGAAAGGTCGATTTACAAATTCTTAATCTATCTACTTCGATTCTAGTCTATCATAATAGTTGTGGATGAAAAAAATATCATTATGGGGGGATGGCTTGAAAATTCTTAGGATAGTGTTAACTATATGAATTCAGCCTTCAAATGCGTAAAAATTAGTAATTAATAATTATATACAATACAGAATTTTGGAAAAACAGGGGTATCAAATGGCAATCTCTCAACTATGCAGACAAAATATATACTTTATGAACAGAACATTTGGGTAAAGAGTAAACATATATTTTGTCCTTGTAAATGCTAGGAATCAAACAAGCAGCATGGTTCTGTTACCAGTTGAACTTCCAATTCGATCTTGAGTGATTAACAATTAATGGAATAAAATTTTCAGAATGAAACGACCATTTTCAATCCTCTTTTCCAGTAGATAAAACGTTTCATATTTGGTCATTTGTGTTGAAGTGGGTCTTCAACAAAGGACGAGAAATTTAATGGTCACTTAACCTTCAGAATTCATACAAGACTGGAGTATATTCATGGACTTGAAATTTACCGTCAAAATATGCGCTTCAAATCATCATAAAATAAATGAATCATGTGAGAAAAACTAAGCTCATACAAATCTACGTGATAATGAAACTGCACAACAAAAACTCAAAATAATGTGAAATAAGTTTTCAGTTTTCTAACATTCTAAAGCAGTATCTATCAAATGAATATTTGGACTGATTAAAAATAAAATATAACATGTTTTTTAGTCCGTTGAAGCTCATACAAAATTTTGTCGGATCAGTTGATATGAAAAATCTAGGAGAAGAAAGTTTTTCATTTTCTGTTTCTAGAATCCGTCGTGATTACAGCATATCAGATATATAAGGACATTTACAAGTGTTAGATACCCCGCAAAACGTCTCTAGTAATCGTGATATGTTATCCAAGGCGAATTAGAACAACCTAAGATTTCTACAATGTCTTTTACTTCAATTTCACATTTTCGTGTTCTTTTAATAGATTGATGAATGCAAAATTAGAAAGGCGACTGCGCAAATCCAAAATTTATAGACGCAAACATTTTAAACCGAGAAATTGAGAACATGAAACGAATCTAGATCAGAAAAAATTCATAGAAGCAGTATGTTGTTTCGTTGTATCTTGTATATTCTATGGTTATGTAAAAAAGGTGTGGCGCCAAATTAAACCACTAGTGTCATTCGAAGAGGGACAAAAATCTTTGCACCTACAAAGGACAAATTATCTCAAACTATCTAAATCTTCCAACTGGTCGTTTTAAATTCGATAAAAAAGAACCAAACTTCAGTTAGTTTATCTTCAGATGGATCACCCTCTTGTCATGTCTATCTAAAAAATCTCATATCATTTCCCTTATACGTATCAAAATCTAGCCTGCGAACAGGCCTAAGAGCTGGAAGCTGTGAAGGGAGGAAAATGAAAAGAAAAGGGGGACTGCAGGAATGGGATACATTTGCGTACATATATTTAAGTGTCATTTTCCTTGAAATTGAAATTCTCACGTCTCACTGGAATATAATTACGCAGTAACAAAAAAAATTATCAATAACACCACTTCCTTCACGTATGGGATTCAAATTTGGAGAAAATAGCAATGAGCTCTATGTACCCGAAATCTGGTAAATGGAATTCAAAAACGTACACGCTCTCTTCTCCCATTTCTCCTTCGCAACTCTCCAGCCTATCCACGGGCAAATGAAAATCATAAATTGTTTTCTGCAAAAATGTGATTGCAAGTTACAACGATTGATACACATAAATTTACCTAAATTCAACTGCATGGATATAAACCATTATCAGACTTATTACACTTGTGCCCAGATTTCAAAACGCAAAATTTCCCACAATCACAGATCTCCCGCCACCATTCAATTTTAGCAAGAATGCGTACAAGGGCGTCGCCACGGGGTGGACTGGGGGACATGTCCACCCCAGTTTTTCTGAGGGTAGTATTTATTCATAAGCAAAAACGATGTAAAAAAGCTGGGTATACCTATCAGGACATACTTTGTTACTAAGTCCACCCCACTTTTTTAAGGCTGGCGACGCCCCTGAATGCGTAGATGATATCGTTGTTGTTGCGGTGTGGTGATAACTGGGATAATTGTAATAAGTCTGGACCAGTATCACAAAAGTATAGCAGCAGCTCTGCTACAGTTTTGCAACGGCCTTTGTACAAAGTTGTCTTCGGGACGAGAGAACCTCTTTGTAGAAAATGTGTTTTCTCTCAGATTCGAAGCTCCAACAAAATTGTGATCGATGCTACCGCGTGTCCTGAAGCAAAGTGCGTACATCCCAGATCTGAAAAGGGAAACAATAAAAATGATGTCAGTTGGACAAAAAGGAAAAATGCATTTGATTTTGACTTTCTTGTACCATAACATTGCAATCACTTGTGTGACTTACTCAAACAAAGGTCTCAAACCCTAAGTTGAAGCCTTTCCTATAAGACAGTATCAAAAATGAGACAACAGAGCCAAAACCCCTCCACAACAACCGTACAAACGGGCCACACGTTTTTGAGACACCCTGTATATGCCCAACTTCGTTATCAAGCCAACAGGTAGTTTAAATAGAGGAAATGTGGACTGGAAAGAATNCCAGATCTGAAAAGGGAAACAATAAAAATGATGTCAGTTGGACAAAAAGGAAAAATGCATTTGATTTTGACTTTCTTGTACCATAACATTGCAATCACTTGTGTGACTTACTCAAACAAAGGTCTCAAACCCTAAGTTGAAGCCTTTCCTATAAGACAGTATCAAAAATGAGACAACAGAGCCAAAACCCCTCCACAACAACCGTACAAACGGGCCACACGTTTTTGAGACACCCTGTATATGCCCAACTTCGTTATCAAGCCAACAGGTAGTTTAAATAGAGGAAATGTGGACTGGAAAGAATGCAGATTCTTTTAAAGAATGGGGCAATTTTACGATCAATTTTTCGATATCTTAACAGTCTTGTAGAAATTTGAGTGATGTCTGCCAATCTAAGTTAGTCTTTCAGACGTCCTTTCAGCACTTTCTCTATGACAATAAACAACACATTTTGCACTGTACACCAAAGAACAGGGGCATGCTTTTGGTTACCAAGCAAAATGTTAATTTTAGAGATTTACCTGCGATTTCATCTCGAAATTCTGGCGGAAATATCTCCTGTAAAAAGACATTCTAGAAAGAAAATAATTAAGTAGCTACTGAACGTACCTTAACAACTTTGTCAGCACCGCAGGTCAGCACCCGTCCTTTACTTAAATCCAATGACATGTATGTGATTGAATGTTTTGTGTCGTGAAATAGCGATGATGATGTTGTCCTGCAATAATGAAACCATCAATCAGTTAAAATCGATCGATCGATCAATCAATTAATCAATCAAATTTATCAAGTCATGAGACGTCAATCTAGTGTTGGACAAAAATAGCAGCTCTTCAAGGTCTGTCTCGCATTAGATGTCAGGTGAGATTTGCGACAACGCAAAATCACCCATGCAAAGTCCTCAATTATTTTAATTCGCGGATATTTTCGCCTGACATCTAATGTGAGACAGGCTTTAGTTAGTTAATGAGCAATGAGCATACATGATTGGTTGGGATCCTTATACAAGCGGTTATAATATAAAGGGAGTAATAACGAAGGTTGGAAGCGTTGCTAAATCTAAAATTACAAAAGATTTTTTATGGAAAACTCACTCTTTTTCTGTTAATCCATTGTGACATTCTTCACAAAGTCTGACGTTGAACTCAAAACCAAGGAGCGGTAATGGCGATGTTTTTTCACTGCATTTACTGCAAACAGCTCGACCGCATTTTCGACAATGATGCTACAAGAAATCATGACTAAAAGATCAAATTTAATGATTATAAACTTAAACTAATGGTCAAGCAATCAGAAACTCAATCAATGAATCAATGAATCAATTTACCAATAAAAATCAATGAATCAATAGATCAGTGACTAAAGAAGTCAACGAATCAATGAATAAAAAATCCAGAAATCAATCAATCAGTCAATCAATGCATAAGTTAAATGCACACCTGTCGTACACCAATAACTTTTCTCTCCATCATGTGCTTAAAATTCCAAAAGAATGGTTGAGAACATTTCTCACAGATATCACTCTGCGACCAATTCGGTGTCTGGAAAGAAATGAAACGATTAATTGTTGTTTAACGATAAATTTGACGGATTCGAGAGCGCAACACATAGGGTTCTTTCATTTTCCTAAGGAAAAGGCAGATTTCGTCAACGAATTTCATGGCTTAAAATTTGGAAGTCTTGGCGAATTTGCTAGAAAATAAGCAAATGAGAGATTAGGAAATTCCCACAGGAAAAGAAAAAAATTCAGATCAGAGTCGACTATTGCAAAAATTTCGTTCACTTGTCGGAGATTTCCTTCGTAAATTCACTGTCAAGTGGACCCTGCCTTTAAGTAAAATTTTTGGCAGCACCTTCAAGAAACTTTACCAAGTTCTGACATTAACCGTGCTACAATCATGAAAGAAAACAAACTTCACACTAGAAGAAACCTTTACCTCGTCTCTCTTTGCTTTCAAGTCCCATACGACCAGAATTTCATCTTCACTGCCAGAGAATAATTTTTTAGAATGCGATGCATAAGCTAATCCCTTTATTTTATTCCTGTGAATGGAGAAATGTATTGTCAATGCTTTCATCAACGATAAAGGTGCCTCTATTTTTTTATCGCTTTCTTCACCTTCATTCCTGACAAAATATTTTGAAACTAATGGGAATTTGCCCTTGGTCTTAACAGAATATAGTTTTAGCCTGCCCAGTAGCCCATCACCATTCTGAAAGTTAGGTAAAGATTCTTACGTGTGTCCTTGAAGTTCAAGCGCTGTTCCTTGTTTTCCACCAATATCCCAAACGATAATTGACTGATCAAAACTACCAGAGAAAAGCCATTTTTGGTCAGGATCCCAAGTTAAACACTGGACGCTACCTACGAACGATAAGAATCAAAGTTCAGTAAAGCATCTCTTACACAGTAAAGCAATAGAATTGATCTTCCTAGTAAAAATTGTAAAAACTCTGTCACTTTGCTGGCAAAACAAACATGAAGCTGAAATATTTGCCTTTATTTTATACCTTAACAAAGTTTGCTTCCTCTTTCAACGAGTCACACAAATAAGCTTTTGATGTCGACTATGGATGTCTTGATTTTTAAAAGTGCCAAATATATGCCAACTTGATAACAGGATTAGCTTGAAACGTCATGCAATACTATAAACTGTCCAAGTACAATCTAAATTTGTTTGTTGTTTGTCAAATATAATAGTTATCCACTTCTAATTGCAAAGACATCTCAGTACTCGTTCTTCAAAGCAAGAAAACACAAGAATATAATGCAAATCTTCGTGGATCAATGAAATAAATGTTCGTAAGAATCTTGGTCAAAATGCCAGTAAGATTTTGTCAAGTCTCACGATTTTCCAGCCAGACGACGTGAACAAACCTTTTTATACATCAAAAATAAAGCATTTGTGGAGTAAATTCCAGCTTATGTTCACCAAAAAAAGATTTCATTCAGTGCTAAATAAAAAGGTAAATTAACCATTTTAACAACAGCATACCTGAATGTCCTTTTAATGATGTCACATGGGTTAGACTATTTTGTTCAGAACTGAGCTTCAGCACGCTAATTTGTCCACTGAAATCTCCAACAAATACGTATTTTGCATCAGGATCAAATCTAGTTGTTCGTCAGGGAACTGTCGACTCAAGAATCACTGGAGGAAATACGTTATTAAGACTCAAATGAGTTCAGTCCTTTTCCTCGACATTACATCATAGGAAAATTACGTTACAGGTAAATCTTAAACCTTTCAGAAACACAAGTTTCCAATTAAATATTTTCTTTTCGTACTAGAAGGCATAAGCAGGTCTCCTCAGCTTCTTTACGCAGCAGCAAAATGCCATGTACTGTAAGCAAGTAGTAAATCAGCACATGGATTTTTCTAAAATTCTAAAGCAAACCAGAAATCTTTTACGATTTATCAACACATTCTTTACAATCAATTTTTTCAATATATGAAAATCAATAAAGCCTTTGAATCTTTAATGGGGTTGTGAAAACATGCAGAGAGTATAGATCTGTCAATAGTCATATTTCTAAGAGAGCTAAACATAGCTGCAGTATTACGAAAAGATACTGCATACAAGTACACCAAGCTGTTGTGTTGTAGCCCCCAAGTCTTCTTCCCTCTGATGAACTGTGCCATTGAAAATATTTGTCATTTCCACAACTCAACAGCCAATTGTATTCATGTGAGTATATGACTGCCTTCACTGCTTTTGTGTGGGCTTGTAGAAAATGGATCAAATATTTAGAGAAAGAACATGTTAACATGGGTGATAAAAAACCTTCTATAAAGCAAGATGATATTTGCAGTTTTTGCAAAGCTTTGATATCTCCATGGAACATTCCATGATGAATGATAGATCGTTAGTCATCAATCATGGTCATAGTCAATTTCTACCATTTTTCTCATGTCAAGCTGCCACATATTTTAACTATGAACCATAACCACCCCTTTACTGAGAAAATATAACATTGATCAAGAGGCAAAAACGATAATTGTAAATCTTTGAAAATGTGCTTACAGCAATTCCTCCATGAAACAAAAGATTTGAAAGACTACCTTAAACGTAAAAAACTACTTGCTTTGCATAGTGTGCATTTGCACAAAAACAATTTTTAATGAAGTTTGATGGATTCAGGAGTATACGAACTATCCTTCCTGATACATCTTATCAATAGCATAGAGATTCTGCAATTTTGGTGAGACATTTCAATAACCAGTAAAGGATCTTTTGTCTAACCACAAAAACTACCCCACATTCTAGCATATTCAGAGGTGCTACTTACCCAAGTAAGTTCTTTCTGGAATCAGCTTGTTCAAGTCCTCAGAGAGCTTCATACCCTATAATGCAGAGCAAGCTTTTTCAAGGTAAAATATACGTTGATATTTTGATAGAGTAATCAATTCTTGCATGACAAAATGAGTTTTGATCTGTAGGATACCATAGAAAGTAGTTTTTTGTTTCATCAAGCTATGTGATGAAACCAGCTAACGCATCAACAGATTTGTCTCTCTCAAATTACTGTAGATGTCATGTAAAAATGTGTTTTGCATGATTAATTTTACGCTGTCGCAAATCTCACATGACATCTAATCTAAGGCACATTTTAATGATATATGTGCCTTTTTCATCAGATTTTAATAAGATCAATAGTTGATTGCAGACTGGTTTTACATAACTTATACAGCATCTAATTAAACAATTTTTGCTGTCATGTGTCATATTTTACTAAATCATCTACTTTGCGAAATCAAATAAGAATAAAGTATTGATATGCTCACTGATATGGTCCCATTTGACAACCCCACAAACAGTCTGCTGCTCTCCCCATCGTAGAACAATGATGTGCATTGTGCTGCGTGATAATGAATACAATTTAAGAAAGGCTGTGGATTAAGATAGCATATGGGAAAGCATGAGACTTGGGGGAGATGTTGACTAGCAGATTACTGACTTACTTCAATATTGCTTGAAAGTTGTTTGTACCTAACAATTGCCTTGAAAATTCATAACGAGAAATATCTGATCAGAATTTCTTACCTGGCATAAAATGACAAATACTTGGCCAGTATTGTCCACTTTCTCTCTTTATCCAAACTCTCAGACTCCTGAAAGCAAAGTTAGTTCCCAGGTCAAGCAATTTCAAACCAAAATTTGAATTCCCATAGACAATTTGAAAGAGTTGTGTAATAGCTTGCCCAAGGTTTCATTGGAGCATTGGGAATCTTTTGAATTTAACGAACAAAAAATTACATTTTATCAGTTAGGAAAATATTCATTTTCTGCATGCAAACTTGAACAATCATCTAAATTTTGTGTTGAAAATCTTGCATAACAATGGCCCTGCAGGAGCGTATTTTCATATTTCATATTTGATTTATTTAAGGAGGGTTGCCCGTCAGCAAAAACTGTCTTTCAAGAGGCCCTCCAATAAAAGCATTAATTACAGCTTACAAAATAAAACTAATTTAAGCCTAATTACAATAAAAACCATAATGTTAAAACCAATTTATAATTTTCAGCTTGTTAATTTTCAAATTCAATAGGCTTTTTGACCGCCATAATCCACAAAGGAGAAATATTTCTGCTTCAATTACTTACTTTACTCAGTTGATCTTCAGGCACTATTGCATCTTCCTTACATTACAGGCCTTGCGCACATTAACATGACAAGAATTCTCAAGAATATCTGTGAATTTTCAAGAATTCTTCAAATTTGGATAAGAATTCTTGAGTGGTATGAAAGACTGTAAAAATGTTTGAACAAGAAGTCTTAAGAACTTGAAAGTTTTCTCAAGAATTCTTAGAAATTCTTAGTCACGAAAACAGTGTTAATATGCACAAGGCCTGAACTGTTGGTTTCAATATGAAAATTTGCAAAATCATCAATAACAGTTTTGGAGAATTTAAATATTAAATCAGTTTTTACATTCTTGACAAAGAACTATTTACTGCATTCGAAACAAATCTGAAGGACTGTTGTCTGTCATCCGTGTATTACATGTATCTCCAGACTGGAAAATTTGCTGTGCGCCAGACTGCACCCTTTACTTTTTTGCAGGGAAGTGCCCAGTTGGGAACAATAGATCAACAATGGACTCTATTATTTTCATCAAAATGGTGGGGAAGATCTACTGTAACACAACAAAAGATGTAGTCTGGGTCGTGTGCACAGAAGTCTTCCATTTACAACTTAAAGTTCAAGTGTGTATTTTTCAAATTTAACTAGGCAGAAAAGTGAGTTCTATTGTTTCATTCAATTGTATTATTGTTTTAATGAATGCCCTTTTGTTTAGTTAATTGTGTACACTCGAATTGAAAGTGTGCAATTATTATTATTTATGTCCTTGCAATTTGCATAGCACAGTTGTGAACTTTTCAGTCTGCCTGTATCCATCATGATCTGATCAAGCTTTATTCAGTACAGTTGTTGCTAGAAACTGATAACATTGGTCTGTTAATGAGTTTAGACTGGCTGAAACAATCGATGAACAGTATCTGAACAGGTAGCTTATTGTCTTTTGTCTCCACAAAGCTTCCGTTTATTTTGTGGCTTTGTTTGCAATTTTTATAGGTGAAATGAAATAAACCTCGAAATAAAAACACACCAAAACATTGAGTTATCTTGCAATACAAATACTTAATTTGTGGTTTTTCATGAAATCAGAAAAGAATCTTGCACAGTGATTTCTCCACGCCACGGGAACCGGAATTTGCATCATATCACATGACTTCTGATTCGAAAATCGTGAGGAAATATGGCCTAAAAATTTTTGAGGGCACGAAAACATACTCACTTATCGGATGATACTGTAATAACTGCTTCTTCGTGGGGAACAAAGCATGCCATATTCACTACATCTTTAAATCCTTCTAATTTATTCAGTAAATGCGGCCTGGGTCCTTTCTTCTTGGTGCTCTGCGGCTCCTGCTTGTTTATATTCGTCGCCATTTTCCTTAGCTGGCACTTTCACTCTCGTTCCAACTCTCCAACCAACCACGGCTATATACCATGACGTCATAGGGGTGTGGAAGTTGTACCTCATAACGAACCCTTTCTTTTGCAGAGTTATTATCCTTAGAGCAAGAGCAAGCTGCGAAATTACCTGTCTAATTTAATGGTGATAACTCATCGCGTTTAGAGTAGCAAAAATGATTAAAGCATTGCATTGTATCAATGCACCTGCCATTTTATTTCAAGCGAGAAAAGGACATGTTGTTATTGTTTTGAAAATCTAGTCGCTGTGTAGTTAGCACTCAATTTTGAGAAGGCGAGGTCGAGATATCATTTGCTGGATCCTAATTTCCTTGCTTATAGGAAATGCTTAGATGTAATTACCTAATCCTGATGTCTTCAAAAAATGCGAACTCGTTACAAGAATTGTTGGGATTTCTCAGAGATTTTCTGTAATTCGACTGCTCAGCTGTTTTCTCGATTTCCCAATCCAACCTGATGTGTACCACCAATATTTTGGAAAGCAATTTAGAGAAGATGAGAGTAAGAGTAAGGCCCGGAAGGAATGACTTGAAAGAGAAAACAGAAATCACTGAAGATACAAGGAGGTGAAGAAAGCATAAAGATGTTAGAAGAGATCAAGGGAAAACTATTTGATGGACAAATGAAAAGGATTAAATTTGGTTGAAAACAAGCAGCAAAAGAAGGAATCAATTCCATGATTAGAATACACGGTAGTTCTGAGGTACTGTTGAAATCATAAGAATAAGAACATAAGAACCTTTTGCAATGCACTCCAGACTCACTTTTGGACTATTTAAAAGAACAATATTTAAGTTTGTTTACAAGGAGAAAGAAAACAAAAAAACTGTACATTAGGGTTCCTCTATGTTCTATCTCCACGCCAACTGCATAAAATCTAAAACTCTTTTGCAAAAGTATATCTTCTGCATCATTTCCTTCTGTATCATGAGTATTTGTCTGTTTTAGTTTTCAAATACTGTTGTACAAACTTTCTAGAATCCGTTTCATTTGCAAGCAACATTTCCTTTAATGCTTTCGCTTCATGAAAGCCTTCCCAATAGGCAGAACTGATATTGACATGTGACCTTGATTTCAGAGATGCGATTGGTTCTGGACAGCCCATGTGACTTGGTGAGCCAATCAGATTCTTTGGTGGGGTTATATCATCTCCTTCCTTGTGTCGAATTAATTGTTTGTTTCTTTCGATTACAAGGTCGCAGAGATCACAGTCAAGTCCAGCATGCATTCGATGTACGAAGTTCACTTTATCCGATGGTCCGTGAATTCTCCATTTTCGATCTGCTATTGTCTTAATCAGCCAATCATTTTCAATTCCTTTGTGATGATGTTGCAAATAGTCATTGTATTTCGAATCATCATTGTCTAATTCTGTCAAATACTTAGCCAGCTTTCTCGGATTTTCAAAATCAGTAACAAAAATTGCAGAATGGCTATTTGGCATAAATCTTTTTGCATCACTTGAGCCCATATAAATTGGAACTACACCAATCTCTAATGGTCTAAATAACTTTTCTGTCATGTAATCTTTGCAGATGGCGTTCTCAAATGAAATATGGAATTTGTATCGTGCAAGAAAATGATAATATGCTTCGTCACTAAGTTTGTGAAATCCCTCAATATTTGAAGGCATTTTCTTATTATTCAAACAAGGTCCAAATGAATCTATTTTGATATATTTCATAAGTTCTTGCACGTAGCTGTCTCGATCAGAAGGTGGGTTGCAATCTCTTTGAAGGTAGACAACAGAAGCAAGATTTTCAGTTTTCTTCAACCTGTGGATTAAGAGATTATGCTTCAAACAAAATTTCCAAATGTAAAGAAAATGTCAGATTTCATATAACTGTAACATTACAGAGGAATAATTCATTCTTTGAGTTGGTGCAGAACAGCGCTTGAAGATGAAACAATTGCAGATTTTGCAACAATAGATGCGCTGAAAACTTGATGGCCAACTTGAACCGCATGCAAAAGGGGGCTATTAAAGGGGCTGTACAAGCTAAACTTAAAAAAAACCATGACTTTCTCTCCTTAATGCAGGTAAATAGCAGCAGATACATTGCAAATGAAGATAATTTCTGTAAGTTTGAATTCCGTAGAATTAGCCAGTGCAATCAGATTGTTCATACCATCACCGATCTTGGAGATACGGCTAGAATCCGAGCCACGACTTTTAGATGTGTTTAGCTTAAACACATGACAGATTACTGCAGGCTGAAGAAATTTTACGACACGCGCCTTGCTTTGTTTATTCAAATCTTGTACAGCCTCTTACGACGCGTGTATATATCGGATGTGGAAGGATAATTCTAAACTTTTTTCGCTGGACTTTCATTGGTTCAGAAGCTGAAAATTAAGTATTTGAATGCACACAAATAATATACGAGCATTGCATTGCCCTCATTGCCCAGTTTCTGAACTATGTCTCAATGACTCAAGAAAACAACATGGAACTCAGGGAATAAGTCAAATATTGTTTGGCATAGTACTGAGAATGATAAAGTAAATGATAAAATGAGAAACCTGGTTTTTCTGTTCTTACTTTAAAAAGATTTTAAGAGTGACGATACCTGTTCTTTTGTTCGGTTGAAACAAAATATTTTGACTCAATCCAATCGTTGATATCAGGAATAAACTGTGTTGTCAAAGGATAATCAGATTCTCCCTTGAATGTAGCTGTATAATTGAAGACGCTGCAAAGAAAAACGAATTTCAATATGATTATTTGTTGATGATGTTCAAGTGTCTGCAAGGAACTACAGTCGAAAATTTTGCGTCCTATGGTGAAAGAATTAGTCACAATTATGGTACAAGAGGCAATAAAGCTACATTGCGTGTTCCAAGGGTCAGGACAGAAGCTGCAAAAAAGTCTTTCTGGTTCCAAGGCCCATCTTGTTTCAACGAACTGCCAATTGAAATTCGAAATTTAGAGTCTATTGTTGTTTTCAAGCATCGACTTAAAGAACATTTGCAAGGATTATAGCTATTTAACTATCTACAGGATTTTAAACGATAAACATCTTAAGGATATTTTAGGATTTTTACATTGTATCCGATGATTTTACTTTTCTTTAATTTTTAAACAGGGCCCTTATTGATAACAGTACTTGCAGTACTGACAAGGTTTACCCTGTATAAATATTGCTCTTATTATTATTATTATTATTATT
>REGM01000143.1:482068-524554 GCA_004194415.1 Aurelia aurita | reverse complement strand
TATTTCATTAGTGATTCTGAGGCACTTTTGGCATCTGTCATTTATTGTCCCTTCCATATTACCTTTGTAATTTTTTACATCACCTAGGTATTTATATTTTGCAGCATTTTGCAGCATTATACTTTGCAGCATTTGTCAGTAAAATTCTTACCCTACCCATACCCAACTAATTTCTCCTCATTTTTGAAATAATCTCGAAGATCATCTTTTGACGAGAGTGGGGGGAGCAAATGCCCCCCATCTAACTCGTGGCCACGCCCCACTGACTAGGGAAAGATCCTTTTCTTTTGTTTCATTCTTTACAAATTTCAAATCGAACTCTCGTCGTGGACCAATCTTTTTCAATTCGAAAGAGTTCTGGAGTCATCTTTGACTAATACTTTTTGCACACCAGTTGTTGACAAGATAGTGGCTTCGCTTCGACAAATGAATGAAACCTTCAAATACTGCTGTCAATCAGAATGTTCTAACAAGCAATAAGTGAAATTGGAAGATATTTCGTTCAAAATTTTGGTGCGAAAACTGAAAATCGCCCTGGCCGAAAGTCAGTTTTAATAAGGCCTAATAACTGAGGTCGTTAAAGTGTCTCGGGACCGAATTTCAAACTTTTGGGACCGAATATCCAGAATTATTGGGGGGGTGTTTCACCCCCCTCGCCCCCCATGATGTGCGCCCCTGGAGACAACAGCGCTTCAGAAAAATTGTTACTATACACGTATTTTTTTTTAAGAAACTAAGAATTTGAGCCAGTACTGAAAGTTTCTTAAAATTCTCAGATTTTCAATACTCAGAGTTTCTTAGGAGTTTCTTACGACTTCCATAACAATCTTCATGTTTACTTCCTGTGCCCTCGTGAACATTTTAAAACAAAGTTGTTTGAAGCCTTTCCAATGTTTAGACATTACTCAAGCACCTTCCAAGTAATATGATACAGGAAACAAGTGGAAATAAGGTAAAAATATGCTAAAGATTTCCTTGACTAAAATTAAGTTTCTCAACTAATTTTTTCCCAGTAGTGGAGTTTCTTAATTTTTTGAGGATCTGAGAGTTGAGTTTCTTATAAGCAGTTTCTTATGAAAAACGTGTAAAAGAACAGCAGCACACTGCATAGGAAAGACAGTGTTAAACAATTTTTGAGCAGCTGGTCGTGGTCGGAAATGATAACTTTAACTCATTTATAAAATAGTCCATGCCCGTTCTCGACATATAATCTTGTACCTAGAAATTGTGGCATTGATATATTGAACAATACGAGGACTGTAATAGTTTCGACAATGTCTGTCACAACTTATTCTCTCAAAATTCAGTTTCTTTTATCTGGGACTTTTTTTGAAAACAGTTTTGGTGTTCATGTTTTTATTTTTCCCGTTTATTTTTCTCCATTTTGATTAGATGTTTTATAATTCTGATATCCCGTTCACAATTTATTCTTATTGTTCGAAACCCTAGTTCTTAATTTCATGAATTCAGTTAAAAAACGAAGACATATCATGCAATGATTTTTATAATTAAGTAGAGTTTTAATATATAGTGTGATATATCGGCAAAGTACTTATATCTTATATTATGCAATGAAAATCTTAACGTTCAGTGTAGTTTTAAACTCTTGAATACGTACATTATCAATCATTTTAGTAGCATAGGGCTCAAATCTTTAAAAAGGTGGGTGTAAAATTCCAGTAGATTTTTTTCTTTGAATTAAATGGCTTGAAAGGAACTTAGGGTACTTTGCTGCAAATCTGCCGTGGAAATGTTTTGAGATCTTGATTATTTTCAAAATGGCGGCATTCACTATATTTGAGGCTGTGACATCATCAAATTTCTAAATCCTAAACCAGAAGAGCGACAGATTTCTGCTTGCCACTATATTGTAGACCATCATAAACTATGGTTTTCTTGAAGATTGTATCAGTCTTCCTCTATTGATTTAGGATTTACGATGATTTTAATTTTTTCAAAATTTTTCATGAATTCGTTCCACAAAAATAAACACGCTGCCATTTTTAAAATAATCACGATATCAAAAAGTTTCCACGGCAGATTTACAGCAAGGTACCCTTAGTTCCTTTCAAACCATTCAATTCAAAGAATACTGTAATAGAATTTTACACCCGCGTTTTTAAAGATTTGAAAGATTTGAGCCCTATGCTCATTTTAGTTCTATGTTTGCGCAAATTTCTTAATGTTCAAATGAAAATTAGATTCTTAAATTTAAGTGAGTTGTGTTGCTGTAAAATTCTGAATAACGATCGACTTCGATACGAAAATTTTTTTCTACCACGAACTTACTGTGTTGAATTTCGATTTAAATCATGACATTTTTAGTCTTTGCGAAGCTTGGTGATCGAGTATGCGAGCTTTTCGATTTTCGAATGCGGTTGAAGCCGAATGAAACCGTTTTTGATTCAAATTTCTGCAAATCCAAACTATCTGATACAGAGCGAGGAAGAAATTCACTTGTAGATGATTAAAAAATGATGTTTTTTAATTATTTTTTACTGTCACGAACCAAACCAACGATATAAATTTCATCTGACGGAGACACATTATTAGTTAACTTTCACTTCCACCATTTAAGGTAGACTGATTACCTAAGTCCCTTGTATCCCTGCGGTAAACCTTGCTCAACAGACCGAAGACCTGTTGACCGAAGCGACATCATGAAGTCAAAGAGCACAGGGAAGCAAGGGACTCCAGGTAATAAGTCTACATTTAAGGCAGTGCCAAGCCTGCAAAATCTCACGAAAAGTTTGAGCCTAGCGTTTACTCCTCTGCTATGCCCAAAGATATGTTTTGTTTCGATCAATTGGTATTTGAGAGCCAATATACGAAGTAGTGATATATAGACTCACTAACCGAGCATGAAATTCGCTTCTCCTGCTAAACTGATACTGCGCTAAGACTTCAGCTTTAGCGACAAACGACATCGATTCAATATTCAGTACGCAGTGTAAGTGAGGAGCTCGTGCAGTAAGTCTAGTGGTGAAATTTCAGTGGACTCGAGTGATGTGACGTCAGATTGCTCGCATCTTTAATTTCTATTGCAGCAAAGCAGCCTGGGCTCTAAAGTTCAGTATGACGTCAGATTAACACACTCTCTCGTATTGTTGATCATCTAACTTTGTTGTTAACTTTTTTTAGAGTTCGCTTGGAGATTTGCACCGCTATTTCCACAAGAGCTTTGATTGGTAGTTTTTTACGACATTTTGTCGTATCTTTTTACGACATGTTGGCATCAATGTTTGCATTCTATATGCTGCTTATTGGCAGTTTTACGAGTTTAATGCAATTCGGTATTCAGGCTCCAGCGAAGGTATGTAGCAAAGTTGCTTTGACGACATTTTGTCATACATTTTTGCGACATGTTGGTTTCGTATATTTAACTTCGAACGTTTTCAGGGTAAAGCTCTTCCAATTATCGACTTCCAAGATACCTTTGAATTTTTCCTTGCATCAGGATGATGAGAGTGGGGACCAGTTGCACATATTTTTGGTCAACCCGAAGTGAGGTCGAAATAAGCAATAAAACTGACATAAATGTTTATACCACCTTTTAAATAGATATTGACCAAAAGATTCGGCCTTGAGATTTGAGAATAGTTTTCTTCTGCAATTAGCATAATAACATGAATGCCAGTTACTGTGAATAACAGATCACAAGAGCTACAAAAAAGAAAAAACGAAGGCTGTTTGGGGAAAAAGAAGTCGAAATAAGATAAAAGGGGTTTTGCGCTCAAAAATTGCTTAATTTTGTATCACATCTTTCCTCTTGGTTTTGCAGGCCCTCACAACTACCATTCTTGGAGACCAGAATCCTTCCAGCGCACATACTCGTGTTCCTCTACGAGGTAAGAATATTCTTTTCTGGCTCCTGGAAAAATCCCTGTATTCCAAGGAAAATTTTTAGCTGTTAAAGGCGTTAGATTTAATTGAAAACATGTTCATATTTTGTTTCCATGTTGTAAGATTGTGTTCCTATTTTCTATTGCATCATCGACAAGATGGGAAACCATACATACAGTGTCGCAATACTTTTTATAGCAAGCAAATTTTTGCGCTAACTGGAGCTATGTGCTAGATATTTTCATCTTACACTAATAACAGCAAATCACTCGATTCTAAGGAGAACTAGCAATGTTAACTACAAACGTAGTTGGTCTCTCTTAAATCTTATCGGACAATTTCTTACGTACATTCTCCAACGAAAGATTTTAACAATTAGTAAATTTTGATGAAGAACTTGGATCAATCCATGGTCCTAAACGTTTCTAAATTCGTATGAAAATTTTCATTTTTAAGTACTGAAAGTGTCTTAATTTTTTTTCTTATGTTGGGGTACCACTGTTACAGATATTTTTTCATTCTCAAGTTTCTGCTCAAGAGAACAGGTAGTTCTTGTGTTGAATATCATACTGTTCACATTATACAATTTGATGGCCATATTATTCTGTCTAATTATGATCTTTTGATTCACTTCTTGCCAACGTATGACTCAAAATTATTTATGTATTTCCAGGACTGCCATCAACTGCAACTGTTACTTCTGCATCCGACCGGCCAGAAACACCGACTTTGGACAAACCTTTGCAACCGACTGCACTCCCAACCATTGCAGTCGCGAATCGTGGGACTACAGTTGATCAAATCAGTTCTGCTAACCCGGGTCATGGTGATCAGGATGCGCTTGGGCCTAGCACACCGGTTCCTCTTTTGAAAAGGAAAGCTAAACACCCCATGAATAGACAGAAATCTGCTCATCATCGGAAGAAAGTTTCGCCTCCAAACAGGAACCCAAATAATCATCGGAAAAAAGTTTCGCCTCCACACAGGAACCCAAATCATGGCGGTTGGCGTGCTTTGAAAAAGAGTCTCGGCAAAGTTGGTTCGGATTTGGTTCAGGAAGATGACCGGATGATCGAAGAGGTCATTATTGAGAGTGAAGTTCACGTGAGAAGGGTGGTCACTGGTCAGACTGAAAGCACTGGTCTTACTGAAGAACACGATGAGTACTTGGAAGAAAACGAAGAGATCGCTCCAGGTAGCTAAACCACTACAACGGCATTTAAACCACTACAACGGCATTTAAACAAGTTGATTAAATAAATGTGCAGCGTGTGGCGAAGTATGAATAGCNATCGGAAAAAAGTTTCGCCTCCAAACAGGAACCCAAATAATCATCGGAAGAAAGTTTCGTCTCCAAACAGGAACCCAAATAATCATCGGAAAAAAGTTTCGCCTCCACACAGGAACCCAAATCATGGCGGTTGGCGTGCTTTGAAAAAGAGTCTCAGCAAAGTTGGTTCGGATTTGGTTCAGGAAGATGACCGGATGATCGAAGAGGTCATTATTGAGAGTGAAGTTCACGTGAGAAGGGTGGTCACTGGTCAGACTGAAAGCACTGGTCTTACTGAAGAACACGATGAATACTTGGAAGAAAACGAAGAGATCGCTCTAGGTAGCTAAACCACTACAACGGCATTTAAACAAGTTGATTAAATAAATGTGCAGCGTGTGGCGAAGTATGAATAGCAATAACAATCGATATATTCTATCTGTAAATACTTAAAACGCAATGGAAAAGATACTTTAAACGTATCGGACTGTGCCCTTCGTCAGTACTGACGACTGATGAAGTAAACTACTGACTACTGACGAAGGACACAGCCCGATACCTTTAGTGCATATTTTCTATGGCGTTTTAAGTATTTACAGATAGAATATATTTAAGCAAGTCGTTTCTAAAGCCCTGTCCAAATGGCGTTTTAAGTATTTACAGATGGAATATATTTAAGCAAGTCGTTTCTAAAGCCCTGTCCAAACTAACTTACTTTAGTTGCCAAACATTCGAGATTTGCTTGCCAAGCAAAATGTTTGTCCGTTTCGCCGTTTCGCCATATCGCAAAGCATTGCTCGACATATATTTTTGCTTGTGACGAGTAGAAAATGTTTGCGAACTTTTCCAAAAACATTGCCCAACACATTCAGCTTGATTCTACGTGTCAAGCAATGTTCTGCGATATGGCCTAATGAGAAAATCTTGCTTGGCAAGCAAATCTCAAGTGTTTTGCAAACATTGTTTGCTCGTTTGGCCAAGGCTTAGCAGATAGCGCAAATTTGTATTTCGTTGGTCTTACGACTTCCACAGTTGGTGACAGATAGTGACAATTTGGACATTGATTTTCGATAATTTTAGGGATATTCGAAACAATTATTTGTTAGCTTATTTTTGGCGAATTTATTTCAGCATCGAAATCCAAAATTAAAAACATTATATCAATATATAAAGTGTTAGTGAGACAACAGCTTTGAAATTAATTTGAAATTTGAAACAAATTTGTTATTTGGTGTTTACAGTATTATGTTTTTGACTCTCTCGGTATTTGCAATAGATAGCCAAGGCGAAACCAATGGCTCTATGGAAAATGAGGAAGAAAATTCAATTTCTGAAGCTTTTCAAGACGCTTCTGAAGACCTTGCTGCAAGAGCACGACGATCTGTTGGCCACAAAAGAAAGAAATGGAAATCGAAGAGAAAGGAAGGGAAGCCAAAGAACAGTAGACTAGTTGAAAAGTATGAGAAAGATTTATATCAAGAAAGTTCTAATGATGATGTCGATGATTATGACGAAGATTTGAAAGATAATGCGAATGTTCCGATATCGAAGGGAAATTTTGATGACCAGGATTCGAAGAAAGGTGATGAAACATCTTCCAGTAGTAAAAACCGTGGATCTGATCACATAGATGAGGAATCATCTGACAATGCCATCCAATCACAAGAAGATATCGATGGCGTTGATCCTGATGATCCTGATAAAAATGAAGATCAAGATGAAGGAGATTATCAGAGTGATTCTTCGAGTGATTCGAGTGATTCGAGCGATTCGAGCGAATCGAGCGATTCGCGATATGAAGATGCTTATCGGAAGGATTATAATAATGAAGATAGCAAAAGAAGATCGCTTGATGTTGATAAAGGTGGGTATTATTTTTATCATTACTGTTATCGTTATTATTAATTATCATAATTGTTATTATTATTATCATTAATTCTGTCGTTGGTGCAGTTATTCAAAGTTAAAAACCATAGCTAATTACAGCTAATATACCGGGCGTCNTTTGACTCTCCTGGTATTTGCAATAGATAGCCAAGGCGAAACCAATGGCTCTATGGAAAATGAGGAAGAAAATTCAATTTCTGAAGCTTTTCAAGACGCTTCTGAAGACCTTGCTGCAAGAGCACGACGATCTGTTGGCCGCAAAAGAAAGAAATGGAAATCGAAGAGAAAGGAAGGGAAGCCAAAGAACAGTAGACTAGTTGAAAAGTATGAGAAAGATTTATATCAAGAAAGTTCTAATGATGATGTCGATGATTATGACGAAGATTCGAAAGATAATGCGAATATTCCGATATCGAAGGGAAATTTTGATGACCAGGATTCGAAGAAAGGTGATGAAACATCTTCCAGTAGTAAAAACCGGGCATCTGATCACATAGATGAGGAATCATCTGACAATGCCATCCAATCACAAGAAGATATCGATGGCGTTGATCCTGATGATTCTGATAAAAATGAAGATCAAGATGAAGGAGATTATCAGAGTGATTCTTCGAGTGATTCGAGTGATTCGAGCGATTCGAGCGAATCGAGTGATTCGCGATATGAAGATGCTTATCGGAAGGATTATAATAATGAAGATAGCAAAAGAAGATCGCTTGATGTTGATAAAGGTGGGTATTATTTTTATCATTACTGTTATCGTTATTATTAATTATCATAATTGTTATTATTATTATCATTAATTCTGTCGTTGGTGCAGTTATTCAAAGTTAAAAACCATAGCTAATTACAGCTAATATACCGGGCGTCCCAAACTTATGTTCCCTCGTTTGATATATTTTCCCGTTACTTAGATTCTGACGCCTTGTTTTTTGCTATAGACCAAGAAAACTCGGAGTTGTAAATTAAGAAAGATCCCATTTTAGCCTAAACTGTGGGTGGAGATTCTGTAAAAAGGATACAGTGTCAATTCCGAATTAAGCACGGCTAAATCGTACCTGGGTGCCAGAACCATCTGGGGTAGGAAGAGGGATGCACTTTCTTAGACCCTGTTTACACAGTAACGGAACGTTTAGGTCCTTGAGTGATAGCAGATACTGTATAGTTCTGAAAAAGTCAACCTGTTTAAATATTAGTGATTATTATTATTATTATTATTATTTGATCCGTCACAATATCGTAACGTTTCATTCCCGTTTACACAATGACGGATCTAACTCGTATCGGTACGCCGTTGTGTTTACACTGTACCGGAGCGATGGGGGACTTCATAGCTTGAGTATGCGCAATGCAGTTACTTGTGTATTTTGGCGGTAAACGAGAGAAAACACAAATCCCCAGAACGCCCTCGTTTTCGTAGCGCATCAATCTTGTGACGGCAAAGGCGTTTACACAGTGCCGGATCACCGGCGCTCCGCTTTCCTAGCCGTATCAAAAACGATACGGCTAACCGTATCAAAAATGTGACGGATCCACTTGGCATGTGTAAACGGAAGGCCTTTCCGTAACAGTTTTGTAACGGATCCAAAGCATTCCGTTAATGTGTAAACGGGGTATTAGGGTATAGGTAGGTGTGACACCCAGGGTATGCTAAATCGTCACCACTTCTTGATTTGTAGGGTATGTCATTGGTTGCAAGTAAGTCCTTCATAGAAACAGGGTTTGAATTTTATTTGTTTGTTTATAGAATCTGTTGACAAAAACCAAGGAGACAAAGACGATGAGACAGATGAGGATGGTGAAAGGGAAGGTGGTGATTCTGAAAATTATGAAGAGAAGAATTACCAAGATGATGATCAAGGCTCTGTTGATAAATACGATAATGAAGACAATTACGATAAAGAGGATAATGATGGTGATGGAGATCAAGGCAATGAGTCCACGGGTGAAGGTGAAATGACTGATACTGGTGAATCAGATCATCCTAAAGAAGATGGCCAAGAACAAGAAGAAGGTAGGATTTGTCTTTGGCATTTCATTCAGCACCTTAAAGGGAATAAATAATGGTAGACTCATTCCAAAAGTCTCTTGTTTCTCTCCCCGATTTGTCGCTACAACAGAAGATCTGAATATCGCCTCAACTGAGGAGATAATAACAACAACAACGAGCGAAAGTTAGAGGGACTTATATAATGAGTCTAAGGTAATGGTAAATGGATTTGCCTATGAATAAGACGAAGAATACACCTAGACTCATTCCAAAAGTCTCTTGTTTCGCTCCCCGAACTGATTTGTCGCTCGTTTCTTTAAAGTTCATTGCATAGAAGAAGAGCTAACTTAGATATGAAAATTTGTTTGGTCGAAATTGGTCTTTCCGTTCCAGAATTACAAGCGATTTTAGTAAAATTGTACTTCGCAAGATTGGTAAAATATGCCTTCAATTAGATTCATATTCATGCACGCGTGACCTTCTAAACCATGACAAACATATTATTCCTCTATCACAAAATGCATTGTGTTACAGCACAAAAGGAAAAACTAATGTTACTTATGTTGTATCCCTTGGGGACTAGTCATTCAAATTGTCATTGNTACTAGCGTTATTTTTCACCAAATGGCTATATCACAAACTCGCAAATAAAATATGGAAAGAAATAATCGACTTTAACACAATATATTTGTATAACTAATTCAACCTTTCTTCTGCAATATAAAACTTCAACACTCCCGATTTGACTTGTTTTTCACCAGAATATTGCTTGCTAAACGCCCCACTTTTTTTCTGACTCACCTGGTATATATTGCTGCATACTTCATGATGGAACATCTCGTCAGATTCTTTATTTTGTTTACCCGGTAGTCTTTAATTAGCTTGTTATTTTATATTGAAGCAGCTAGTTCAAATCCTCTCTCACCATCTGTTTTTTTATATCAGAATGACCGATAAACCATTGATCATGGACTGGCTTGATCATTATACTTTTTAAACTTTCCAGAGAACTATCGAAAAAATTGGACCTATCCAAAAGTTTTGGCAGGGCAAACTTTGGGACGGGCTAAAATTTTCGGTTTGAAAAAGTTTCGGACAAGGGTTTATCTGGAACTTTGTCCCACCGAAATTTGTGTTGTTAATGTACTTACAGCCCTAGAGCTGCTTCATTGAACAGCCTACTATTCATGAATTAATTATTTTTATCGTTATTATTATGTAAGGTGGTGGTGATTATGATGATGATGAAAAGCAATCTGAAGCTGAGGAAGAATTAGAAAACCTTGATCAGGAGGACAATGATGAAGAGTCTTCTAATGATAAGAACGAAGAAATGGAAGGAAATGAGGATGATAACAATTGGGATGAAACTGATGATGATGAAAATAAGAATGAAGAGGGTAAATACCAAATAGACCTTATAGATATTCTTTAAAAGAGTCTGGATCGAGCGATATTTTATACATTTTTATTGGAGATGGTCAGTTGAGCGGTCTTTGAGCTGCTATCACTACTGTGCACATTCAAAAATTCGTCAAATTTCTTCAAAATGTATCAAAATATCGCTCGATCTAAAGACCTTGTAAAATAGCTGAAGGTTTATTTGTTAATTTTGGACGAAAAATGAGGCCAATTGGCTTGCAAGTATCTGAAAATTTTGCAAAATGATTCAAACCACTTGAAAAATCATTTGATGTAAACTTAATCAGTTTAACAACGAACTGAGCCATATGCCTGTGTCTGAGTAAGTCCTCTATGGGATAGAGCGAGGAAATATAGCAACAATTTGCTCAGTGGAAATGAGGCATTTGAACGCAATGTTAGTGACCATTTGCAATAGGCCTAAACTAGGAAACTAACGTTGTTCCTTTGAAAAGATGCTGCAGAAGATGGCACAGGACTGCAAAGCAACCAAATAAACACTTAGGAAGGTAATTAAATTTTTAATCCCGCCTTCGTGCGTTTGCATTAAGATAGCAACCCATTTGTTTTCACCGTATCTAGGCATGTGACGTCGTCTCCCTTTACTCTGTTGGTTGGAACATAGACTTTCATTTCAGAGGCTTTCAAAGAGGTAAGGAATTTTTGGAACACGGAACATCGAATAGTTGTATTGCATTGACCCTCTTATTCTCTGCTGTGCAGGTATCGAAGAAGACGAGGAAGGTCGTGGTGAAGATTATGAAAATTCTGATCAGGAAGAACAAGGAGATGATAGCAGAAAAAGAAGATCAACTGATGATTACAGGAATACGCACGACTTCTTCCTTAATGGGTACTTGAAGCAAAATGATCATGAAGATGAAGACAGAGTGCGTGCACGAAGAGCATATCAAGAAAGTTGGGAGCTCGTAACAAGGTCTGCTGGAAGTGATGAAGAGTATCGCGATCTCAAGGAGCGTATCAAAAAAGAATATTATGGTCTTTCTATAGAAGATAAAGGAGAATTCGAAGATGAAGGAGAAGTCGAAGATGAAGGAGAAGTCGAAGATAAAAGAGAAGTCGAAGAAAGCAGAGGGAATAAAACAGGAGATGCTTCAGGTTTTGACAATGGCTTGAAAGGGAATGTATCGTCTGGTGAAGCGCAACACCCAAATGAAACTGTGCCGATGGATCTCGAAGAGCAAATCAAGCAAGGACAACAATCTGGTACCAATATGCCGAAGGCGGTTGAGGGACACATTGTCTTCGAGAATGCCAGCACATCTGATGAAGTTTCTGAAAAAACTGGAGTAAAAGTGTCGGAAAAGTGGGATGGGGATAGTCCTGCTGAAGAGGAAGAACAGAATGATGTATTCTATGACAACATAACAAGGTTAAAATTGAACGAGACTCATGCACAGAAAGAGGAGGAGAAAAACCCAGTAAATAGTGATAGGAAAATTCAGGAGCAAGTTTATGAGGAAATGGTAAATAAAAATGAAGGCATTAGTGTCAAGGAGACTGAGAGAACAGTGGCAAATGGAGAGCAGAGTGATGGTACCAATGAGAATATGAGCCGCACGAAGATACGTGAGGGTCGTATGAAAGAAGATGAAGGAAACACAAAGATGCATGATGATGGCCTAATTCAGGAGCAAATTTCTGCAGAATCTGTTAATAAAACAGAAAATATTCTTGCCAAGGAGACCGAAAAGAAGGAGATACATGAAAGGCAGAATGATGCACCTATTCAGAGAAATATGGGAGAAGAAATCGTGGATTTTGTAAAGACAGAAAAGATTGGTGACTTCGTCAATGATATATCTACCCTGGAGCAACACGTTGAAGTCAATGAAACCAAAACTGACGACCGTGTAGTCAAGCATGATGAGAGTATGAAAAAGGAACTTGAAAAGCTGAAGGAAGTTGCTCATGGTCGTGTCGAAGATGGAGATGATGATGATGATGCTTTGGTTCAGATTGAAGAGGATAATAGTGACAAAATTGGTACTGTCGTGTTTCAGGACAAGGACGAAGCAAGCGAAGGAGATAAGTTTGTTGACATAGGGGCAAAGAAAGGGGAAGACGGAGAAGGGAAAGGTGAAAGTGATCAAAATGAAAACACAGGGGAACAAGAAGGGGAAGATGAAGAAGATTCCGAGGACGACATAAACGATGACGATGTCCTTGACTTTGAGGATGATCCTTATGATGATGATAAATCGTATTTCAAATATGACGTAGAGGCACAGAGATTCAGGCGAGCAACGTGGAATAATGATGATGATGATGGATACGAAGGGGATAATTATGTTGATGGAATGAATGAATATGCACCGGATGATAATGATGAAAGGGAAGACCCTCATTACATTGAAGAAAGAAGTTTGGATTATGATGATTATGATAAACAGTTTGATGACATGATCCAAGAACAAAAGAAGAAAGGTCAGAATTAAGTTTTGAAAACTTTGAAATCCGTTGCTTTGCTTTTGATTGACACACCAGTGCAAAGTGATTAGTGATTGCAGACACATGATTATGCGGTCAATAGCTTAGTCGTAGACATAAATAAATCAAGCCACGACCAACTCAATCTCTCACTCAATCACTCATAATCACTCAATCACGGCCATGTCTAACTCAATCACTGTGCATGCGAAAAGGGGTTGTTGAGAGAAAACCGGAGTATATATTGAAAAGCAAGCAGCTCCACTTTGTTTTCATCTACTCTCGAACACGAAATCCAATTCCGAGGCATCAGAGTATCATCAGTGATGAGAAGGATAAATCTAATCCAATTTTTTTCATCCAGTTCGGAAATTTAGAAATAGTCTAAAGATTATAATCCTCGTGTATTTTTATGTTCAGTCATTTTTCTTACATTTTTCATCAAGATTCGTCGTGGACTGTAGCAAGCAGTTTTTTACGACATAGCACCGTACTTTTTTCCCTCTCCAAAACAAAATGTGAAAGAATTAATTCACTGTTGTTGTGGTTGAATCACTGAAAAATCTGAAAAAATTAAACTGCACAAAGTTATTTCATGTATCTGTTTGTATAAAACCAAACCAACAAGAAAATTCATCTCTTCTCGTTTCTCCTCAGATGAAGTCCAAGAAAGGAGAAAAAGAGACTTAGAAGCCTCTAACAATGAAACAAAGATAGATCCATTATGGCTTGCCGAAAGTACAGATGTGATGTTCGATTTGGACGCTGCCAAGGAGCAAATTAACGGGATGAAGGAAAAGAATGTGGAGAAACTTGCTAGTGCCGCTGCGAAGGCGTTAAAAGCTGTAAATGCTATAAGAGAGATTATAAAGACCAGTATAAAAGAGAAAAATATGACGTCAGATGAAGTTCGTGGTGCTTCCCTAGAAATGGATCTCTACAGCTTTGTCAGCACCAAGAACGGCTGTGCATTTCCAGGAACTGTATACGGAAGTGATGATGCGGAAGTAGATGAAAGAAATGAAGAATCTGACGCATGGTTTGATAAGGATTTGGATGATTGTGATGATGCCAAAGATATCTATCCGACGAAGCTTGATGATACAGATCAAGACTTGCATGAAACTGAATCATCAGGAAAGATTCCCGAATCCACAAATTCCTCAAAAGAAGAAATTGAAGACAGTTTGAGAAATGATCAGCAAAAACCAGATGAAATCTCACACAAAAAAACAAGACTGGATTTGGGAAGCCGAGAGACTTCAGCAAAACCCAGTAAATTCTTCACTGCACCTTTGCCTTTATTAGCCGTCGTAGATTCTTTTAAGAACAAACAAGAGTCGAAAAGTGCAGCTGATGAGGAAAAAGTTCGTGAAGCGAAAGAAGGAGTTATTGTTCATGTAAACTTGACTAAAGACGAGGAAACTCCCTTTTCCTTATTGTTTTCCTCTGAAGATGAAAGCACAGATTCTGAAGCTGGAATCTCAGGTGCTGAAAGAAAACTGAAGACAAATAGGGATGGGGAGAATGAAAACAAACAACTTTATGACCGTTCTCAAAGGGGACCTCAAGAGCAAAAGAAACATCTTCATTCAAAAGAAGTGTACGAGAAAGTAAAGCAACGTGCGATAGAAAGNATGATGCGGAAGTAGATGAAAGAATTGGAGAATCTGACGCATGGTTTGATAAGGATTTGGATGATTGTGATGATGCCAAAGATATCTATCCGACGAAGCTTGATGATACAGATCAAGACTTGCATGAAACTGAATCATCAGGAAAGATTCCCGAATCCAAAAATTCCTCAAAAGAAGAAATTGAAGACAGTTTGAGAAATGATCAGCAAAAACCAGATGAAATCTCGCCAAAAAAAAGAAGACTGGATTTGGCAAGCCGAGAGACTTCAGCAAAACCCAGTAAATTCTTCACTGCACCTTTGCCTTTATTAGCCGTCGTAGATTCTTTTAAGAAGAAACAAGAGTCGAAAAGTGCAGCTGATGAGGAAAAAGTTCGTGAAGCGAAAGAAGGAGTTATTGTTCATGTAAACTTGACTAAAGACGAGGAAACTCCCTTTTCCTTATTGTTTTCCTCTGAAGATGAAAGCACAGATTCTGAAGCTGGAATCTCAGGTGCTGAAAGAAAACTGAAGACAAATAGGGATGGGGAGAATGAAAACAAACAACTTTATGACCGTTCTCAAAGGGGACCTCAAGAGCAAAAGAAACATCTTCATTCAAAAGAAGTGTACGAGAAAGTAAAGCAACGTGCGATAGAAAGAGCAAGGAAAATTGGTGAATCTTGGGTTTCTAAATTGCTTGTTAAAAATCGCAAGAATACACAGGATGTGCCAGCTATGAATTCAAGGAAAAGTGCACCTTTGGGAGAAAGTAGTGCTGGAGAAATAGCCGCTGACGACTTCAAATCCAAAAGAAAACATTCTTCAACAGAGCGATCTAAAACAGCAAACAGCGATGCCAAGGTGTGGATTTGTCATGAGTAATGTTTTTACTTACTCAGTAGACTTTTAAAGTTGAAAATGATAAAGTGAGTGATGCGTGCAGGAAAATTGTCAGGATTTGCTAAAGAACTTTTTCGCACAGGCAATTTGAGCATGGGCGCACCTAAGGGGGGTTGTGGGGGTTGCAACCCCAGCCCTTTTCGGCAGAGAACAAAGGAAAACAAGCATGTGAAATAAGTTCATAGTGCTAAAGAGTTTGCAGATGCCCCACTTCTACCATACAACCCCCCTGCCCTTAAAATTTCCTTGTTGCGCGCCTGATTGAGGAACTTTCGAATGAGCTAATTGTTGACAGTTTACCCGTGACAATCTTTTCCTCAGGTTATCATTCCACGTTTTAGATCAGACGAGCTCCGCTCCAAAAGTTAACGGAATTTTTCAAACAGATTTCAACCAAGCCCATATATTATCTCGATTTATACGGCTCTACGGTAGGTAGACACAGTTAAAAAAAAGTTTTTCCAAGTCGTTGACGTTCTAAACTTTCAACAAAATTTTTCCTTCTTCACCCTTGCGTAGATTTGGAATGAAGATAGTCAATCGTATTTATCTGAAGGTGTTGCCGAAAACCAGCGTGGATCCAACACTGTCAATAATGACAATATTACATTTTCCTTCGAGGAGAAAGATGAGCAAATCAAGGTTAGTCAACTTTTCAGATTTCTTTTGTTGTTCTGTGTCTTAGACGTACAAGGTAGTACAGATAGGACTAAAAATTTTCGACTTGCAAGTCTTGTGATTTTGTACGTCTATTTGTTCATCTATCCCGACGGTTTTTCGAAGACAAGTTGTTTGTCTACCCGGACAAGTCATCAAAAATCCGACTTAAAATCACACCATACGATCAACTGCCAGACGACTTGTCCATCCACAGGTGGTGCCAGCCCTGAAAAAGTGGGGTGGACACCCGGTGGACACAGAATAGAATTGATCGATGCACAGGAGGCCCAATGTATAGCAGTGAGAGGGCCTTCGCAAGTACTACATATGAATGTTTCTTGCCTATAATTCATATGACAGTTATTTCGTTTTTTTACTTTTTGTTTCCTTGCTTTTGGGCAATCAAATACAGCGCCTCGAAGAAGGCTAACCATCAATAATGTGTGTGGTATGGAAACCCGTCTGTTTTGAATTGCATTACTACTGTACTGCAGTATCTATGTATAATATAAAGACTTTATATTATACATAGATACTGCAGTACAGTAGTAACGCAATTCAAAACAGACGGGTTTCCATACCACACACATTATTGATGGGTAGCCTTCTTCGAGGCGCTGTATTTGATTGCCCAAAAGCAAGGACACAAAAAGTAAAAAAGACGAAATAACTGTCATATGAATCATAGGCAAGAAACATTCATATGAAAGTACTTGCGAAGGCCCTCTCACTGCTATACATTGGGCCTCCTGTGATCGATGCTGACGATTCAGCGTTGCCAGTTGTTAATGTTATGGAATTTCGAGCTTCAGTTTCACTTGAAATAAAGGGTGTGTTTGATTGGTACCAAATCTGAAAACGGTAGACTTGGTAGACTCGGAATTTGTGTTTGATTGGCCCCGAAATTCTCAAAACGGTAGGTTTGGTAGGTTTGGAAGGCCTTCTGAACCTTCTGCTCCAAAAAAGGCAGAATGTTTGGCAGACTTCGGAGAGAAGAGTTCGAATCGAATACAGTATTCGGCCTATCGAATCGAAGCCATCAGTCTATATTGTACTGTTATTCGAGATCATCCGAATACTGTGTTCGAAGTACAGTAAAAACCCGCACATAAGAACCTATGTTTTTGAAATCAGCCTGTTTGGGTTCTTATTTGTGTGGGGGTATTGCAAAATCAGGGTGCAGGTTCTTAACATGGGGTATAGGTTCTTAGATATAAAAAAATAGATATCAAGAAGTTTAAATGTTGTGCTACATCTGTATAACTAATGCACAATATAACTACAGTATATGGAGCATTAAGACTCATTATCTATACCTGTGCGCAAATTGCAATATACTTTCATTACATTGATCAATTTCATGGCCGATTTTGCTTTTCTTTATTTTTTATGTAAACCAAAATCTTTTAATAAGAACCTGAACAGAAAATCAGGGTGAAAAAGTTCTTATATCTAGGGTTAGAAATTCAAAATTTCAGGCTGTAGGTTCTTAATAAATGAAGGTTCTTATGTGCGGGTTTTTACTGTATCCAAAACCTGCTGTTTTAAAGATTTTTGTGTTTGATTGGGAAATATATTTCCGTCTCTGCAAAGTCTACTGTTTTCAGAATCTAGTAGGTTTGGAATTACCAATCAAACACGCCCAAAGAAACCTCTTCGCCTTACCAGATTTGAGGTTTGGATCGAGCAGTTCAAACTATTAAATCGTCAATATTCGAACTCTAAACAATTGAAATCGAATTTGATTTTCGATCCGAATTGCTCATTCGAATCTCTTTTCCTACTTGTTGACAAACTGTATACAGTAACAGTATCTCAAAGTTTTAAGTTTTTTATCTTTTGTAGGTTGTACCGGTAAAGAAGATTGAGACCTATCAGACATATCCAAACAAAGCAAGAAAGACGTAACTGTAGACATAAATGCATTTTTTATTTAGACCTTCAAGTTAGTGAACACTGAGTAGAGGAATTTGAAATTGTACGTGATATTAAATTTTCGTTGTTCTTTCAATTTTATGATTTTATGCGTCTCTTGATTGCAACAGGGTCTAGCTCATCAAATTTTTTTTTCTCCTTCAAATTATCTGAACTAAAATTTGTTTTGATTTGCTTGCTTCATTATTCATCAAAACACGTGAAAATAATGCCCAAATAATGCCAGGAGCCGTGAGATTGTGTTTTTTCTCTATAGTTTTCGAGCAAAGCAAGAACTTTAGTCATGATTTGAAAGCGAAAAAGTCTTTTAACAATTAAAAAAAATTGACAACCAGTTTTGTTGACTAAACTTTGGTAACAAAACAAAGAGATGAAAAACAACATTTTTGAGTAACTCGCAAAAGTTTTGGGGAACATAAATGATACATCGAAACCCTGTGGTTAGTTCTATTGCAACCATAGCAACAAAGATCAACTGAATCTGAGATTCGGTTAAAGATGTCGGACGAAGAGACTCGAGAGAGCAGTCGAAATGATGAAAACCAACCGCCAGAAGAAGATGCAGAAGAGAAAAAGATAACTTTGGTGGATGCTACACATATATTGAAAGCAGTAGCATTAAAACAGTATGGAGAGAGACATGCAGGGGACCAGAGTGAAGGAGAGGATAGGGAAGTAGAAGAAGACCGTACAGGTGGGGGGAGTAGGCCAAGTGGCGAGGAAAAAACTGCAACTGGTCAATTGATATCAAGAGAGGGCGAAAAAGATACAATATCAGGCTCTGTTACTGTAGATGAAAGGCCGGAAGGGCAGGGATTAGGAGAGAAAGGACATTCAAGCCAGGTGAAACCGAATACTGGTGGAGGATTAGATGAAAACCAAGCTAATATTAATAATTCAAAGCTAGAAATTGGTGACCTTGGAGACGGTTTAGTTGCAGGAGAAGCAAAAGACAGTGGGCCTAAGGATGAGAAAACAAGCAAGGGTATAGAGAAAGAGAAAAGTGGTGAATCTGCGAAAGTTGTTATAAAAGGAGACCAGGAAGGTGGGAAATTTGACAAGAACACTGCTATAAATTCTGAGTCTTCTGAAAAAGAAAGAAGTGTGCCATCAGAGGAGCAGACAACATCAGGCAAAACAGAGGAGCAGACAACGTCAAGCAAAACAGAGGAGCAGACAACGTCAAGCAAAACAGAGGAGCAGGCAACGTCAAGCAAAACAGAGGGTCAGACTGATCACAAAATTGAAGGTGTTGGAAGTGTAGGAAGGAAAGCCTCCAGTGAAGAAAAAGTTGCCTTGGATCAGGCACCAAGTGGAGGACATAAAAGTGTCAGTGATCAGAAATCAGATTTGAGTACTAGCAACTCAACTAACCGTAAGAGATCTGATGGCAACTCTGATGGGAAAACAGTAGCAGAGGAAATAGAAGGAAGTAAAGAGAGCCAACAAATGGATGGTGACTCTGATGGGAAAACAGTAGCAGAAGAAACAGAAAGAAGTAAAGAGAGCCAAAAAATAGATGGTGACTCTGATGGGAAAACAGTAGCAAAAGAAACAGAAAGAAGTAAAGAGAGCCAAAGAATAGATGGTGACTCTGATGGGAAAACAGTAGCAGAAGAAACAAAAAGAAGTAAAAAGAGCCAAAGAATGGACGGTGACTCTGATGGTCAAGTGGTAGCAGGAGGAAATAGAAAAACTAAAGAGACTAAAAAAACAGAGGATGCTGCAGATAAAGATTCAAAAGTTGATGAGAATACGACTGATGACTCTGTAACTAACAGCGAAAAATCATCAGAGCAAATCAAAAGTGATAATACAGAGGGAACAAAACAACAATCAGAGAAAACAGAAGATAAAGAGGCTTTGCCAAGAGGAGAAAATGAATCTCAAGCTATCAGTGAAAATCAGAAGGATAGTAAAAATAAGGATTTGATGATGGAGAAAAATGCCACTAAACCTGATGCCCCTTCTAGTCAAGAAATAACTGGAGATGATGTGGAGCAAAATGCAGACATCGAAGGAAGCATTGTAAAATCAGAAACCACAGGAGTAGCTGCTATTCAAAATGAGCAAGTGGGATCAGATAACACAGAACAGAAAGAAGAAACAGATGTAAACATGGCTGCAACAGCAGATAAAGTTGCGAGAGCTGAAGAAGATTCCAGTGGTGTGACATCTAATGATGGATTAAAAGATGCTGAAGGGAGACGAGAAATTGAAACTGATGGTGAAGGGAAACGAGAAGTTGAAACTGATGCTGAAGGGAAGCGAGAAGTTGAAACTGATGGTGAAGGGGAAAGAGAAATTGAAACTGACGGTGAAGGGAAAAGAGAAATTGAAAATAAAGGTGAAGGGAAAAGATATGATGATGATTCTGAACCAGAGTCTATAGAAAGCAGAGCAGGAGCTGAAAGCAACAAAATTGTGCGAGTTGCAACTGGTATTGAAGTTGATGGAGACATTGGGAGTGAAACTTCTAAGGAAACTATAGACAGTAAATCTGAGATAGCCTTTGGTGGAATTGCAACTGATAAAGAACCTTCTAGTTCTGGAGATTCACACGAAACAGAAGAATCTGTAGGAGACCAGGCAAGCAAAGCACAATTATCAGCTGATAAAAGTAGAGCTAGAACAAAATCTGTTTCGTCTGTTTCGGTAATTGAGAAGCTTCATTTATCAGAAGACGCTGCCGAAAAGGGTAAGAGTGTTAAACTTAAGAGGTCACGTGTTCAACTTCAGCAGCCACCAAAGCAAGAAGAAGAAGAAGAATTAAGTGATGAAACGACAGAAGAAGAAGATGCAAATGATGAAACTAAAAGTGAAGAAGATGTGATTGATGAAATCAAATGTGAAGAAGATAGTGCTTCAGAAGAGGAGGTTGATCATGGAGGTTAGTTAATTTCTGCGAAGCAGCATAGTCTTCTTGGTCCATAGTTTTGCAATGGATTTTGTCTGTTTGTTTTCAACAATTTTTGCAGACCTTATTGTGCATAGGTTCCAAATCTTTAAAATGTTGGTGTAAAATTATGTGACCTATTGCTTTGAATGGAATAGCTTGAAAGAAACTTTAGCTACTATGCTATAACTCTACCATTGGACCTTTCAGAAATCTTCAATATTTTCAGAATTAGAGTGTTTTCTTTTTTTTAAGAATTCAAGAATTGTGAAAAAAACTTAAAACCGTCATAATTTCTTCTGAACTTTTTGAGGAAAAGTAGAATAATTTTCAACTAGAACATAGTTCATAAGTGTCTACAATATGGTATCAAGCAAAAGTCTTCCACTCGTATGGTTTACGATTTAGAAATTTCAATTCAAAGAAATGGGTCACAGAATTTTACACCGACCATTTTTGCGCCAATTAAAAGAATTGGAACCTATGCTACCTAATTGTGGTTGTCAAATGATATCACAGCAGTCAACAGCATACGCAATATGGAAAGTACGTATGATATCAATATCTTATTTTTGCATAGCAAAAACAATATCATATGCATGGACAATTAACTTAATTAAAAGGCAATATACCAACCAATTTGTCATGCAAGCAACTGTAACTATTTTTGGAGTTGGGACTCTAGAGGATTCTTACGTGAAGCCATTGCCTGCAAAAGTTGCTTTGACCACAATCATAAACATTTTGACAACAATTTTTTTGAGTAAACGCAGTATGCAGCACTCTCTGACTATTGTTATTGCAAGTTTTATATATATTGCTTTTATGGCCTACAGACCTTTCATACGTTTGTATCACAAGAATTCTTAAGAATTCTTTAGAACTTGTAGGCCGGGATTCTTCAGAAGTTGTAACAACATTTGAGGATTCTTTAGAGGTTGTAAGAATATATGATTATTCTAAAGATGGCAGCAAGACACTTTTTACCAAGATGCATTCCAATTATGAATCTTTGACAATTCTATACCTGCAGGATTTAATAAAGAACACAATGCATCTTGGTAAAAAAATCCTCTGCACCATAATCTTGTATTCTTGAGAATTATTTTAAGAATTCTTACAAACACTTTATATTCTGATAGGGATTCTTGAGAGGCAGGAGAAGATTGTTTGTGTTTAAAGATGTCTTTTGAGTGCAAAAAGAATTCTTGCCCAGAGAGAAAGATCTTTAGAAAGATTCTTTTCATAAAAACTATTTTTAGGAAGGCAAGAATAAGACGTCTTTCTTACAAGAAGTCTTTAGGGGTATGAAAGCCTTTGAAACGAGAATTCTAGCATTCAAACAATTTTCTTGAGCATTCTTAAGAATTTGTAGGGAAGAAACAAGATTATAATGTGCACAAAGCCTGGTAGCTACAGTACACTGAGTGCACTATAGCTACTTCCATCGATTTTTTTTAGAATTTGTTATTTTATGCAAGCCACTTCTTAGTGAACCATTTTACCTGAACTTATTTTTATCCTTTACAATAATTCTTTCGCTGTAGGTGAAAACATTGAAGTTGAGCTGTCGGATCACAAAATGGCTGCTGATTTTTATTATGATGATGATGATTTTGTTTCAAAACCAACCGCAACTGAAGGAATTCCTCTCGATATGTTCAATCTTTAGTATCCTTTCAGTGCGTAGTAACTAGTAAGAATTATCAGCGCTATTTTATCATAGAATTGGTGAAAGATTTTTTAATATGGAGCTAATAAAGATGTAACAATGATAAAAAAATGGAAAAATGCACTTAAAATGTTAGCTAATCTGCTTAAAAGTTGATGCAAAAATGGAAATATTTTATTTGGCACTGGTAAAAAGCAATTTTTATCTCTAATATCATAACCTTTACCATCCTCTCAGTTTATTCTCCATTCAAAGCTCATATTCATTAAAATGTTAAGAAACCAATAATTAGGTGAGCACTTTCATCACAGAATAATTTAATACATATCTCTTAAACCATACATATTGAACAATTATTGTTCAATATGTATAATTTAAGAGATATGTCTTTTATCCCCTTGGCCAGGCTATTGAAAGGAAAGCACCAATTTATTAATGTCTTTGATGATACTTTCTCGCTTTTAGTAGTACCACATCTCTGAATAATATACTGTAATTTCTATTGAACTAAGACAATTTTTAGTTCAATAGAAATTTAAAGGAAGAAGGTAAAGGCAACAACACGGTTATGGAGCATGTTGTATATTATGCATTTTGTTAAAAACCCACAGTGTCTTCATTCATTGCTTGTGTAGAAAATTGTATTCCTTGACACTGATTAGCCATTCGTTTGGATTTGAATGCACAAAAAGATCGAATTTGCACATGTTGGACAATGACAATCTGATTTTTGCTGCTGGAAACATCGCTCAGATTATCAACATCAAAACGAATCCACATATTTATATTAGAAGTAGATCTGGAGGTGGAATTGGGGCTGTTGCTGTAAGTCGGTTTTGACTGTCAAACTTTTTATTTACTTCACAAAGATTTCTCGTTGCCAAACAAACATCATCGTTAAAGTGTTGTTCTTTGAGAAGCAACACCATGAAGGATTCCACGAATGATGATGAAAAAGGACATTTCAAAATGATAAATTGCCTTTGACGACAAATTTTCAACAGAATCAACNTGGCCAGGCTATTGAAAGGAAAGCACCAATTTATTAATGTCTTTGATGATACTTTCTCGCTTTTAGTAGTACCACATCTCTGAATAATATACTGTAATTTCTATTGAACTAAGACAATTTTTAGTTCAATAGAAATTTAAAGGAAGAAGGTAAAGGCAACAACACGGTTATGGAGCATGTTGTATATTATGCATTTTGTTAAAAACCCACAGTGTCTTCATTCATTGCTTGTGTAGAAAATTGTATTCCTTGACACTGATTAGCCATTCGTTTGGATTTGAATGCACAAAAAGATCGAATTTGCACATGTTGGACAATGACAATCTGATTTTTGCTGCTGGAAACATCGCTCAGATTATCAACATCAAAACGAATCCACATATTTATATTAGAAGTAGATCTGGAGGTGGAATTGGGGCTGTTGCTGTAAGTCGGTTTTGACTGTCAAACTTTTTATTTACTTCACAAAGATTTCTCGTTGCCAAACAAACATCATCGTTAAAGTGTTGTTCTTTGAGAAGCAACACCATGAAGGATTCCACGAATGATGATGAAAAAGGACATTTCAAAATGATAAATTGCCTTTGACGACAAATTTTCAACAGAATCAACGAGCTATTATGTCCCTCGTTGCCATGATCTGCAGAATAGTCTGTTCTCATTAAAATGATTTCAGCCCTCTTATGGCACAGAAATGTTGATAAATTAACTGTAGACCAATATTGATTATTTAAGCTTCAACAGCAATCTGACTTCATGCTGTTGGTTTTATTTTGTGACAGCATTTATAGGTTGCAGTTACTATTTCTTCGATCTTCTCTACTTTTAATTTCCTTGATACAATTTGAATTGAAGAAAGTGTGAAACATATTCCAGAACTGCATTCGAGACGCTTGTTGGATCGAAATCTGAATCGATTTATCATCTTGATTTTCTGTAAATGTCTCTGCTTGTTTGCTTTCGTGGCCGGAGATCCGAAAGTAAACAGCTTTTAAATGTCATTTTTGCTGAGGAAGGAGAAAATGTAGCTTCGTGTCGAGAACCAGTTTTAACGAGTTCTTAGCGGAGCAGCATCCGTTGTTCTGCTCTAGTTAACCATAAATTTTAATTTCTGTTGTTATTATCAATTTCTCTTTTTGTAGGTGCATCCTTCAAGAAGATACTTTGCAGTAGCAGAAAAGGGAGTAAAACCAGACATTGTAATCTACGAATATCCTTCACTTAGAGTATATCGCATTTTACGCGAGGGAACCGAAAGGGCCTATGCAAATCTCGACTTCTCCCCGAACGGTGATAAACTTGCTTCAGTTGGCAGTGCTCCTGATTTCATGTTGACAGTTTGGGATTGGATACATGAGAATATTGTCCTAAGATCGAAAGCTTTCTCCCAAGATGTTTTTAAAGTTGCATTTTCACCTGAAGATGAAGGTCATTTGTGTACAAGTGGAACAGGCCATATCAGGTTTGAATTTATTACAGACATCGTATTAAACTTATCTGGTTCACAACCAAGAAGATTTACTAATATTTTACGACATTTCCTGACACTTGATAAGACTAAGCTTTAGATACCAGCTTCCTTGATTTTTGAAACGTGATAATGCCTCAGTAAAACTGTTTATCCTCCAATTCTCGCATGAACGCTTATGTGACAACACTGTGACAAGCCGTTCAGACGAACTTCGATGTTTGATATTTCCAAGGTCATTGATAATGCTGCAATATGATGCTTTCAAAGATGGGAATCAAGTTACGAGAGACTCTGCCATTCGAACAGAAGTTAGAGAAAGAGGCTGAATGTTTTCATAGCAGGACCTCCGAAGGAAAGCAAAAACGCTTTATTGTCAAAATGTCCCTTTTGTCGAATTGAAATATTTCTGTAACATTCCAAAACTTGGTTTTAGATTTGCTAAATGAAACTTACATTTATTTTTTCATTCAGATTCTGGACAATGGCGCACACTTTTACAGGCCTCAAATTGCAAGGAGAGCTTGGACGATTTGGCACAACACAATTAACTGACATTGCTGGTATGTGTGAAGTTTATTCGAATGTTGATTGAGTCGATTACCTAAAACAAACACACTCTTGGCTTGAAATTGCAAGTCAAGACAATCTTGTCTCTCACGAAAGCCTCGTCTTTAAAATTTCATTTAGGTATACCAACAGTCACAAAAAAGCAAACAATTTATCCAGAAGCACCTTAGTAAAGTTAGAAGCACCTTTGCAACACCTTAGCTAAGTTTCCTGCTTTAATAGCTCGTCCTTCGCGCTTTCCAATAGACGATTCCGGAAAAGATGGCGTCGAGGGGCATTTTACCAAGATGCATTGCGTTTGATGATCGAATTTCTATAGAATCACTGTTGATTCCATTATAGAACGCAATGAATCTTGGTCAAATGCCCCCCGACGCCATCTTTTCCGGAATCGTCTATTGCAACTAACATACTCAAGAATTGTCAATGATCTATCCCCCCTCCCCCCCCCCCCGCGGATTGGTCATTTGAAGTATACACTTGGAGTAGGAAATTTGCTAGGTAAACATTCATTTAATTTGTTCAAAATAGCCTTAAAGACCGCATATATATCTGAACTGTACCTATTGAAGGAATTTTCGTAGGAAATTGTCCACAGTGTGAAGTGAAAAATCTGTCAGTATCTACAGTATGTTTACGGTCTTCAAACTAGCTACGAATTTTATCGAACTAAAAGATTCTTAAGCTATTTTTTTCTTATACAGGTTTTGTGGAGTTACCCGATGGCAAAGTTTTATCCGGTGCAGAATGGGGCAATATGTTGTTATGGGATGGTGGCCTAATAAAAGTTGAAATTGGCAGAAAAGGAAAGAAAAGTTGTCATCAAGGAATGATCGAGCAATTCTTTTTGGATGAAGGAGAATTGATTACGATTGGTATCGATGGATTTGTTAAGGTATGTGATTTAATGATTTGATTATCATAGCAGTTGGTCATAATGATTTGTGATTGGTAGACAACAGTTAGCACAGTGATTGATAGGACAGAAAATATCGTATTAAGGGATGATCAATCAATTTTTTTGGATGAAGGAGAACTGAATACGATTGGTGTTAATGGATTTGTTAGTGTGTGTGATTTGACGATTTAGTGATCATAAATCTTAGCTGGTAGATCTAAGCACTTGATTTAACACAGCTTTATAAGAAAAAATTATATGCATTTTCTGAAGCCTTGGCTAAGTTGCTAAATGGTCACAACTATCTCATTAGATACCTGTAAAGCTTGACTTTTTTCTGTACTTTGCTGGAAGTTGTCCCATAAATGCCTTCTTTACATAAAATCGGTAGTTCACTTTGCGTTTATCGTTCATATATGAAAATCATTTTATTCTTAATGATTGTATGGTCTCATTGGTTTATTGCACCTAAAACCGAATGTTTCAGAGTTAACTTTTTTAGTTTTTTGTATCCTCGCTTTATATGACTTTTCAATGCAGCAATAGTGGCTGTTTGTGTCGTATTTCTCTCTAAACGTATCAACCATTATCTGTTTTTCAGGTGTGGGACTTTGAAAGCATTGACACCGCAGAGGCTGCTGACGAGGCGAAGATATTTGAAATGGAACCAATGTCAGAACTCAAGGTATGTTGCAATAGACCTTTTAGCTATTCTACAAAAGAGTCTGGATCGAGCAATGTTTTATACATTGACCTTTATTTGATCTTCTATCCTTATTGTGCACATTCGAAAATTCGTCAGATTTCTGCAAATTGTATAAAATGATCGCTCAATTCAGGCTCTTTGGTAGAATAGCTAAACTGTTTATTGGTTAGACATTGATTGAGGTTATGAAAGAGTAATACAAGGTTGGAGAGAGTCTTGATGGATATGAATACTCAACCAAAGCAAATTGTTTCACACGGAGTTTGCTTAGATTTAAGGCATAATGTGTTTAATTAATTTAGTGATACCCACTTTGCTAAACAGAGAAGGAAACTGATGTTGAGGCAGATACAGTTTTGGCTATCTTGTATTGCTAAAAAAATCCTTGAAAGTCTTGTAACTTTTCTTCATGGACGTGTTTGTTTTCAATATCGTTCTTTGAGAAATATGATATCCTTTGTGACAAGATACACTTTTTCTATTTATAGGTTGGAAATGATGTGAAATTAATCTCGATGGTGAAGAGTGTCAATCAAGATCATTCAAGTATTTGGTATGCGCAGGTAAGCCAATATTCACACTGTAGAAAGCAGCATTAATCNCTTAGATTTAAGGCATAATGTGTTTAATTAATTTAGTGATACCCACTTTGCTAAACAGAGAAGGAAACTGATGTTGAGGCAGATACAGTTTTGGCTATCTTGTATTGCTAAAAAAATCCTTGAAAGTCTTGTAACTTTTCTTCATGGACGTGTTTGTTTTCAATATCGTTCTTTGAGAAATATGATATCCTTTGTGACAAGATACACTTTTTCTATTTATAGGTTGGAAATGATGTGAAATTAATCTCGATGGTGAAGAGTGTCAATCAAGATCATTCAAGTATTTGGTATGCGCAGGTAAGCCAATATTCACACTGTAGAAAGCAGCATTAATCGTGACGTTGGAGGGAAGGATATCGATCTTGCAGTTATTTAAAATTTTCATGTAATGCGAATTTCAATTAAATTGCATTCATTTTGTCTTAGGATGGTAATGGTGGAATCTGGAAACTTGATTTGTCATTTTCACACACGGTAAGTTTGCTGTAATCTTTTTGAGATACACCTATTTCTCAGTATTAAGGCAATCCAAATTATATTATACACTTCGTGACCCAAAAACAAGTGCAAATAAGTGAATTAAGTTACGGGCTTATAGAAGTGATTCAAACGTAATATTTTGTCATTTTATAACTATTATATGCTGAAATTATTTTCGACCGATTTCTGCAACATTATTTATTTTCTACATCTGATAGAAATGAATATTTTATATATTTATAAGCTTTAAGACGTTCGGTTGTTGAATAGATGCTAAGCTGACCTGTCTAAATTCATTGAAACCAGGGACTTGATTTGGATCAACTAAAGAACTAAGAGCCAGTCAGCCAAACAAGAGACAGCATTGATCATCGAATAAGTGTTGCTTGGCACCGTTATTGTACCAAATATATGCTTTGCTGCCGATTGATAACTTAGTACTGTTTTTCTACTGCAGAGTCAAGCCCCAAAAAGATTATTCTCATATCATGCTGGAGCAATAACTGGATTGGCTGTGTCCCCGATGACTCATTTGTCAGCTACGACTGGCGCTGATCGTGAGCATTTACACTTTGTAATATGCCTGATCTCACCTTGCCTTACCGGACATCACCTTAAATATAACTATTGCATAATTACTTGCTAAGTTACGCTAAGTTACTTGTAACTAAAATATCTTTTTAAACTTTGCCCGTCGTTTTATTCAGAGACGTTTTATTCAAATAAAGCAAGTACAAGTTATTATTTCAACCGTCTTTATCATTTTAACATTCCTGGCTAGTGTGTTTTACTTTTAATACGCTGAATGGCCACATGTTTTCCAGTGGTCACTACACTATTCACTGCAAACCTCCTTATGATTTTCAGAATTAGAATAATAGGCTTTCCGGCTGCTGCATCTTTCCGGCTGCTGCATGAATAAGTTTTCGTTTTCAATTTCATTTCAGAAACTGTTCGTTTGTATGATTATCTTGCTAAAGCACCATTGTGCCGATCGAAGTTCACTGCTGCTGGTTCAAGTATCATTTGGATGCCAAAGAAAGTAAGTAAATTTTATTTATTTACTTATTTATTTATTTATTTATTTATTTATTTATTTATTTATTTATTTATTTATTTATTTATTTATTTATTTATTTATTTATTTATTTATTTATTTATTTATTTATTTATTTATTTATTTATTTATTTATTTATTTATTTATTTATTTATTTATTTATTTATTTATTTATTTATTTATTTATTTATGTATTTATTTATCTATTTATCTATCTATCTATCTATCTATTTATCTCAGAAGCAGTACAGCTCTAGAGTAAAAATTACAAGAAGTTATTGTAAATTGAAAATGCGCTAACATGAAACGATTTTAATAATTTTGTCATTTGATAGCCGAAAAATGTCTTTAAAATATGAAATCTAACAAGGGTAAATGAATGTCTGATACGATTTCGTGTAACTTGTGCAAGATAAAAATATCTGAATAATTTCATAACTCATTTTAACTTACTTGTTCTCTTCTATGGAGAAAATATTAGCTGCTATTCGCCGACAGAACTCGCAGAGATGTTGGTAACATTTTAAAGTTCCATGTCATTATTGTAGGTGGATCCTGATGGTCTCTCATTATTGGCTGGCTTCGCTGATGGTGTAATACGTCATCTAACCGTTGTCAAGGGAAGCCAAAACACAAAGACAACAAAAAAGAATGGATCTGGTTTTGAGCTGAAACTCACCCAAGTCTTCAAACCACATGTCAAAGATGTGACGTCATTAGCTGTTAGCAAAGATGGAAAGTTCCTCGCAACTGGTGTAAGTCTATTTTTAGATCACATAGTTTCATATTTTTCATATTAAATGTTTACGATTTGTATCTCTTTTGTTGTTTTCCTCGTAAATCCTAACCATTTATAATATCCATGTAAATCTTGGTCGTTTGCGATTGTTATCAGTGTTGTCATCTCCATGTCAGATGCAGCAAGAAAACTTTTTTTACTTGACTTCTATTCACATAGTTGCGAATTCTCATTTTTCAGAGCGAAGATTCTACAGTATTTTTCTTCAGTATCGACAAGAGATACCAACCTATTGGATTCATTGAGACTGGTGCCCCTGTGGTCTCATTGGATTGGTCCAGCACTAAAAAGGTATATTGAACTGTTTTTAAATTGTTTGACTGTTGAATATTTAATATAATACTACTATACTAGAATTGAAGAGAAAGACATGATCTGGTCATATGAAATGCATCCATCAACTTGCTGGCCGAATTTTTATCAATGAGCCCTGTACAGCATAGTTTTGTGAATGTTAGCCAAAAAGCTCTAACTTTTAGATTGATTAATCCAGTGTCCATTCCTGCTAGCTATACCTCGATTGTTAGCACATGACATGGATAGATCCTGGAGTACTAAGCTCCAGGAAAATGTTTACACTTGGAACTCGCTCTTGTTAGATATGGAAAGTTGAATTCCTTAACAATTTTGTAAGCATGGCTTCAGACAGACCACTAGACTGAACTATTCATTTCAAACCCCTCGTTCCTGGTATATAGAAAGGTCTTTTTCATATTGTAATATTTAGACTTTAACTGTAATGTTCATCGTTTTTTTTTCATTTTTATTTCATTGTAGAAAAACAACCTGCTAATATGCTGTAAAGATGGAAGTGTACTTGAAGTGTCTCGTCCTAAACCAGAAGATCACGACACAAGTAAAACATTCCTCCTTCCACTTACTGGACTCAAAAGAACTGAATTCAAATTTAAGAGCATTAAAGACAAACTGGTGGTAAGTTCTTTTAATCTCGTTAATCAGCTATGAGTGTTTCTAACTTTTCTGAAAGAAAATATGGTAGTTTTTTCGGCTGTCTACCGTACTGGGCACGAAGAATTAGAGTTAGCATATTACAGACCTCGACAAGTTTTCAGCAGATGTTTGCTGGGTTAAGTAGGAAATCTTTGGGAAGCTACCAGTTTGACAGCTATCCTCCTACAATTTCTTCTGAAACTCGTATGGGAAACACTGTCAGCGTCTCCAAATTTTCTGTTTTTCTGCGTCTGCAGTTTCATGTAGTCCAAGTGGTCACAGAAACGATTTTCCTTTGAATTTAGCATTCCCAGAAAGGAGACAACTTGACNTTATTGTGCACATTCGAAAATTCGTCAGATTTCTGCAAATTGTATAAAATGATCGCTCAATTCAGGCTCTTTGGTAGAATAGCTAAACTGTTTATTGGTTAGACGTTGATTGAGGTTATGAAAGAGTAATACAAGGTTGGAGAGAGTCTTGATGGATATGAATACTCAACCAAAGCAAATTGTTTCACACGGAGTTTGCTTAGATTTAAGGCATAATGTGTTTAATTAATTTAGTGATACCCACTTTGCTAAACAGAGAAGGAAACTGATGTTGAGGCAGATACAGTTTTGGCTATCTTGTATTGCTAAAAAAATCCTTGAAAGTCTTGTAACTTTTCTTCATGGACGTGTTTGTTTTCAATATCGTTCTTTGAGAAATATGATATCCTTTGTGACAAGATACACTTTTTCTATTTATAGGTTGGAAATGATGTGAAATTAATCTCGATGGTGAAGAGTGTCAATCAAGATCATTCAAGTATTTGGTATGCGCAGGTAAGCCAATATTCACACTGTAGAAAGCAGCATTAATCATGACGTTGGAGGGAAGGATATCGATCTTGCAGTTATTTAAAAATGTTCATGTAATGCGAATTTCAATTAAATTGCATTCATTTTGTCTTAGGATGGTAATGGTGGAATCTGGAAACTTGATTTGTCATTTTCACACACGGTAAGTTTGCTGTCATCTTTTTGAGGTACACCTATTTCTCAGTATTAAGGCAATCCAAATTATACACTACACTTGGTGACCCAAAAACAAGTGCAAATAAGTGAATTAAGCTACGGGCTTATAGAAGTGATTCAAACGTAATATTTTGTCATTTTATAACTATTATATGCTGAAATTATTTTAGACCGATTTCTGCAACATTATTTATTTTCTATATCTGATAGAAATGAATATTTTATATATTTATAAACTTTAACGGCGTCTGTAAGACGTTCGGTTGTTGAATAGATGCTAAGCTGACCTGTCTAAATTCATTGAAACCAAGGACTTGATTTGGATCAACTAAGGAACAAAGAGCCAGTCAGCCAAACAAGAGACAGCATTGATCATCGAATAAGTGTTTCTTGGCACCGTTATTGTACCAAATATATACTTTGCTGCCGATTGATAACTTAATACTGTTTTTCTACTGCAGAGTCAAGCCCCAAAAAGATTATTCTCATATCATGCTGGAGCAATAACTGGATTGGCTGTGTCCCCGATGACTCATTTGTCAGCTACGACTGGCACTGATCGTGAGCATTTACACTTTGTAATATGCCCGATCTCACCTTGTCTTACGGGACATCACCTTAAATATAACTATTGCATAATTACTTGCTAAGTTACGCTAAGTTACTTGTAACTAGAATATCTTTTTAATCTTTGCCCGTCGTTTTATTCAGAGACGTTTTATTCAAATAAAGCAAGTACAAGTTATTATTTCAACCGTCTTTATCATTTTAACATTCCTGGCTATTGTGTTTTACTTTTAATGCGCTGAATGGCCACATGTTTTCCAGTGGTCACTACGCTATTCACTGCAAACCTCCGTATGATTTTCAGAATTAGAATAATAGGCTTTCCGGCTGCTGCATCTTTCCGGCTGCTGCATCTTTCCGGCTGCTGCATCAATAAGTTTTCGTTTTCAATTTCATTTCAGAAACTGTTCGTTTGTATGATTATCTTGCTAAAGCACCATTGTGCCGATCGAAGTTCACTGCTGCTGGTTCAAGTATCATTTGGATGCCAAAGAAAGTAAGGAAATTTTATTTATTTATTTATTTATTTATTTATTTATTTATTTATTTATTTATTTATTTATTTATTTATTTATTTATTTATTTATTTATTTATTTATTTATTTATTTATTTATTTATTTATTTATTTATTTATTTATTTATTTATTTATTTATTTATTTATCTCAGAAGCAGTACAGCTCTAGAGTAAAAATTACAAGAAGTTATTGTAAATTGAAAATGCGCTAACATGAAACGATTTTAATAATTTTGTCATTTGATAGCCGAAAAATATCTTTAAAAAATGAGATCTAACAAGGGTAAAGGAATGTCTGATACGATTTCGTGTAACTTGTGCAAGATAAAAATATCTGAATAATTTCATAACTCATTTTAACTTACTTGTTCTCTTGTATGGAGAAAATATTAGCTGCTATTCGCTGACAGAACTCGCAGAGATGTTGGTAACATTTTAAAGTTCCATGTCATTGTTGTAGGTGGATCCTGATGGTCTCTCGTTATTGGCTGGCTTCGCTGATGGTGTAATACGTCATCTAACCGTTGTCAAGGGAAGCCAAAACACAAAAACAACAAAAAAGAATGGATCTGGTTTTGAACTGAAACTTACCCAAGTCTTTAAACCACATGTCAAAGATGTGACCTCATTAGCTGTTAGCAAAGATGGAAAGTTCCTCGCAACTGGTGTAAGTCTATTTTTAGATCACATAGTTTCATATTTTTCATATTAAATGTTTACGATTTGTGTCGCTTTTGTTGTTTTCCTCGTAAATCCTAACCATTTATAATATCCATGTAAATCTTGGTCGTTTGCGACTGTTATCAGTGTTGTTATCTCCTTGTCAGATGCAGCAAGAAAACTTTTTTATTGACTACTATTCACATAGGTGCGAATTCTCATTTTTCAGAGCGAAGATTCTACAGTATTTTTCTTCAGTATCGACAAGAGATACCAACCTATTGGATTCATTGAGACTGGTGCCCCTGTGGTCTCATTGGATTGGTCTAGCACTAAAAAGGTATATTGAGCTGTTCTTAAATTGTTTGACTGTTGAATATTTAATATAATACTACTATACTAGAATTGAAGAGAAAGACATGATCTGGTCTTATGAAATGCATCCATCAACTTGCTGGCCGAATTTTTATCAATGAGCCCTGTACAGCATAGTTTTGTGAATGTTAGCCAAAAAGATCTAACTTTTAGATTGATTAATCCAGTGTCCATTCCTGCTAGCTATACCTCGATTGTTAGCACATGACATGGATAGATCCTGGAGTACTAAGCTCCAGGAAAATGTTTACACTTGGAACTCGCTCTTGTTAGATATGGAAAGTTGAATTCCTTAACAATTTTGTAAGCATGGCTTCAGACAGACCACTAGACTAAACTATTCATTTCAAACCCCTCGTTCCTGGTATATAGAAAGGTTTTTTTCATATTGTAATATTTAGACTTTAACTGTAATGTTCATCGTTTTTGTTTCATTTTTATTTCATTGTAGAAAAACAACCTGCTAATATGCTGTAAAGATGGAAGTGTACTTGAAGTGTCTCGTCCTAAACCAGAAGATCACGACACAAGTAAAACATTCCTCCTTCCACTTACTGGACTCAAAAGAACTGAATTCAAATTTAAGAGCATTAAAGACAAACTGGTGGTAAGTTCTTTTAATCTCGTTAATCAGCTATGAGTGTTTCTAACTTTTCTGANCGTTCCTGGTATATAGAAAGGCTTTTTCATATTGTAATATTTAGACTTTAACTGTAATGTTCATCGTTTTTGTTTCATTTTTATTTCATTGTAGAAAAACAACCTGCTAATATGCTGTAAAGATGGAAGTGTACTTGAAGTGTCTCGTCCTAAACCAGAAGATCACGACACAAGTAAAACATTCCTCCTTCCACTTACTGGACTCAAAAGAACTGAATTCAAATTTAAGAGCATTAAAGACAAACTGGTGGTAAGTTCTTTTAATCTCGTTAATCAGCTATGAGTGTTTCTAACTTTTCTGAAAGAAAATATGGTAGTTTTTTCGGCTGTCTACCGTACTGGGCACGAAGAATTAGAGTTAGCATATTACAGACCTCGACAAGTTTTCATCAGATGTTTGCTGGGTTAAGTAGGAAATCTTTGGGAAGCTACCAGTTTGACAGCTATCCTCCTACAATTTTTTCTGAAACTCGTATGGGAAACACTGTCAGCGTCTCCAAATTTTCTGTTTTTCTGCGTCTGCAGTTTCATGTAGTCCAAGTGGTCACAGAAACGATTTTCCTTTGAATTTAGCATTCCCAGAAAGGAGACAACTTGACTGTACCCCTATCTATAGACTGGATAATGTCGTCAGCCTTTGTTCGTAATATTCCAGGTTCAATTTTTGATTCTTTCAGAACAAACTGGCTTAGTTTAGGTAGCAGTTTTCTCAATTCTTGTTTTAGAATGTTACTGGAACTTTATACAGTCGTATCGTCTACTTTGTGATATTTTTCAAATTTTGATTCAATTCAGAGTCACATCGGGTTTTTGTCATGATTGTTTTGATTTGTGTTTAGAAAATGGAAGAAGAGATTCGAAAGGCGAAAGAGGAGGAAGAAAAACGTAAACAACTCGAAGAAGAGAAACGAAAGAGAAAAGAAAGGGGAATTGAAGAGGAGGATGAAGAAAACGAGGAAGAGCAAGATGAAAATGGAAATACAGCAAAAGTAGAGGAAGAAGAAGAAGAAATTTATCATGAGCCAGGAAAAGTTGTGGAAGGATTTTATCATCAAGGAGATAATAAAACGAGCAATTTCTGGCTTTTATTGGTGAGTAAATAGGTGATTAGATGAGGAGAGGGACATTGAAGGGGAGGAGGTGTAGAAAGTCTTTGATGATGGAGATAGTACAAGCAATTTATGGATCTTATTGATGAGTAAATAGGTGATTAGACGAGGAGAGCGACATTGAAGGGAAGGGGGTGTAGACAGTCTATGATAATGGAGATAATACAAGCATTTTCTGGATTTTATTGGTAAGTGGTAAGACATATTCTGACCATGTATCGTATGATATAGCGTCTATGAATAAAAAAATTAAAACAAAATAAAAAATATTAACCTGCTCCATATGTCCATGGGTTTTAATGTAATGTAGTCGGAGAAGATGCAAGAGAGCGGATTTAAACAAAAAACAGACCTTGACGTTTGATAAAACTTGCGAACGAGGAAGATTTTTACATTGCAATATAATACAATAGTCACTTGAACCCAGGGAAATGCCATTGGCCATTTATTTTGTGCAGATTTGTCCCTTGTCCGCTGATAATACTATTTATGTATTTATAAAAAAATTTTCTACCCGAAGATAATATTGAGTTTTTGCTTACTGAAAAAGTTTCAACCTCTTTCTTGCCAATGTAGGATGGATGGGACGCCGGCTACATTTATGAATGTGAATTTCCAAGCTCGAAAAATAATGACGTCGAAAAAGAACCTCTGAAAGCCATCAAATTTGATGTCGATGATGACAGTGATCATGTGGTGGTTCGATCACATACTTTCAGGTGATGATACTATGGTTAACGTTGATTGATTGCTCCTGATTTGCGATCATGTTTTGCTGTTTAATCATCTATTGTGTATGATGATCAGTGATCAGTGCATTGTAATTGATGATACGACAATCAATATTATTGAAGTTCTAACTGTCAAACATATTTGATTACAAGAGAATGCTAATATTATACACCGGGTGAGTCAGAAAAATGTTTAGATGTTTGAGCGCCTGTAGCTCTCAAACCATTTATCAGATTCCTATAAACTGATAGTACCTGTGTAGCTAACATATCAACTTAGATAACAACATTTAATTTGTGAAAATCAGTCGTTTTGTTCTGAAATTACAAAAATTTATAGAAATGAATAATCTCAAAGTCCTTCAAAACAGGCCTAATATCCTTGATCAAATTTTCTAACAGTTTATGAGGTTGGATTGCTAAATTTGATCAAGGACCGACCTTATGCCTGTTTTGAAAGATTCTGAGATGAAGCATTTTTAAAGATCGCTTGTAATTTGAGAACGATACGACCGATTTTGGCAAACTAAATTTCTTATCTTAGTTGATATGTTAGCTGCACACGTTATATCAGTTTTTGTATTTGGAAAACTGGCTTCATGACATGTAAACTGAAGTGAATTTTCTCTTTCTACAGCAAGAATGGCGAATACTTAGCCTTAGGGCTTGNTGCTCCTGATTTGCGATCATGTTTTGCTGCTTAGTCATCTATTGTGTATGATGATCAGTGCATTGTAATTGATGATACGACAATCAATATTATTGAAGTTCTAACTGTCAAACATATTTGATTACAAGAGAATGCTAATATTATACACCGGGTGAGTCAGAAAAATGTTTAGATGTTTGAGCGCCTGTAGCTCTCAAACCATTTATCAGATTCCTATAAACTGATAGTAACTGTGTAGCTAACATATCAACTTAGATAACAACATTTAATTTGTGAAAATCAGTCGTTTTGTTCTGAAATTACAAAAATTTATAGAAATGAATAATCTCAAAATCCTTCAAAACAGGCCTAATATCCTTGATCAAATTTGCTAACAGTTTATGAGGTTGGATTGCTAAATTTGATCAAGGACCGACCTTATACCTATTTTGAAAGATTTTGAGATGAAGTATTTTTAAAGATCGTTTGTAATTTGAGAACGATATGACCGATTTTGGCAAACTAAATTTCTTATCTTAGTTGATATGTTAGCTGCACACGTTATATCAGTTTTTGTATTTGGAAAACTGGCTTCATGACATGTAAACTGAAGTGAATTTTCTCTTTCTACAGCAAGAATGGCGAATACTTAGCCTTAGGGCTTGACAATGGAGCAGTGAGAGTACAAGCGTTAGCGTCACGTGACATGGATAAGATGAATAGCTATTGGTGGTTGAACATGCATGATAATGACATGGGTGCGATCATGAATATTTCATTGAGTTTCGATGAGAAGTTTTTGTTGTCTGTTGGCAAAGATGGAAACTTTTTCGTTTATTCGTTTATGGATGAAGAGAAATTGAAGAAAATTATGAGTAGAGACAAAGCACAAATTGCAAAACAGGTATGTAATCATATTATATTCTATATTGCATAGTTTCGTTCATACCGGGTGTCCCAAAAAGGTCCCCTCATTTGATTAGATCTTATGGAAAATTGAAAGTAGAAGGAGTTGCAAGCTATTTTTACTTCCATTTCTCAAAGTTTAACTTAGATTCTAACACCTTCTATTTGCCGGCATAGGTTAAGGAATCGTTTGCTTTGCAAGAATTTTACCGAACAAGATTAATTTTGAAAAGGTGCTCTCCCATTTCAATCGAATTCTTTCCCATTTCTCACTTCTCTTTTTCTATAAAGCGGCATTTTCACTAAAAAGTTTCGAGCGAATTGATCCCGGAGCATGCGCCCATCAGACGAAGGATTTCTCTAGCGAAAACCCGTTCTCTGAAAGTTAACCTTTTATTTTTAGTTCGTGCAAAGATTTTTCGCTTAAGTGAAAAGAAGTCTAATTTTTAAGAAGTCTTTAGAATTTTCAATAACACATGTAAATTTAATTTATTAATGGCTGGTACTGTACAATTTGGAATCGTTGAAACTTTGTATATTGGCTTCGCTTTTTATCGTAAAATGTTACAATTGTCTAATAGTGTTAAATACCAGTCCTTTTTATCACTTCATTTAATTCATTTCGAAGCAGTACACTTTGCGTGAATAATTAAAGAGAAAGAGAGAGCTCTGATTTTTGCTGATGGCTGCAACTTGTATTTGTTGCTGTCTCGAATTCTGAATGAGCAAATTTTCGTTTCAAGCATGATTTGATTTAATCACCGATAATGTTATTGTTATTGTTATTGTTATTGTTATTGTTATTGTTATTGTTATTGTTATTGTTATAGTTACAGTAAAAACCCGCACATAAGAACCTTCATTTATTAAGAACCTGCATCCTGAAATTTGGGATTTCTAACCCTATATTTAAGAACCTTTTCACCCTGATTTTCTGTTCAGGTTCTTATTAAAAGATTTTGGTTTACACACTAAAAAGAAAAAACAAAATCAGTCATGAACTTTAACAATGCAAGTATAGGGAAATCTCTTTCAATTGGCTCACAGGTCTTAACTTTCCATATATTGTTGTTATATTGTACATTAGTTATATAGATATAGCGCAGCATTTTGCAGTTGATATCAAGTTTTTTATATTTAAGAACCTATATCCCGTGATAAGAACCTACACCCTGATTTTGCAATACCCCCACATAAATAAGAACCCAAACAGGCTGATTTTAAAAACATAGGTTCTTATGTGCGGGTTTTTACTGTATTGTTTGTGTTTCTGAATTCATTCCAGGTCGATAGCTCGCAACTTGCAAGGATTGATGATATTGAGGATCCAAATCATTACAGGTGAGAATTTATTTATCTTCCTTTTGTTAACCTGTGTTGCATTCTTCTTCGAATCTGAAGTGTAAAGATAACATCAATGAATGTACCTTTTTACCAAGCAGCAAAAAAGATTCGAATGATCAGTTGTTTCTGGCGAATGGTAGAAAATCAAATGCGATTTCCATTGTTTAGGCTTCGAATTCCATTGTTTAGGCTTCGAATAATGAAGATTGATCAGATTGGACCGCTCGTTCCAAACCTCAAAATCTGGTAAATCAAAAACGTCTATTGGTTTTCCGAATTCATAAAATTTATGCTAACATTGCAAAAACAGTTCGACAGTCGTCTTCATTTTTATTTGTTCTTCTACTGACGTGGAGGCATAACTATTAATCTAAGCTGCAATGAGGTGACAGCATCAAAGCAACCCGTCAAAGGGGAAAAGGAAGCTATGAGCGTTTCCCCTCCGTTATTTTAGGCTGCACTAATGTTGTTACCCCACTGCGTTTTAATGTAGGCTTTTAGGTAGGCCTGCAAGCCATTAAAAAAAAATTTGTTATTAATTCATAAACCGAGGAAAAAAGGCTGTTAATTCGTTATTTGATTTTTATCCACTTTGAAAGTATTCATAGGTTTCATATATTTATTCAGTGAAATACTGCATTAAATTAGAACGATAATCTTCAGCTAAAATTATGCATGCGCTAACTAGAAATATTGCTTTGTTTGCCGCAGTTTTTTGCACAAATTTGCATAAGGTTTGCATGAAGTCAAAAATTCAACAGAATTCAGTAAAATTCATTAAAATTCGATCAAAGGGCCCAAGCGTTGATCATTTTATTGTAGAATTTATCAAACTTGTTTCTTTCGTCCACAGCATTGAGTTAGAGAAACAAAAAGCGGAACATGATCGCATGGTGAAGTTAGCTGAGGAAAAGAAAAAACAAATCAGACAGCAAATTGGCCTTTATCGAATTGACTTCAAAAAGCTCGCTTCAAGAAACCAAGAAATGCCACCATATTTGCAACTTCCATCAACTGTAAGTACGCCCTATGTTTGTAACATATTAACCCTTCTGACAGACNTCAGTAATTCATTAAAATTCGATCAAAGGGCCCAAGCGTTGATCATTTTATTGTAGAATTTATCAAACTTGTTTCTTTCGTCCACAGCATTGAGTTAGAGAAACAAAAAGCGGAACATGATCGCATGGTGAAGTTAGCTGAGGAAAAGAAAAAACAAATCAGACAGCAAATTGGCCTTTATCGAATTGACTTCAAAAAGCTCGCTTCAAGAAACCAAGAAATGCCACCATATTTGCAACTTCCATCAACTGTAAGTACGCCCTATGTTTGTAACATATTAACCCTTCTGACAGACCAGTTATTATTTCCTCTCCTTCCATATTTTTAACAGCTTGCTGTTCCCCATTCTTTATAAAAACATTACAGGCGCTAGTCTATTCTTTGGTAGAATTTTGTAACATATTCGTTGTTTCTTTAGGTTACACATGCAGATTTTAGTTCCTCTCTCTTTCTCGTGAGTTGTTTAATTTAAATCAATGATTTTTCTGGTTCATGATCACCTTCATTTCATTCGAATTGAATTGATATAACTGATTGAATGATTCTGTAACTGATTGATTAATCGATCGATCGATTGATTCACTGATCAACTGTTTGATTAAACAATCTATAACTGTAGTATTCTTCATCTATCAAAGGAATTTATCATTGATCCAAACATGAAAAAAGACATTGAAACAGAAACACTAAAAAAGATGGAACTAGTTGAGAGAGAGATGGCATGGGAGTCTGAAAAGAAATCATTGGCTTTGAGGAAACTTGAAATGAGGTATTCATCTTATGTTTTATTTATAAAGATAGTTAAGGTGGATGATCTTTATGAATCTGAAAAAGTACTTTTAATTCGACTCATCTTTTTACTCTTTCTTAAATCCCTGAAACATTTAGTGGTGTCTTTTTGCCTACCTTTTATCAATCGTCAGAGAAACGCTTTCGGCTCCGGAATAGACCTTTTCTACAAAATATCTTTTTATACATTTGTATTCGAAATGTTCGATTGAGTGGTGTTAAAGACTTCTATTATGAAGCGAAGCAGCGTTACAGCATACAGGAGGATCACGCAAGTAAGAAACACACATATAAGAAACTTAAGCACAAGATTGGGTTTTCTCTCCCCAAAAGCCAGACTATTAGCGGGATCTAGTTAAACTATACATCATTCGATGCGTAAGAATGTAGGAATTCTAACCATATCAAAACTATTGGCGAAGATTGCAAAATGATATTTTCCAGGCAACTTTATTGCTTAAGAGAGTATACCTCCTTCAAAGGCTATTTTGTACCCTTGCGTTTAACATAACAAAATCTAACTTATATCAACAGGAAGTGCAGACTCTAAGCTACCAAAGAGTGTCTCAGATTCTTTAAAGTCCTCCTTCCCTTGATAATACACGCTGTCACAAATTTGCAAGTAACTTCTCTGTCCTCGCACAGTTGTCTTTGGCTATAAAAGGCGGACCAGAGGACATACCAAGATTCCGAGACACACTTTGCTTGCCTGAAGCCTGCTCTGGCAGTGTGCAAAATGTGGAGCCATTCGATTGGTTCCTAGGGTACAAAATAGCTTTTTCGTACCTGTACCTAGTGGATTTGTAAGTCCTGAAAAAGGGAATTTTACTGATGGCACTTCAAATGTAAACATCAAGTTCACATAAGCCACACTGTAATCCGGGTCAAGCAATTGCCGCTTAAAAAGCAATCAATCCATTTAAACAAAGGAATCGATACATAGAATGTGGTTTCATCTTTGTTTTCTAGCAAACGACCGGCTTAATAGGTCAAAAAGCTAGGATTAGAATT